>JAQPPZ010001299.1:0-600524 GCA_028583015.1 Wollemia nobilis | reverse complement strand
GGAATTTTGTTGTAGTGTACCCATTGACATTTCTATTGTAATCATTGGTATACGACATTGAATTTCTATTTAATCTTTGTTGAAAATTGTTTTTATTTTCATCTTTCACTGTTGTTTCACCCTACTTATGGATGCTAATTTGATGAGGTTTAGGTACAAAGCTCATTCTTTGAAAGAGATTATATATAATAAAATCAGTTGTGAGGCAGTATGATGATTAAACCACCAAGACTGAGCATGTTATCTTGATTCAGGTGCAATATTATTTCATTTCGAGGCATCGACCATACCATTAGGCATGCATTTCAAGCGCACCGTGGGGGGCCAGGGCCGGACCGGATGGTTTGTCTGAAACTTAATCTTACATGATAAAGATCATGGACCATTTTATTGTTTTAATAGTGGGTTTCGTGTACATAGTCAAGGAGAAATTTATTACTATTAGTGTTGATGGCGACCTTTACCTCCACATGCTCTTTAACTCAGAAATGAAACTATCTATAAATACTAATCAAATACTTGTTGTGAGGAGGTTTAAATATTTGCAAAAACTATAAAGTTTGCTACATCAATAGAAGAGACTTGGCTTCTGAAATTTGCAAGTATTCTTATGTGTGTGATTTCCTTCTTCATTTTAATAATTTATATTTATGCTCATGTCTTCTTTATTAGATTTAGTCAAAATTTGATTCAAAGTGTGGTTGATGACTATTTTGAGAGTAAATCAAGGGTATCTCTAAAAGTGTAGTTAAAATTTATGTATACCTACTGCGTGTATGTTATAAAACTTGATGATTTGTTGATGCTTCAAAATTTTTGTGACATCTCGCTATCTTTTCTTTTAGGTTGACTTTTCCAGTTTCTTTTAAAAAAAATTACAGATATTTTAAGACAATGTAGAATTTAGTAAAGGAGCAGCCTCTACGGAATCGATGAAAATTTCTTTTCTCAGCTTTGTGTGAATGAGACATTAAGACTTTTACAAGTGATAGTCTTGCTAAACGCGATTTTGTGACTTAACAATTTTAGCATGCAGGTCATGGATAAAATTTCACTAATAGTATTGAGTTTAGTGTTTACCTTCATGTAGTTAGGACATTTGGTGACTCCAACATGGAATCTATCAGACATGGAAATAGTAGGAGATGTACTTCATGATCCACAGGTCAGGAAATGGTGAAAGTCATTGGTTTTTGAACTTGGCAAAATTAGTGGACACACTGGTGGTCCACTCCACCGCCCGACTCTTTGGCGTATACAGACTATTTTGTTGTATTTTACGATATTCAAGTTCATCTAGTCTTTGCTACTAGTTTTCCACCTCCTCGGCCACGAGTCCAAATGACCGAATCCTCCACCAAGGGTTCTCAACATGGAATAGTTAGGACATGGTTTCTCGACACAAAATCAGTCATATCAGATGTTTTAAAGCTTTGTCGACCTATGATGATCTTGGTAAAGCGCTTATGATCATGTATTAATATGCATTCTCTTTGGGCGACAACCTCCAACATAAATGGATGAGAGCGATGGGCAAAAATTGTTGGTGTTGTCGGAAGGAAAATTGTTGTATTGAGTATGATCGTTGCAACCAGGAACTATTGCATCATGGGATCAATTGGGAGAGTTATTAATAAAAAACTTTCATGAAAAAGTTGATCCATTTTTCTTTTTGCACCAATTTAATGCAATTTAAAGGCATCCGCGGGGAAGGAGATAAACGGACTTCAATGTCAAATTTACCGGAGGCGAAGTTCTGAGGTCTTGACACACTCATGAGCAAGTTGCATTCTTTATTGTCTCGGAGAGATTTTAACATAGACATTGGCTTGGCTGTCAATGAGTCCAACGTGACTACATTCCCAGAGTACATTGAACAGCTTTTAAAAGGCAACGGAACTTGATTGCCATAGGTAGGCTTACCCCAAAGGTAACAATGCCTATCTTTTTTTGAATCTTCATAGCATTTGTATTACGGTTTATTTCATGACCCTATGCCTTCCATGTATCCTATTCCATCCTTGGAGCTCAAGTCTTCTGAGATTGTGACCCTGGTTTGTTTCACTGCTCCAACTATTCATAATTTTCAAGCATTCCATGAGCCACGAGCTACCACTTTATTCCCCATTATACTGTGCCAGCACCTCTACCTATCAGCACCTCCTGCGCCTCGATCTGATCCTTACACAATGTTATTACAAGAGTGAGTGCGCTGTTTCTGAGCTATAAGAGCAATGGGAAATAAAAACACAATTATTGAAGAAACGAGCCGAAGAGAATTTCAACTTGAGATTTCAACCTTGTGATCACTGGCAGAACAAGCCCAGCTCAATATTAGAGTCTTTTTGAGAAGAACTTTAGGCTGTGGGTGACCGAGATAGGGGAAGATTGACATGCGAGGAAAGGGCGCTGTTGGGTTACTCATCTGGCAGTCATGTGGTGAGGACACTTGTATGGTTCATATGAACTATGTACAAACATTGGCACCCAAGATCTTCACGGAGGACAAGTTAACAATTATTTGAGGAGTAGATCATAATTTTGGGTTTATCGAAGAACAGGTCTGGGATTCACTACATGAGGCCAGGAAGAAGCTTGATCACGGTAGATCAGTGAATATGGAACCATTAGGTACAGCTGATCCGAAGATGAAAAATAGGAAAAACAGGCACGATGACTCTAGCACGGTGCAGAATAGTTGCTGGCTATGACTGGATCACACAGGGCCGAGGCTGGGCAAGGAGAAACGCAGGCTTCGCGGTAGAAGCTGGAAGCTGGAGGACAGCAGAGAGGAAGCCTAGCCTTTATCTTGGTAAAAAGGCGGGGTGAAGCCACTCCAACAATATCGGAACTGACTCATGACCACTATTGAAAATAGGAGTTTGGTACATCTATACAATATTTTTTGAAGAATTGAAATATTCAATGAGGATGATCTCTCGATGCATTACAATTACAGGCAAGTTGATTTGTTACAGAATCATTGAAGTCTATGAAGATAATGAGAAAGAATCCTACCGGAATAGGACAACTCAAGCATTTAACTACTTGAGACATTTGGAAAAATAGACCACCCCCATTTGTTATCATGGGATGGAAGGGAGTTGGATAATTTTTAAGCTAGGACAGGACCCTAAACCAAACAATACATCTGTACAGAAAGCTTGGGTTGCAGTCATGGTATGGGAACACACAGAAGTATTTTTGAGCTTATCTTGGGTGGATGAACTCCAGCGAAAACAAATAGGTATAATCCACAGATTCTTCTGTTAATTTGCCTGTTGCCCTCATTCAGCATTAAAGAGCATTGCATGGTTGATTTGAATTCTTTCTTTGAGTGCGTGTATTTGAAAATTGCCACTGCAACTGAGAGCTTCCTTTGGTTCTTCTGCTTTTGGTTATTCTTGAGAAGAAGATAAGATCAGAAGCTGCACTACTTTGAAGTGGGAGAAGGTCTGACACATCAACACGTACATGAAAATTGAAATCACGGGTTTGATGGATGAAGTCTTGGATGACTTCATTTAGAGGATGATTTCAATGCTCGATTTAATGCCATGATGGGCGAAATTGGTTGTTACTCCATTACAAAGCCTGGAGGAGACAGAGACAAGATGCACTATGATCAGGATGATCAAAAATATCGCCCTCAAATAAATTATGGAAGTTGTTTGGTGGGACAGATGTAAAAATCAGTGGGAAAAGAAGTTGTTCAACATTTTCTTTCACCTTTGGCCCTATAGAAAATATATTCATATGGCTGAAACTTTGAGGTTGTACTAAAAATGTGAGTGTGAAGCATTGTACCTAGGTTTGAAGAAGGCAAAAATTGAGAGTTGAACTGGACTAGTTTTGGTGACTTTAGTTGATGTGAGATGGCGTAACAAACAAGTGCATCAACAAACTTCAAAGGCGTACCACAACAAAGTTTGGGACCTGTTTGAAGACTCACGACGTGGAATATGTTGATCTATTTCCTGAGGAAATTTGAATAAGCATGCGATCTTCTAGCATCTCTTGAGTGAAGCTGTGACTTGGATGAGCATGTGATGAGGAAACCTAGACCGTAAGGTTGGTTCTGAACCCGGTGCGTGAAGAAAAGAACATGTATTTGTACGTATTCAGTATTGACGGGTTGTAAATTTTTTGATAAAGGAGAGTGGTACTGGAGGGAGACAGCTTGCAGTGAGGAGGATCAGAAGGAGCTTATTCAACTAAGGAATAATGTATCCCAAAAAGGATTGATTACATGACTTTTTTGATAAAATAATGAAGCGAGAGAAGCATAGGATCAAGAAAGTAGATGAGGAACAACATCATGTGACCCAGGTGCAGTTCTAAAAATCAATAAGTATTGGGACAGTTTACTCCAGAGTTAGGAACAAATGGGTTGTGTGTGGACCAACCACAGTTGGCAGGACTACATGGGTTTGGGAAAGGATATAACAGATATGCAATGCGTCTCATTACTATTGAGTTGCATGATGGGGTGAAACCCTTGAGACAAAAAACGGTTTGGACCAGAACAGGGATTAGATGCGATGAAGGCGGAGCTTCTTAAAATGTTGGATTCTAAAATCATTTGCATCAAAGCATTCAACGGTGTAAAATCAGTTAAGTTGTGAAAAAAGAATGGAGATATTCGCTATGTATTTGGTGCTGAAGGTGCAGATAAAACACTTTAAAAAAGATCATTATCCTCTGCCTCAAATTGACGATTCTTCATGTGGTTAGGAGCTCGGAGATTCAGGATGGATTCTAGGGTATGGCAGTTAGGTGAAGATAAGACATTTATGACTGCGTTCCTACAAAATGAGGAACCTTTGCTAGAGATAATAGGTTTGGACTATCAGATGTGGCACTATTAAATTTTCAAAGGCAATGGATAATGACTTTTAGTGATTTTTAAAATTACTTGTGACCATGATTATTTGGGATCAATATGATTATTTTCTCACAATAGGGAGGAGCGATCTGTTTAAAGGCAGGTATTTGAAAGTATCAATAGAAATTTTGACATCTTTGTGAACCACAAAAAAGTCATTTTTTTAAAGGGAGGAAGAAATACAGGACATATAATTTTAGAAAATGGCTGAGTACATTTGATCTAGCTAGGGCCCAAGCTCTTTTGAAGCTCGTTTGCTAATGACAGGAAATTCTTATTTGCAATATTTTTTTTGGGAAAATTAATTTTGTTCGAAAGTTTTATTTGCAGATTTTGCCTCGTAATAAAGCCAATAGGCAGGAGCTTTGAGAAAATATGAGTTTTAAATGGATATGACGGAAGGAAGCAGTGTTTGAGAGATCAAAGGGGATCATCAGAGCTTACGTCACAGTGAACCAGGTGCATTTAGGGATTTTATTCTTTATGTTGTTGTTGGTGGAAGCTTTATGCGCAGTGCTTACAGGAAAGGGAGATGATGAAAATAAACATCCGGACAGCTTTTACAAACCGGGTCGTCCTGAGTACAATCAGGAGATAATTATAACTTCATTGAAAACAAGTATCTGGTAATAGGCTAATATAGAGATTTTTGCCACCACATAATAAAACAATAGTTTATATTTGTTCAATAAGGATATCCAACATTTATCATACAAGAGGAGAACTTGGAGATAGGAGAGTTGATTTGGGTTTCAGGTGAGGGAATTTGATGTTGAGATCGGGCTTCGCAAAATTTTTCGAGATCAGACATTGTGCAGAGATATAGAGAACAACACTAAGATCTGATTATGATGTAGAGGATGTAGTAGATAATTGTAATTTTGATAATCATTTAACGAATGGGACAAGATTAGACCGGGCGATTGAATATTTTTATTAGGAAATGTCCTTCACATATGAATGCCTCACGAGAAGAATATTTAGACTACAAGCCCCTCATTATGTCTTGCTGGTGGCGACTGTAAGAATATTGATGGGGTTCTTCTTAGATGTGTCAAAGAATCGGAAAATTTTGAAAGATTCCATTATGGATGTCGGGGGAGGTCATTATACGGGTAGACCCATGGCATTAAAGATTATTCGAGTAGGCTATTTTTTAGCCTATACTCTTTTTTCGAGAACGCCTTCAATGTTAATAAAAAATGTGATAAGTGCCAAGATACATTGGTAGGGCCAGGAATGCATCATTACTCTTGCTGGGTTCTAAGTAGAGTACATTTTCAACGATAAGGACACCTGGGAATTTATGGAGTCATTGATCTAATAATCATATTCTGAAGTATATTAGTATGACTGTTTGTAAGATGGTGGATCAGGATTTCCGACTAAAGGGAATGAGATCAGACCACATGATTCCTCACTTTTCTTGGGGATTCATCACTCCCTTTGGTATCCCAAATGCGATTATAACAGATAATTGTACTCCTTTCTGGGTGCCAAAATCAATGAATTCACGGAGATAGGAATTTGTTGAGAAACTTCATCTAATTATTATCTACAGGGGAATTGCTTGGCAGGATCAGACAAGAATTTTCTTGAATTTTGAAGAGGACCCTTAGCGATAATAAAGCGGAGTTGTGTAAACCCTTTAGGATTGCATTCATGGCTTTTGAGTTGCTATGAATGACAGGCTTTGTCTTCTTTGATATAAGGACCATGTGGGAATGGTGTATAGCAGAGCTGATAACCCATACCTCATTACTGGGGGTGACACCATTGGATGAACCTTCATTCTTCCCACCTCCACGGACAGAAATCTGATCCATCCGAATAGGTCTTTGCTTATATCTTTCATGATATGTGAAGAACACAAGCTTATACTGAGAGGGGGGGTGAACAGTATAAGACCACTTTTTAATTTTGCTTTAAAATCAACTTTCAAAATAGTATTATGCAGTGTAGAGATAGCAAAAATAAAAGTAGCAATTAAAGCAATGCACAACACACCATCCACAAAGAGACACAACAATTTACGTGGTTCACCCAAGGTGGGCTACTCCACGGATAAAACTTTCCTCTAAAAGTTATATCAAAGTTCTTTGGGAAACCTTCCCAATTACAAAGTTTATGGGCACCAACCCAAAGGAGACACCTTCCCCTAGCTCTGCTCTTGCTGGTGATCCTCTAGAAGACCTCTGCCTCCTCTACCCTTAGCAAGTGGAACTCTATCCACAGAAGACACCTGTCTTCCCTGCTCTGGCTGGAGACCTCTGTCCTCAACTCTATCACCTCAAATCTGGTCCTCAAATTTGCACCAAAACATAGTCCTTCGGTCTGGCACAAATGCCCTCTTCCTCTTTCTCTGATCTACACCTAAACACAGTCCTTCGATCTGGCACAGGTCTTTCCTCTTCCTTTGTTCTGCATAAAATACAGTCCTTCACTATTTTCTCGTAGTCATGACTGCACTCGATCAAACAATGACCTTTGCACTTCTACGCATTCACAACAGTATCATATTCATGCAATCTATTTCCTTACAGTCTCCTACACTTAGAAGATTCAACGAAATGCACTCTTATACTGCTATCGATCTTCGCACTCTATTATTTCGACGATCGAACTTCACCCTCGCACTATATCTACGAACATCGCTCTTCGAACGCACACTTCGATCGATGCCAAACACTTCAAGCAGCCCTCCTTTTATACTTACAATCTCAAGATTAGAACCTTGATCTTAGTCGGCTGCACATCCCTAAAACAACGTCGGTGCAAAACCCTATGCTACGTCGGCCCAGATTTAACTCTGTCGGCTCCACTGCCTCCCTATAGCTTCTGGCATGAAACTTCAACATGTCACGATATCGCGACATTTTTATAGCCATACACCTTCTATAGCCTGCTGTCGTGAAATCGTGACACCTTGGCCTTTGTCGACTTCTTTTGTGCTTCTGTCATGAAATCATGACACCTTTGCCTTTTGCTGACGTCATCTCACTTTTGTCGCGAAATCGTGACACTTTAGTCTTCATGACCTTCCTCTCCACTTTTGTCGCAAAATCACGACACTCCTTCCTTTTGCTGATGTCATCATCATTCCTGTCATGAAATCATGACACTTCTATCTTCATGGCCTTCCTCTCCGCTTTTGTCACGAAATCGCGACACTCCTTCCTTTTGCTGACGTCATCATCATTCCTGTCGTGAAATCGTGACACTTCTGTCTTCATGGCCTTCTTCGAGGCTTGCACTAGCGAAAATGGAACATGTCACGAAATCGTGACGCTTTCGCCTTCAAGCTCTTCCTTCTTGACTTCATCGTGAAATCATGACGCTTCTTCTGATGAAGACTTGCTATCAGTTTCTGTCATGAAATCGTGACATTTCTGCCAACTAAAAGCTGCCAACTCAACCTGTCGTGAAATCATGACACTTTCTGCATCCGTACAACTTCTTTGTAGCCTGTCATGAAATCGCGACGCTTTCAACTTTCGAAAGCTTTTTCTACTACCTATCGCGAAATCGCGACACTTCTAGCTTTCGTACGCTTTCTCCACTGCCTGTCGTGAAATCGTGACGCTTCTCCTTTCAGGCTCTTCTCTTTGCTGCATGTCACGAAATCATGATAGTCCTCAACTCGACCTCTGCAGCATGTCACGAAAATGTGACAGCCCTTACTTGGAACTTTGCATCATGTCGCAAAATCATGACAGTTCCTGAATCACTTTCTCTCTCTTCAATCTTGTCACGAAATCACGACAGATCACACTGCGGACTTTCTCTTCTGCAACATGTCATGAAATCGTGACACTTTCTTGTCCATACAACCTCCTTTGCAGAATGTCACGAAATCGTGACACTTTTCTTTCTCTGCCTTCCTACACTGTCCGAGTCACGAAAATGCGACATGTCGCGAAATCGCGATAGTTTTGCCTGCTTCGTCTCTGCCTTCCCGCATGTCACGAAATCGTGACACATTTGCCCAAACTTTCTCTCTCCTCAAACATGTCGTGAAATCATGATAGTTTTGCCAATGCTTTCTCTCTCCTAAAACATGTCGTGAAATCGCGATAGTTTTTCCAGCCGCCTGCATACTTTTTCTAACTTATCTTTTTCTTGATCTTTTGCAACTGGGCTACTCTGATCTTCTTGGAAACTCATTGTCCATGCTGAAACCTTCATCAAGACACATTCTTTGACATCAAACCAAATTGCTTCAAGACCTTCTTGACATCAATGACAACATCTACACTTAGAGCAAGAGCAATGTACCCAAGGTACCCAAAATTGCCAACAATCTCCCCCTTTGTCATTGATGGCAAACCTTAACTGAAAAACACAACTCAAGAGCCAAAACTGAAAACAACTGATCCAACAACTGAGAATCTTCCTTTGAAGTTTTTGCTCCCCCTGACTTGAAGCTCTCTTCTTCACTATGAAGCTCTCCCCCTTACTCATATCTCTCCCCCTTTGTCATCAATGGCAAAGGGTCACCTTTGGGGCTCGGGACTAAGAATGAGCCTCTTAGCTTAGTCCCTCCCCCACCTCCTGATGAGGTGATTTAAAACAAGGGTGGGAGTGAAACTCCCATTAGGCACTCATCATCATCAGTGTCTACAATTTCTTTGTCGGGCCTTCTCTTGAACTCTTTGTCAGTGTTTCTGTTCTTGTCACTTTTCTTGTTCTTGTTCTCATCTCTTTTCTTGTCCATACCTTGATCCTTGGACCTGTTTATACCACTGTTCCTATTCTTGTACCTTGGAAGATCAGCTCTGCACTGTCTGGCTGTGTGACCTGCATTGTTGCACTTATAGCAAGTAACAATATTATTTCTTTCGGGCATAGCTGTTCTTTGAATTCGCCTATTCTAACTAACCCAGTTCCTGTTATTTGTCTTGCAAAAAATTGCCTTGTGCCCGAACTGATTACAAGAGTAGCAATACCCTTGAAATAAATTACGGCCCCTAAAATTGTCATTTATCTTCCTTACTTGAGTCATGCACTGCGAAGCCATGTGGCCAAACCCGTGACACGCAAAACATCTGCCGTGAAATATTCTTCTGTTTGACCTCTTGGGTCCCGAAAACTTCTTTTTCGTATTCAGAATTTTGTTTTCTGTTTCTGCGCATTTATCACTCATGGACTCTTTCTCTATAATACTCTCTTCATCAGAACTCTCTTCTTTCTGAAATCTCTTACTTGATTCCCCAACCTATTTTTTGTGTGGTTTAACAAAACCAAGACCTGTTTTATCTGATGGATTTCTTTGACTTTGGATGAGAGACTTAACCCTTTTGGAGCTATCTTGAAACTTGTACAGACTTATCCTTGTATTCTTTATTTTCCTCTTTCATGGCAGCCATTTTCTGTTCTAATTCACTATACTCAAGCATCTTAGATTCTAACTCATTCTTGAGTTCTTGTGTCTTAGCCATAGAGATGTCAAGACTTTCTATGAGTTCATCTTTCTCCATACAACATTCATCTAACTTATCCTTGAGTCTAGCATTCTTCTTCCTTTCCTTTTTCAAAACACTAAGAGCATTAGTAAGTTCACATTCAAGATCCTCTATTTTATTGCATTTTGAATCATCAAGGCCTTTTTCAGATTTCTTATCACTAGAGGTGCTACCCTTTTCAAAAACCATACAAGCATCTTCCTTATCATTTTTTGAAGCATCCTCATACATACTAGCAACCAATTCATTATTTGTGCAATCATCCTCAAGGTGCCCAAAATTTCCACATCTAAAACATTTCATGACAATGAATTTATGTTTCGGTTCTTCCTCTTTTTCTGAAATGAACAGCATCTCATTTTCATCATCACTAGAAGAACTTTCACTATCACTGCTAGAACACTTACTTGCTTTGTCTAGGTAGAAGCTCTTCTTATTCTTGTGTGAATGCCTCTTTCCTTGATTGTTGTGCTCATCTTTGTTCTTTCTGTAATACCTGTGCTTTTTAGAATCCTTGCTCTTAACATCCTGTATATCTTCATCACTTTCATTCTTGGAAATAGTACAGTCAGTAGCATAATGACCAAACTTTCCACAGTTGAAACATCTTATGTTTTTCTTGCTTTTGTGTTTTCTAGAGAACTTGCCTTTCTTGCTGTAATATGCCTCTTCATCACTAGAAGACTCATCACTCTCTTGAATCTATTTGCCCTTTGATTTCTTGGTAGCTTTGAAAGCTGCCTCTTTCTTGACATCAACTTTCACTTGAGTTCTCAGCTCAAATGCTGCAAGAATACTATGGAGCTCATCCTTTTTCAATTTATCTAAATCTTTAGCTTCCTCAATAGCAGAAATCTTTTCACTAAATCTATTAGGAAGAGATCTTAGAATCTTATCACACACATCATTTTCAGCAACCTCAAGACCAAGGTCTTTCATGGAGTTAACAACCTCATCCATACGAAGCATGTAGTCACTAATATTTTCATCATCATTCATTTTGAGTTGTTCAAACATACCTTTAAAATGTCTCAATTTGGCCTTTCGGACATTTGCATCACCTGTATGAACCACCTGCAATTGTTTCCACATTTCACTAGTTGTCTTGCAGTGAATAACTTTGGTGAGATCTGCTTTCTGTAAGCCTCTCAGGATTGCATTCATGGCTTTTGAATTGCTGTGAAGCATGAGCCTGTCTTCTTTGGTATAAGGACCATGTTCAAGAATAGTGTATTCATCTTCAATCACTTCCCATACCTCATTACCAAGTGCCATTAGATAAACTCTCATTCTTGCACTCCACAGACCGAAATCTGATCCATCAAGAATAGGTGCTGCATTGCCACCTAAAAAATCCATTGTGTTCTTAACCAATTCTTCCTTCCGGTTGTTAAACCTTTCTGAAGGAACCCGCTCTGATACCAATTGAAGAACACAAGCTTATACTGAGAGGGGGGGTGAACAGTATAAGACCACTTTTTACTTTTGCTTTAAAATCAACTTTCAAAATAGTATAATGCAGTGTACAGATAGCAAAAATAAAAGAAGTAATCAAAGCAATGCACAACACACCATCCACAAAGAGACACAACAATTTACGTGGTTCACCCAAAGTGGGCTACTCCATGGATAAAAATTTTCTCTAAAAGTTATATCACAGTTCTTTGGGAAACCTTCCCAATTACAAAGTTTATGGGCACAACCCAAAGGAGACACCTTCCCCTAGCTCTGCTCTTAGTGGTGATCCTCTAGAAGACCTCTACCTCCTCTGCCCTTAGCAAGTGGAACTCTATCCACAGAAGACACCTGTCTTCCCTACTCTTGTTGGAGACCTCTGTCCTCAACTCTATCACCACACAGTTGGTCCTCTTTTCTGCACCAAAACACAGTCCTTCGGTTTGGCACTAATCTGCCCTCTTCCTCTTTCTCTGATCTGCACCTAAACACAATCCTTCGATCTGGAACAGTCTGTCCTCTTCCTCTGTTCTACATAAAATATAGTCCTTTGCTATTTTCTCGTAGTCATGGCTGCACTTGATCAAAAAATGACCTTTGCACTTCTATGCATTCATAGAAGTATCGTCTTCATGCAATCTATTTCCTTACAATCTCCTATAGTTAGAAGATTCAACGAAATGCACTCTTATACTGCTATCGATCTTCGCACTTTGCTTTTTTGACGATAAAACTTCACTGTTGCACTAAATCTACGAACGTCACTCTTCAAACGCACACTTCGATCGATGAAAAACCTCTTCAAGCAGCCCTCCTTTTATACTTATAATCTCAAGATTAGAACCTTGATCTTAGTCGGATGCACATCCCTAAAACAACGTCGATGCAAAAACCTATGCTGCATCGGCCCAGATTTAACTCTGTCGGCTCCACTGCCTCCCTATAGCTTCTAGCGTGAAACTTCAACATGTCGTGATATCGTGACATTTTTACAGCCGTACACCTTCTATAGCCTACTATCATGAAATCGTGACACCTTGGCCTTTGATGACTTCTTTTGTGCTTCTTTCAGAAATCGTGACACCTTTGCCTTTTGCTGACGTCATCTCACTTCTGTCATGAAATCATGACACTTTAGTCTTCATGACCTTCCTCTCCGCTTTTGTCATGAAATCGTGACACTCCTTCCTTTTGCTGATGTCATCATCATTCCTGTCGTGAAATCGTGACACTTCTATCTTCATGGCCTTCCTCTCCGCTTTTGTCACAAAATCACGACACTCCTTCCTTTTGCTGACATCATCATCATTCTTGTCATGAAATCGTGACACTTCTGTCTTCATGGCCTTCTTCGAGGCTTGCACTAGCGAAAATGAAACATGTCACGAAATCGCGATGCTTTCGCCTTCAAGCTCTTCCTTCTTGACTTCGTCATGAAATCATGACGCTTCTTCTGATGAAGACTTGCTATCAGTTTCTATCATGAAATCATGACATTTTTGCCAACTGAAAGCTGCCAACTCAACCTATCATGAAATCGTGACACTTTCTGCATCCGTACAACTTCTTTGTAGCCTATCACAAAATCGTGACGCTTTCAGCTTTCGAACACTTTCTCCTTCCCTGTCGTGAAATCGTGACACTTCTGGCTTTCGTACGCTTTCTCCACTGCCTGTCGTGAAATCATGATGCTTCTCCTTTCAGGATCTTCTCTTTGCTGCATGTCATGAAATCATGACAGTCCTCAACTCGACCTCTAGCATGTCACGAAAATGCGACAGCCCTTACTTGGAACTTTGCATCATGTCATGAAATCATGACAGTTCTTGAATCACTTTCTCTCTCTTCAATCTTGTCGCGAAATCGTGACAGATCATACTACGAACTTTCTCTTCTGCAACATGTCACGAAATCGTGACACTTTCTTGTCCGTACAGCCTCCTTTGCAGAATGTCGCAAAATCATGACACTTTTCTTTCTCTGCCTTCCTGCACTGTTCGAGTCACGAAAATGCGACATGTCACGAAATCGCGACAGTTTTGCCTGCTTCATCTCTGCCTTCCCACATGTCGCGAAATCGTGACACATTTGCCCGAACTTTCTCTCTCCTCAAACATGTCGCAAAATCATGACAGTTTTGCCAGTGCTTTCTCTCTCCTAAAACATGTCACGAAATCGCGACAGTTTTTCCAGCCGCCTGCATACTTTTTCTAACTTATATTTTTCTTGATATTTTGCAACTGGGCTACTCTGATCTTCTTGGAAACTCATTGTCCATGCTGAAACCTTCATCAAGACACATTCTTTGACATCAAACCAAATTGCTTCAAGACCTTCTTGACATCAATGACAACAACTACACTTAGAGCAAGAGCAATGTACCCAAGGTACCCAAAATTGCCAACAATATGATGCATGATATCCTACATGATTACGTAGATGATATTATAGCTTGCTCTATTAAAGAAGATGATCATTTAGATGATTTGAGAAAAGTATTTAATCGGTTAAGAGAATACCTTATTCTATTAAATCTAGCCAAATGCATATTCGGAGTTAAGTTCGGTAAACTATTAGGGGTTTTAGTTTCTTTATGTGGTATCAAAATCGACCCTCTCAAGATTGCGGCTATCACTGATATGCCTGCACCTACCAATATATCTGAGTTACGAAGTTTACAAGGTAAACTTCAAGCCATTTGTCGCTTCATCAGTAAGCTGGCGAACAAAATCGGTCTCTTTCTTAAGCTTCTTAAGAAGGATGTCCCTTTTAATTGGGACGATGAATGTAAGGAAGATTTTGAAATTCCCAAACAATACCTCCTTAACCCACCTATGCTTTCACAACCTAGATCTGATCGTCCTTTTATCTTGTACATTTTTGCTTTTGATTCTACTTTAGGAGCTATGCTAGCTCAACTTGATGATGAGAAGAGAGAGCGTGCTAATTATTATATTAGCCAAACTTTAATCAGTTATGAAACCCGCTACACAACATTAGAAAAACTATGTCTAGCAATTATATTTTCTACACAAAAATTATGCCATTATATGCTCAGTCAAAAAACATATGTCATTGCTAAATATGATCTCTTACAGTATCTTATGAGTTGACCTTATTTATCAGGTCATACAACAAAGTGGGTTCTTGCTCTAAGCGAGTTTGAACTCACATTCATAGGACAAAAGTCTATTAAGGGTCAAATCATAGCAGATCAATTAGTTGTTGCATCCTTAGAGTCTACCCATCCCCTCATCATTGAGTTTCCTTATGAATGCCTTCAATTAGAGGTAGACCGTGTAGAACAATGGTCCTTATACTTTGATGGAGCCCGATGCATGAGTTGGGCTAGTGCGGGTATTATTTTAATATCCTTGCAAAAACATCTTATACCTTTGTCCTTTAAATTAACATTTGCTTGCACCAATAATACTGCTGAATATGAGGCTCTAATCCTTGGATTACGAGCTACCTTGGCGCTAAAAATCAAACATCTACTAGTTTTTGGTGATTCTCAACTTGTTATAAACAAAATTAATGAAGTTTATCAGACCAGAGATGATAAATTGTGCCCATATAAAGCATATGTTTTGTAATTGTTATCCTTGTTTGATAAAGTTACCTTGGAAGCTATTCCTCGAACTAGCAACTGTGTAGCTGATGCTATGGCCGCAACTGCATCTCTTCTGCCATTGGAGTTAGATGACGAATATGCCACCATAATTATTCGTTGACTCTAGGAACCCGTTTCAAATAAGTCATGCTTAGAACCTTTGGATGTGTTTCTAATCAATGAAACTACTCCTGAACCTTGGTATACGGATATATTTGATTTTCTTCAAAATGGGACTTTCCCTGCAAATTCTAATAGAAACCAAGTCAGGGTTATTATGTAGACGAGCAAGTCGATTTGTAATAATTGGCAATACTTTATATAAGAGATCTTTTGAAGGTATCCTATTGAGATGTTTGAATCTAGAAGAATCCAAATCAGCTTTAAGTGAAGCCCACGATGGATCTTGTGGAGGACACTTCGATGGTAGTGTCATTGCTAAAAAGCTCCTTAGGATAGGATACTTTTGGCCTACCATGGATAATGATGCACATGATTATGTGTGCCATTGTGACAAGTGCCAGAAACATGCTGACCTTGTCCATGACCCTGCACAAGAACTACAGGCTATTTCATCTCCTTGGTCCTTTTCAAAATGGGTCTTAGACATTATTGGCAAAATTAATCCTGTGTCATCTTATGGACACAAATTTATCATAACTACCATTGAGTATTTCATGAAGTGGGTTGAAGCTATGCCTTTAGCTTCCTACACTAGAACACAAGTCTTTAAATTTATTTTTAATCAAATTATTTGTAGGTTCGAAATTCTTGCAAATCTCATCTCAGACAATGGAACTTGTTTCAAAAATAAATATGTTAAGAAATTATGCCAAAAATATAATATTCAACATCGCTGGTCCACTCCCTATTATCCTCAGGGTAATGGGAAAGCATAAGCATCTAACAAAACCTTAATCAAAATTCTTAAAAGATTGGTGAATAAATTTGGTCGCGACTGGCACATTCAATTATATCTAGCTTTGTGGGCATATCGCACTAGTGTTCGAACTCCCACTGGAACTTCACCTTTTGTCTTGGTTTATGGCGCTGAAGTTGTTTTTCCCTTTGAATTAGAAGTTCCTTCTTTGGCTCTACTACTTCAAGATACCGAAGTAGGAGATGAATATCAAGCTGGTAGACTCAGTCAGCAGGAACTCCTAGATGAAAAGCGCATCAATGCTTTGGAGAATCTTCGTGCCTACCAAAACAAGCTTAAAAGATCATATGCCAAGAAAGTTCGTCATTGATCCTTTGAGGTCGACGACCTTGTTTTAAAAGAAAATAAAAAAAATACTAATGCAACTAAAGACCTTAAAGGTAAATTTGAGCCCAACTGGTTTGGACCATATATTATCACTGCTAAATTTGAATCGAGAGCATACAAATTAGCTACCTTAGATGGTAAATATTTAAAATAACCTATGAATATTATGCATCTTAAGCGATATTATGCATAAAATTTAGTCATTTCATTTGTACATATTTTGCATGTTGTCTCATTTTAAAAATATATATATAACTGTTTAAACAAAAACAAACCAACAAAAAAAAGAAAGAAGAAAGAGAGAGTCAAAATTATCAAACTCCTCAAAAAATATTTGTTGTATATATTTCTTCTTAAAGTATTGCAGTTATATTTTCTTATTATCTTGGATAAATTAGCATTTATTTGGAATCCCTCACTTTTGCAAACACAAAAATAAATATCTTGATTTTATCTGGCATGATTACTAATCTCTCTTATATCAAAGTCCACAAAATTTAATTAAATAAAGTTTGAGCATAGAGAATTGATCTTGTTATTTACTTAAACCAAGCATATTATTTCATAATAAAATTATTATATTTGTAATATCCATGCTATGCTACATAGTAGAAGTGGTTTCTTGAGTAAAAAGTTTCCCCTGCTATCCTATCATGCACATGGTCTAGAATATTTGAGAATTGGAAAAAGGACAAGCTCACCCCTACCTGGAATAAAAATCCCTTGCCCTAAAGCTAATCCGAGCAAGTATCCATAACATAGGAAGAAAAGAAAAGTTCAAGAAAAAGAGAAAAAGAAAAAAGTTATTTCAACATTATCTCAAATATCAAAGCAAAAAAAAAAAAAAAAGTACAAAAATACAAAAAAAAAAGAGAAGAGAAAAGCAAAAATCAAAATGCAATAAACTCCTTTCCCTACCCCTTGAAAATAAAATAAGGGTTGATGAGCTTGAATCCCTGGAATTCTCAATTATTCGAAAACTGTGAGGTAATCCCCATAACAGGTGGTTTGTGCCCAACCCGCTTGGCCTTGGGTAACTCCTAGCGTGGTGATATGTCTGTCACATTAGCGACCTTATTTTGTACAAACCTATGTCTGCTTATGGATTTTCTAGATCAACCCAACTTACATAGTAGTTTGGTATGGTTATATGCATCTAAATCATGGTTAATGAACACTTATTTGGTTAATTCAAATCACTTGTATCAAATTATCTTGCTCAAAACTGGTAAATGCACAAAGCAATTGCACACACATTTGTATTTGAGAGATTTTTTGTATCATTATGATAAATCAAGATCAGAAATGAACTCACATACGCACATGGGATTCCTTATAAATCTAACTTTTATCTTTAAGATACTTTGAAATATTTTTGCAAATTGTTTGGAATAAATTTGAGAACAATTGTTTAGTATAAAGACAACTACATACATTTTCAAAAAAATCAAAATTTCTTTCAAAACATACACTCAAATCATATATATATTATCGACTTTCACGATGATGGTATAGTTCCAAAACCAAAATTGGAATTTTATGCCTAGCGCAAGTCCTCATCTTCATATTATCTATTTATTTTCAAAAATTAAAAAAATCAACCATGCAATAAAACTATCAATTTCTTCTTTGGATTTCGCGATGATGGTATAAGTCTATACCTAAATATTCTATGCCTAGCGCAAACCATTGTACTAATTTTATTTTCCATTTATTTAAATTCATCAAAACATGTGACTTAAATCATTATGTTACACAATTATGCTTTAACAACAACGCACATTGTTTCTATTTCATGTCATTATGTCAACTTCAATTTTGCAATGATGGTATAATTCCTAGGGAATTATTCAAAATTTTTATCACACTTAGGAATTTATGCCTAGCAAAAATCATCTTTAATATATTTCATGCATAATATTTTCATAGAAATCTGAAAACAAATCACCATCATCATCATCATTTGCATCATCACAACAAAGTCTTAAAACAGTCTCTTAAGCACTCTTTTACTTTTAACAATATTTCTATACTAGGATTAGCTTGATGACCGAGTGAGTGGAAAATCCATGAAATGGTCTATAATAGCGACAATGTCCTTTGAAATTATTGTTAAAAGTCAATTTTTTTATTATTATTATCCCGCAAACAACCAATTTGTTTACATCATATTATTTCATTTAAATTTTAAAAATAATGACATTCATACCATAATATTTCCAAACGACATAATTACATGAATCATCAAATCAATCACACCAAAACATTAAAGCATCATAAAAACACATAAGAAAAGTCATATGATCAAATATATATATATATATATATATATATACAAAAATACATGTACATCATATCAAAACTAGATTGGTATGCCATAATCTACATCTTGGCATACTCAATCCTCTCAATCATATATTCAGTCTATGCAATGCAGTAGCCTAGCCTCGAGAACCCCTTGAGCTCTCATCCTCATCTCCTCCCCTGACCTGATGTGGACGAGGTGGCCCCATCATAGTATGTGTGGTACTACAAGTCCTAGTCGTCGATTAGGATGAAGTCCTCGATGACCCAAACCTGATTGGATCTATAATGCTGGGTGGTAGTTGTACCCTCTAGCCCTCTGGAACCAACTGGAAGTAGATACCCTGATAGAACATGGTCTGAGCAATCGACTACGCCAGCTCCTGAGTGCTCGCTCCTCACTCCGTGCTCTAAGGCATGCAACCTCATCTCTAAGCTATGTGGCCTCAAATCGATGGCGTGTAGCTTCATCCTGTAAAGTTTGCACCTATGCCTAGAGACGAATAGTCTCCACCTAGAGAGTAGCCATCTCACTACTCTCTCCTGTGTCCACACCCTTGCACTTATCGAGCGATGATGGCATTTCTCTCTATGGAGAAGGGGGTCTATCCTCCCTCCTCTCCCACTGTCGTAGCCTTTGTTGAGCCTGTGGCCTCCTCTGCTCTCTCTCGTCGTGACCCTGTGCCACCTCAATGGCCACCTGGCATCACCTCCCCATCCGATGCACAACTACATGAATTAGACCCTGAGCCCTCATCATCCAAGGAGGGCAGATGCCTTTATACCAGGCATCGTAGCCTTCAGCTACCCCAGCGTCATCTCCATCCACTAGCTGGATTGGGGCGTCATATACGTCCTAACTCTAGAAGCGCTACATATATGGAGCCCCGCTAACTATAGTGTTATCCCAGACGGTCCAGGAAAACTCATAGTCTCTAAGAGATGGGATCCCCTATTGTAGACCAAACTGCCTCAAAACTTGGTCGTAGTGATGGAGCTCCACCTATCCCCTCTCCATCCTCAGCAAGTAGGTTTGCCTAACATGAGCTAGCTCCTGTCCATCCTTGGCCCACCCTGGATGATCTCTCCAAGGCCTCCAAGTGATCTGGTCGGAGACAAGGTCATCAAGTAGTCTTCGAGACATTGGCAGATCTATCCACCATTGTGACCCTCTTCGGAGCCACCAGTAGAAAGCTCGGGGCCTCTCCCCATCAATCCCTATTAGTGGGAGCCCTACCGGCATCTACATCATGATGTGCTTCCAACACCAAACCTATAGTAGTGATGTCATGACCATACATCGCCGCTCTTGTATATGACCCCATGCAGGATCCTATACAATCCGCATAGTACATAGCTCCCCCAAGCAAACCTATACCCGTGGTCTCTCATGTCGTAGACCAAATCTATCAGTAGCCATGGTACTATGCATCCACTCTGATGGCATAGAAGCAGACCACCTACCACCCTAGCCAAAAACTATGTCAGTCTAGATGCCCCAGGCATCTGGCGTAGCGACTCGATGTTCACTTCACCCTTCTCTAGGGCGAAGCTCGGATCTTCGCACAGTTGCATCATCGTGTGGCCCTGATTGGTCGTGGGAGTTATTAGTCATCCTTGTATGGGGATCCTCAAAATCCTCCATACATCATCCAATGTGGGAGTCATCTCCCCTGTCGATAACCAAAAATAGGAAGAACTTGGATACCACCTCTCTTCTAGGGCTGTCAATAGCACCATATCTGTATAAACATGTGGCATATCTGCCACATGCTACAAGCCGACTTGAGCCAACTGATCTCGCTCTGCCTGAGATAGAGCAGCAAAGTCATCCCTTAGCCCTTCGTATTTCCATTCTATGCTCTTTAGTAATCCTCTCTGCAACATAAACAACAAAACAATAAAAATCATTAATAAAACAGTGATTAAAAATGCAAGTAACACAAGTTCAATTTGAGCAAATTCATCTCTGATTTTGAAAGCTGAAATCGTCTCTTATTTGACGAAATCGTCCCCATTTCGTCGATTTTGCCTTTGAACGAAATCAGGCGATATCAAGATGATTTCGACAAAATGGAGATGATTTCGTCTCAACGACATTGACGGCCCAAAAAACAGCCGCGATGCTCAAAAATAATTTAAAATTAATCTAAAAAGTATAGAAAATCAAAATTAAAACATTCTAAACTAAGTTAGACTCTTACCCATAGCCCACGTCGGACCTCTGTCGATTTGTGCGCTGTCTCGACCATTTTGTTTGCAGAGCTCCAAAAACCAAAAAATGAAAATGAACAGTAACAATGAATTAGGGTTTTACCCTATTTTTCTTAATTTTATTCAAAAACAATTCAACAACATTTTAAATTTGCTTTTTCACGTTTTTACCTCAAACATTCGATTTGGGTAAAAAATATGGAGGGGGCACCATAGTAAGCTGTCATACGATTCGACCAAGAATCATCACCTAAAAATGAGAATAATTTTTGCTTTCTCGTAAATCGAGAACTCATCTTTAACGCATTTTGTTCAAAAAATTCACTAAAGAGGGGGAAAAATGTAGCACCCCAAAATTGGCACAGTAAACCTTAGCAAATAATTTAAATTACTTTAGTAATAATTCAAAATTCAATTTTAACCCCGAACCGCCCATTAACCATCTGTTAAACAACTTTCCCTATTTTTTGTGCCATTTTTAGGATTTGTTGTAACCGTTGGACGATATCGTCTCCGAGCAGACGATATCGCCTCAGATCGAACGATTTCATCTGGAGAAGAACGTCCAGATGATCTCGTCCCAAACTAATTTGTGCATAATTAGATTCTGTTCCAACGACATCTCTAAGTTGGGTAGAAGCGTGTCTACGTCGTTAGAGACCTTCCCCATTGGAGATCTCCCAAATTGGGATGATCCCCAACCTCCTAACCTCCCTCCTAAGCCTATTTAAACCTTAGGACCTCCCTTGACCTTCCCCCTAGCTAAATTTTTTTGTAACTTGACCTTTGTGCACATTAGAATACCCTGGATCACCATCTGCATTTGTGCTTTCCAATTTTTCTTGCAGGGACCTCATTGATTTTTAGCCGAAGCAAGCTCAGATCATCGCAGACGATACTGTACAATCTTGGATGATCTCGTCAAAATTCGAGACGATTTCGACTGTAGTCTGCATTTGGGGCAATCAGTGCCCAGAGTTTGCACTTTTCCTATACTTTGCTGCTATTTTATTTTGCATTTAGTTAGTTTTATTATTATTTCTTGTTATTCTGCATCTTGGAGTTCACCCATGTAGTTTAATTACATAATAAAATCATGATTAGCTATTAAAGCATCGTAATTTACTTGCATTTCTATTTAGGATTATCTTATTAACATCCTTATTATTATTTCATATCATTTTCCTTTATTAGTATAGCTGCATTTTTTGTATTTTGTATCTATTTCTCTGTTTGTAGGTCTTTGATGAATTCGTCAGATCTCAGACGATCTTGTCTGATTTCAGACGATTCTATCAAATCAGAGGTGATCTAGACTACTTCAAAAATTAGAATCTCCATTAGACATCCAAAATCAGGTATGGCTTTTCTCATCTAGCATATTCTCTGTGTTTTATGTTTAATTTTGTTTTTTGTATTCATTTAATTTGCATTTTCATAATAGAACAACTTATATTCATTTGGCCAAACCTAGGATTTGAATGTTTAAAGATAAAATTGAACACATTAAACACATTCCCAACCTAGGCATGGAGACTGCCACTAAATGTTTCCTGGTGAACCCCACCATCCATAAAAAAATCACCTCAATACCCCTCCCCCGAGAGGTGGGACCTTCAAAGGGCCTCTCAGTCCGAGGTATTGTCCCATCCTTACCTCATCTCCATTTCGAGCGCGAATCCTTTAGTCTGAAGGTAAGGGTGAGGAAAATTTGGAGCAATACACCTTATTGTGTTCTCTCCTACTTATTTCAAAGATGCTATTTTTGTGAGGGTTTTTAGAGGTCATGTAGTTGTAGCATTTGGTGACTGTCTTCATGGCAGGATCTCTATGGATCAGTGGTATCGGGAGGATGTCTTCCCATGACAAGAGGCCATTCTGATGCTGGTTATATGTAATATGCTTTTACCTAACTACTATAGAGCAGGTTCCCATGGAACCTCCTAGTTATGGTCCAAGACTTGATGGATAGTGAGGAGCCCATCCTCATGGCTTGAGGGAGTGTACTATTGGCTCAATTTTATGATGATATTTACAGGATTTAGGGATGTGGATGAGTTAGTGTTGCTTGTAGCCTACTCCTCCAAATATAGGTATAGAAGTGTATTAGGGTGGACCACCCAAGAGGATTTCCTATCAAGATTACGACCATTGTAGATGTGGCTCAGTGCTACAAAGGTAGGTGGCCTCGAGAGCACAAGGAGTGCAATATTCGATGCCATGCAAGGGATTTATCTCACTATATAACAACTTTTAATGGCCTGTAGGCCAAGGATATTATCTAGAGATCTTATCATGAGTGCCCCACTTTGGAAAATATGGAGAGATTCATGGCTCAAACTAGGCACGATCGATGGGTTATCGATCATAATGGTAGCATCGGGGAGTTCTTTCACTATTCATGGGTGCTTCGATAGTATGACCTACAATAGGATGTACCTCTAGAGCTCATTTTGTACAGACGAGTCACTACAAAGAGGAATATTCCACTACCTCAAGTTGCAATAGTTATAGAGGATGATGACCCTCCAATAGTGGATGCCAACATAGTAGATGTTGGGGTGACTGAGGTGTATACCCAGTGGTGGGTTACGTGACTATGGTAGGGTGATGGTAGCTTAGGCCTGGGACCAGGATGAGGCAGCTATAGGGTAGGATCTAAAGGGATACCAAGTGCGGGCTCGAATAGAAGACTAGGGGTAGGCCATAGAGCAATAGGTGGTAGAGGAGCAGGTAGCTCTAGAGGAGGAGGAGGAGTTAGCTCCAGAGGAGAAAGAGTATCCTCTCTAGGCTTAGTTGCACCACGTAAAGGCTGAGCTTCAGACAACTCAGATTCAGATATTGTAGTGGGACTCTACTATTGTTGGTCTTCAAACACATATTAAGAGCTTTGAGGAGGAGAGGGTAACCCTATAGACATATATTGACTCAGAACAACTCAAGATAGAGAAACTCACTTATGATAGGGATGCTGCATAAGGACAGGTTGTGCCATCTACTATGGATTTACAGGGGCCGACAGTTTTGGATCTAGGTGTAGAGGTCAGGCACCTATGGGGTCTTTTAGACGATTATGATGCTCATATTACAAGATATATTATGTATATTGCATCTCTATAGATGCATATTCGGATGCTAGGTGCCACTCCTTGGGACAGACCTACAACAAGGGGGTCACAGCCAAGCACGTAGAGCACATAAGGGTAGTCATTAGTTCGACCTAGCTAGAGGACCAGGACCCATACAAAGCAGACTACAGGGACTAGCTCTCACCATTCTCATAGGGATAGAGCCGAGGGTGGAGGCGAGGCTAGGGACACTAGGCACAATCTTATGACTTTGATTGTTCTAGATTTATTTTTAGTGTAAGGTCATATGACCTACACAGTTGTAGCCTACGGGCAATTTTGTACCCTTATGTACTTATTTGACACATACACACACACACACACATATATATATATATATATATATATATATATATATATATATATATATATATATATGATATTAGCAATTTGAGACTCATTATGTGTATTTATATATTTTTGCTTTTATGTTTATGTGATGCAGTATTATGATCTTATGCTATATGATATGATGTATGACATGCATTAGCTATATGATAGATGTATGCTTTAGATGATGTGATCTAGATGTGTAGATGGACTACTTGTGATGTATGCATATATGGATGCAGTGTTATTGTTAAATGCATGTTTAATTTTTTATTTAGTTGTATGCATCTAACTTATGTTGTTATGATATGGTAAATGCAATATGTGTAATGCACTATTTATATGATGATGATCTGATGTAAATGAACCTGTATGTTTTAATCACCTAAAACACAAGGAATGAATGTGATATGAGTTTAACAATCTAATGGGTGACACCACAAAATATATAATCATGATGAATATAAATAATAACTCTTAGCATAAGAATTAATCATTTAAACATTCAAATGTGAGATGAAATGATGTGATATGTATGTGCTTTCTTTATAAGCTTATGTAAATTAAAATAAATGTACAAAATAGTCAGTGTATGTCTAAATACATTACTGATATTTATCTGGTATATGTCCTATTCATGCACACCATTTAATGAACAAAACCTTCTAAAAAAAGTTGATGAGTTGATTCATGATTTGTTGCTATTAGGGATTTTTGAGGTTTTCCATGAGACTCAAACACCCTAGTTACTTCATAAAAAGTTGTTTGTTATGAATACCTAGATACTCATTATCCCTACGTGTGCAAATGCATATATTAGATAAAACATAATCATACCCCAGTGCCAGGTGGGATTCATTCAACCCATTTTTGTATTGGGGATCCTTAAATATTTATCCTGATCCTAAGTTGGACTTAGTTAGATTAGACCACTAGGCAATATAGGACACCTAAAGCTAGCCCTTTTTGCAATTTTCTTAGAGCTTACCCTAATGCCAGGCAGGATTCATGCAACCCATTACTATATTAGGGATCACTCAATGGTTTATGGAGATCAACCATTCCAGGGATTCAAGCTCTTCACCCCCTTATTTTCTTCACATTTATTTGGTATACTTGCTCATGCTTAGTGATGAAAAACATTGTTTATTTTGGATTTCTTTTTCTTTTGAGCAAGGGATTTTTGTAGTGATGATAATCACTATTTATTTTGCTTTTGAATTTTGATTTATTTTAGGATTTTTTCTTGTTTTTATGAAAGAAAGGGATTTCTTTGGGTAGGGGGGAGCTTGTCCTTTTGCCAATGATCAAAATCCTAGACCATGTGCATCACAAGGTGAGCAAGTAGAAACCTTTCGCTTAGGATGCCTAGTACCACTTTGTAGCGTTCATATTTTCCTTGTTCCAACTAGGATTTTAGTGTTTTTATTAGTGATGGGATTCTGAAATATACCTAGTGCTATCAAAACTAGACCTCATCTTCTGTTAGTGAAGATGGTTTTCTATAAAATTTGATAAAATCACTAGGTATGGTTGAGTGACTGGAAAACCCTAGTATATTCTTATAGCAATAGGAAGGGGTTGTGTTGAAAAACATAATTACACACATGGGTTATGGATAATTATGGATTTTGATGATGTATGATTGAGGTACAAATGTGGTGTCATTTGTAAGATTGTGAACACAACCTATCTAATGCAAATGTAATGGATGCAACGTGCCTAATGCAATGCAACTAATGGATGCAAATGCCAAATGCAAATGTTTTTGTGTTTTTGATGTTTTCAATTGTTTTTGAGTTTTGATTATTCTGAATGTTTTTGAACTTTTTGACTTTAAACTATTTTTGTGCTTTTTTATTTTGTTTTTTACCAAAGGGCTTAGGGTGCCTTTGGGTATTTTTGTGATGTGACCAAAGGGCTTTAAGATGCCTTTAGGGCCTTTTGTGAAGTGACCAAAGGGCTTTAAGATGCCTTTGGGACCTTTTGTGAATTGACCAAAGGGCTTTAAGATGCCTTTGGAGCCTTTTGTGATGTGACCAAAGGGCTTTAAGATGCCTTTGGAGCATTTTGTGATTTGACCAAAGGGCTTTAAGATGCCCTTGGAGCCTTTTGTGATGTGATCAAAGGGCTTTAAGACACCTTTGGAGACTTTTGTTATTTGACCAAAGGGCTTTAAGATGCATTTGGAGCCTTTTGTGATTTGACCAAAGGGCTTTAATATGCCTTTAGAGCCTTTTGTGATGTGACCAAAGGGATTTAATATGCCTTTGGGGCTTTTTGATTTTGAAATTTCCTATTGTTTTTGTAATTTTGAAATTTTTGAATGTTTTTAATATTTTTGACATTTATTTGAATGTTTTTATGTTTTGTTGTGCTTATGTGTAAAATGCCCTTAGATAAATAATGTTGAGAGGCTATAGCTCCTCAACACCTTCTAGTGATGTTAGGTGATATGCCCTAGGTCCAATCTTCTTATAGATGATATAAGGACCTATCCAGTTGGTCATAAATTTCTCTCGTAGGTGCAGCGAAAAATTTGAGTTATGTTGGTTCTCTTTAAGCACAAGATCCCCAACCTTAAAGTCTCTCGGGTGGACTTTATTGTTATAAGCTCATATTAAATGATCTTGGTAAATGTATATATGATCAAGAGCATTGATACGATGTTCATCAAGAAGGATCAACTTATCAAGTCGGGCTTGTCATGCAGTGTAGTCATTGATGAACTCTTTCAATGCGACACATAATATTGGAATTTACAACTCTAAGGGCATAATGCCCTCAGTTCCATGTACAAGAAAAAATGATGTTGCCTTAGTGGACGTCCGCACACTAGTCCTGTAAGCCCATAATGCAATGGGTAATTGCAGATGCCAATCCTTATGATTTTCTTTCACCGTATTCTTTAAGATGGCTACTATTGTCTTGTTCAAGGCCTTTGCTTGTCCATTTTCCTATGGATAGTATGGTGTCATAAAACTATGTTGAATGTTGTATTTGGATGTTAAAGCCCACATATTTTTATTCTTGAATGATAAACCATTATCTGATATTATTTTTGATGGCATCCCAAAGTGATAGATGATATTGTGAAGTATGAACTCCACAATTTGAGGTCCAATTATCAATGTTAGGGGTACTACTTCCACCCATTTGGTGAAGTACTCAGTGGATATTAAGATAAACGTGTACCGATTCAAATATGGAGGAGAAATATTTTCATTAGATCCAAATCCCACTAAGAAAATGTCCAAGCCACCTGAATGGGTTATAAGGCTTGAGATGGCAAGTGCATCATATTTGCATGATATTGACATTTAACACACTTCCTGACATACTCGTAGCAATTATTATCCATGGTGGGCCATTAATAACCCATTCAAAGGATGCACTTGACAATGGCCATGCCGTTAAACTGGCAACTACATGTACCATCATGAGCTTGCAAAATTTCCCAAGTTGATTCTTAGGGCTCTAGGCAATGAAGGATGACTCCATCATAGCTTTGACGATACAATATACCCCCTAGAAGGACATATCTTGTCACTTTATATTTGAATGCTTGTCTTTTGGCATGTGACAGTCTATGGGGGACATTTCCAAGTTTTAGGAAATCTTGTAATTGGGATAGCCAGTCCTGATAAGCTACAACCTCAATAGACAAGATGACTTGTTTCTCCTATGATTCGATGTGCACAAATGCAGATTGATAAATAACCTTGTGGTGAATGATGGTACCATTTCCCATAGGACCCTACGAGATCAAGGATCCCCAAGGCACCTTATTTAAAAAATATTTGGCTTTACAAAACCAGTCATGGTTTGGTTCTATATGAATCATGTTGAATGATTCCTTGTTATCAAAAGCCTCATGCTGCATCACTAAGTGTGAGAGTGTGTTCACATGAATAGTAGTGAAATCAATAGATGGATTATGAGGGATCAAGGATCCCAAAGATACCATGGTGTCTATAAATATGTTTGACAAACAAGGGATTACCTCGATGTTGTACCATTCCATTTTGGCTAGATATGTATCAACAAGCTCTTTGCAAGCTTCTAGGATTGGATCCTTGCATTGAAATAGTCCCTTAACTTAGTGGACTATGATAAGGGAGTCACCGAAGATATTTAGCCTCTTGATCTTCATAGTGATGGTTGTTTGGAGACCCAATATTAGGACCTCGTATTCGGTGTTGTTATTTATGCAAGGGAAGTCTAGCTTAAATGACAAGGGCATTAGAGCACCTTATGGCATGAAAAATACAATCCCTACACCACCTCCTTACTCACACTTCAAACCATCAAAGAACAAAGTCATGTTAGCTTTACTTTCAGGTTCATTGGGTTTAGGTGCTTCTGATAATGTGAAGACTATATCATCAGGAAGTTCTATGGTGAGGGGTCTACTATTCTGAAGAGGCACCTCAGCCAATTGATGGACTTTTTGCTTATGAATTCCAAGTCAAATTCTATTAATAACATGATCCACTTTGCAGCACGTGTATTATGATGTCTTGGTCATCATATACTGCAAAGGATTTTATTTGTATATTACATACGTTGTATGGCTCAACATGTAGTGGCATAATTTATTGGTTGCAAATACCACTGCTAGGCACAACTTTTCTACGTATGTGTATCCTATCTCGTAGCTCACCAAGGTGTAGTTGATGTAATATATCACTTGTTCTTTATCTTGCATTTTCATTTGAGCCAACATGGTGCCCAAAGAAAAATTGATAGCAGATATATATAGCAAGAATGGCACATCTGGCCTTGGTGGAGCTAGGACTAGTGGTGTTGCCAGGTACTTCATGATTTCAGCAAAGGCTTGCAGACATTCTCCATCCCACTAGAATGGGACTTCCTTGTGTAGCAATCGATTCATGGGTCGATATTTATCTAATAGTTGTGTGATGAATCACTTTATGGATGCTACTTTGCCCTGTAAGCTTCTCAGCTCTTTGATATTAGTGGGTGGGGCCATTTCTAGGATAGCCTTTACCTTTGCTAGGTCTACTTCGATGCCTCATTTAGAAACGATGAATACCAAGAGTTTTCCAGATGTTATGCCAAAGACACATTTCTTGGGATTCAACTTGACATTGTGTTCAATCAGGTGATCAAAGACCTTTTTGAGGATCTCGGCATGCTCTTCACGTAGCAATGACTTGGCCAATAAGTCATCAATATAGTCTTCTAAGATCTTGTGCATGTAGTCATGGAAAATGTATGTCATAGCCTATTGATATGTGGCACCAACATTTTTGAGACCAAATGGCATCACTTTGTATCAAAATATCCTCCATGGAGTAGTGAATGTGGTTTTATGTTGGTCTTTATGTTTATTCTAAATCTGATTGTAATCAGAAAAACCATCCATTAGGGAGAGCATATCACGATTTGCAGTTGCATATACAAGAGCGTCTATGGGGGGAATTGAGGCTAGTCTGACTTCATATTCAGATCCACTAGTGACATACTTATTTTCCTCTCGCTCATATCCATGGATTGGCTCATCCTCCCATAGGATGATTCTTGATGGGTGCACTTCAAGAGAGGAATTTGGATGATACTCATCGAGTGGTCCTATATTGACCATGACCACCCTTATGTCACTCAAGTAGCCTCTATTTTGGGATTGATAGGGATTCCAGTCAATGTATTTTCCAAACCCCAAGTTTAGCCTATCTAAGGCTACTACCAAAGAATCATTATCGCTCTGTATTTGATACCCCAGACCAAACCTATCAGTAGGCAGCTGGTATTATGGTTGGAATGGAATCCAACACCCTTGCTCATACAAACCTAAGCCATAGCCATGCCAATGGCATCGCTCAAAGTACCTTAGAGAAAACTCAGGATTTGATAAGTAATGAACATATGTGGTGAATGGTTCATCCTCATCCTCTTAAATATCAGAAGCATTATGGGCATAATCTAAACCAACATATATGAAGTTGGTTTGGTTAGGGGGAATCCCTAATGGAACCACTATTCCTATTGGTAAATTTGGGACTCTTGGTCATCTCATGTCTTGCGTAGACTTGATAATAGGCATGAAAGTCACATTATGCACAAGATATTCACCTAACCCTATGTTGGCTAAGTAAACTATCACTTGGGGTTCAAATGATGTCATTGATGAAGCAAGTGAGGTAGGTTGAGGTACCTCCTCGGCTATGTCCTAGGGATCTTCCTCCTCCATGGGATTCAAAATTTTTACTATTGCTATAGTTGGAAATTCTTTAGGTCCTTCCTCCACTAGGGGTGCTTTTAGCTTCTGATAGTCCTTAGCCTTGGATATTATGGGTTTCTCAAAGGTGCCAGTAGCTTTAGATGTAGGAGGTGGTGCCGATGTGGATGGGTCACCTCACACTGATTTAGACTTACTTTCTAAATGTGCGGTGGGAGATGAAGACCTTATGTATAGGTGTTTCTATAGAAGGAAAAATTCCCCCAATAAGTCAACTTGATGCACATATTTAAATGGCTCTTCATCCGATGGAACCACTTGCACCTGTTCCTCATGCATATACTTGATACATTGGTGCAAGATTGAGGGAACACACTGCATGTCCCTTATCAAGGGATGCCCTAGGAGTATTTTATATTGCATTGCCTCCTCCAATATGTGACACATCATAGGGATGGTTTTTTACCCTACCTGTATAGGCAAAACCACTATACCCACTATGGAGCACAACGCATCATTGAAAGCTCTCAATGTATAGGAGGTTGGGACAATGTTGGACCTAGGGATTTTTAAGTGCCCTATAGCCTTTGTTGTGATAATTTTAATTGATGAGCCCATGTCTATTAGAACCTTCTTGAAGGGTATGTTGTTCATGGACACTATGATATGCAAAGGTAGGTCTACTATGGTATCAAGCACTACCTTGATTTCATGATCGTAGAAATGGATCACATGATCTTGACACTACTGGACCTACCCCACGAAGTTTGTGAATACATCTACATTCTAGGGCTGGAGCTCAATCAATATCAAGAATTCCATTAAAGTATCCCTATGTCTTGGGGACTATTGAATGAGCTCATATATTGATAACTTGGTCGGTGTCATTTAGATATTTTGCTCTAGTCCACTCTAAAAAGTTACCACAGGTCACATTGGTGGACCTAGATGATTATTTTGCACTTGCCTCTACCGAGGTGTAGCTAATATATGAATAGGAGCCATTGGAGGCTCTGGTTGGTTATATCACCAAATCCTTGACACCATGTTGGCTATCTCAACCATTCCGATGCACTACTAAGTGGGATATTCGATTCGAACTTGGTTTAATTGAGCACCTTGATCTCTTAGAACATTATGATTAGGCAACATTTTTTTGAATATACCCATGTCTCTATTATCGGGTGCTAATGGGTTGTCAAATTTTAGCTCACCCTTCTCAATCATGTTTTGCACAACATTCTTGAATCCAATACATGTTTTGATGTCATGCCCCTGTATTCTATGATATGGGTAATATTTATCTTCCCTATATCCCTTGGGCTTGGGATGGTTAGGTTCAAGAAGTTGCATCTCAGGTAGCCTAAGTATTTATGTCTCACTTATCTAGTTGAATATCGATTGCATCGACTCTAATAAAGGCATGAAATAACGATGTGGATGACATTTTTTATTTTGACCTTGGTTTTTCTTGGGGTTGTAATCAGTCGGTGGGGGGTGAGCCTAATATTTTTGTAATTGTTGGCTATTGCCTCCCTTTGGCACGCTTAACACCACCTAGTTGACTTGAGTAGGCTTGGCCTACTTCTATTGATTCTTGTTGTGGTTGGCATTGTTCAAGTTCTTTTTGTTTCAAAGCTTAAGGTCTCCTTCGTCAACCTTGATTTATTCTATTAGCTTGTCTTGAGCCAAGGCTTACTTGAATGTTTCATATTGTTATAGTTGCAGTAGCAACGAGATGTGCTTTGCACAACTCTTGGTAAACATCCGAGTGAGCTCTGTAGTGGGAATGGAAAATGGTAATTTCACCATTATCTTCCTCCATCTATTCCCATAGTCCATAACTGGCTCATCATCATATTGCTTTAGGTTTTCCAAATCGGATAAGTTTACCTTCTTAACACCAAAAAAAAAGCATTCAAGAAATGCATTCACCAACTTGCTCAAAGTTGATGATGTTGTTTTTAGGTAGTTGGTTGAACCATTCGGTTGTTGTGCCCGATAACATCATGATGAACATTCTTAGAATTAGGGCATGATTATGCTCAATTTAGAAGCATGTATTCATAAAATTTGTGACATGTTCTTGCATGTCTTCCTCTACTTAGAACTTGTCTAGCCTAGGCATCTCAAAGTGCCTAGGATATGCAAGACTTGATACTGAAGGGCACAATGATTGGTTGTGTATTTTACTCAGGGTTGGCTTCTACCCAATCGCATCCTATTTCTTGAGAGATTTGACTCTCTCAATGAGTATTTTATATGCCTTCAAAGAAATGATCTCCTATTCTTGAAGGCTTACTCGTTGTGGTGGAGGAGGTAATCCTATGTTTGCCTAATTTGGGTATTGTATTAATCTCCCATGATCATGGGTGGATGTTCAGGATATGTCTAGTCTTGATCTTCCATCCCTACCTATTATTCTTTAATCTATGTTTGTTCTGGATCCAGACATTGTTAATACTCTGAGGTATGGTAAGTGTGCTCATCTCTTCATCTAGTGTGTCTCTCATGCTGAGAATTGGTACATCTATCATGTTGGTATTGCTCACCACCTATATGTAAGTCATCCTGAGCCAACCTATTGACTTGCTCTTTGTGCTCTATTTGTTCCTCCCTCAAGCATTTCTCATGTAGGTGCAAACACCTTTTTCTTTGTGCTTCTTACTCAAGGGTTGCTAAGCGTTCTTGCTCTACGTGCAGTGCTTCTTCTAACCTATGTACATGGTCAGACTGGTCTGCCACTAAAATTTCAAAATATTACAACTTTGTACAATGCATCTAAATGGATAAGCCTCTTAGATAGGCTTCTACTATACTCTTGCTCTTGTTTATTAGTTTGACCTTCTCTGTGTAGAGTGATCTATGTTTTATACCCCCATGGTCGAAGGCAGTACACATGCTACGGGGATGCTTTGGAGCTTCCCCTAGCTCATTGATATACCTTGTAGTTATGTTATGTGAACTTCATAAAAGAGAATGTGTGATAGAAATGATTCTTTGAGCTGGTCTCGAGAGAACTCGATCCAACTCATCAAGTTGTCTAGTCTTCCATGGTCGATCCCATGGAGTCCCATTAGCCCTAATGATCTCATGATCTAGGGGTATCCTCCCATCCTTTAGGAGGCTAGGAGGTGCTCTGGGTTTGTGTCTAGGTGCAACCCTTATATTCTACCCCTTAGTGGGTTGATCTGACCTAAGTGTATAATGTGAATATTGGGGCCTTGCAATCCTTCCATGTCTATGTGAGGACTGGGACCTTGAAGCCTCCTCACACCTATGTGAATATTGGGGCCTAGAAACCCCCTCATGTCTATGTGATTATGGAGGTCTTGAGGCCTCCGCATGTTTGTGTGATGAGGGAGGTATTGAGGGCTTCGTATGTCTACGTGATGAGGGAGGCCTTGAGGCCTCTACATGTATATATGATGAGAGAGGCCTTGATGCCTCCTCCTATCTGTGTGATGAGGGAGGCCTTGAGACCTCCTCATGTCTATATGATGAGGAAGACCTTGGGGCCTCCTCATGTCTATGTGATGATGGAGGCCTTGAAGCCTGCTCATGTCTATGTGATGATTGGGGCCTTGATGACCCCTGATGCCTACCATGAGAGGAACTAGGACATGGCTCTCTCATTGGGGTTTCTTGAGGTGTTCCCCCAAGGGTTGAGTTTTCACCCCTAAGACTTGCTAAACTTCATCCAACAACACTATAGGTGGGTGGCTCAAAATTATTATGACTGTGGTTGGCTGTGCAGAGCATCATTTTTCACCTCGATGTTTGATTGAGGGTGGTTGTTTCGTGTGTATACCATGATGACTGTGAATTATCTTCTTAAGTAAATTTTAAAGCACACAAGCACAACAAATAAGTGTTTATCTCATTTAAGGATTAATGTGTGTTCCCTAAGATATTTTGTGTGTTTTGATGCATTGTTTGTAAAGAAGACATTGTGTCACATTTTTTGCTCTTGTTGGATGGTATTCTTGTGTTTAAGTGGATTTCATGTAAACTCACAACTCAAAAACCTAGTTATGAAGTCCAAGTCATATAATCCAACCTATAATTTGTGGTATTGAAGTCCACACATGGTCAGGGAGCACAAGTCCTCCTAGTCCTCATCCAGTTCACCCGCATTTAGTGATATACCTCTTCGAAGGGAGATACGTGCTATTTCCCATGGTTTATGATGGATCTTAGAGCCGTTATTGGCCAATAATAATAGGTACATAGGATTTGAGACAACAGGTGGATATGAAATCCACCTCGTTGAACTCTACTAGTGGTTGGTCATGACTTCCAACTCACTAGCGTTAAAGTGATTCGTGGTGTGTGGGGTTATTTTTAGAATAAAGGAAAATGATGCATCAATGAGCACTCATGATATTTCCCTATATGCCTAAGAAAAGAATGTTTTTATTTAGAAAAATGCATATCTAAATATTTCAATGATTTTTAGTGAATGTATTTTACTACTTCATGAAATAATGGCCACTAGTTGGGCCACATGCAAGCAATATTAAAAAAAAAAATCCAGATTGTTGGATACTAGGGTAGATCTTGAAAACAAAGGTTCGCTATTCCTAGCAGCAATTGGAAGAAAGCTAATAAAACTAGAAAGCTTCAACGTATTTTCTTTTATCATTTTATTAAGTTTTCTTCGATTAAAATGTTGTTTTACTTACTAATTTTTGAAAATAAATTACAGACAGAAATATAAAAAATTAGATATTCCCCCCAACCTGAAATCCACATTTGATGAAGCACAGGCTAACCATTGTGGTACTTTTCTGCTAGTCATTTTTGACCAGAGCAGCTGATGCTAATCACTGACTTCAAAAGCAGTCAAAATTTTTTGGCTAATGTCAACTAGAGCGGCTAAACCTGCACACAGAAAACACATGAAAATATCAAAAAAATGGCTAAAACAAAAAACTAGGTGGGGGTCACCCATAATCACCATTTTTGTGATCCTGAGAAGTATGCACCCTACTCTACTTGCATAATGACATCAAAATAAAGGACCATAAAGCATAGATAACATGAAAATGACAAATGAAAGAAGTATATTTTATTTATTCATGTGGATCCCGATTACATATCGGTCCCTCTGAGGGATACCCAGTTTTGATACAATGAAACATAGGCAGAATGGTAAAGATGTCCCCTCACAAATAGGTGGTGTGCTCCACAAGCCTCCTGATATGGCACACGAACTTGTATGAGGTCTTATAGATGCCTCCTTATCCTCTTATTTTTTGGAGGGATCTGATGCTTAAACACTTTGGCTTGGTCCTATGACCTGTATCCTGCATACAAGAAATAATAGTAGGATATTAGTAGCACAGGCAGCCTCTCATGACGAGGCTTTATTAGAAAATCTATGAAGCATGATATGTAAGCATAATAAGATCAAAATGCAGTAAAAATGAATGATAAATGAATGGATAACTCAAAAAATAATATTGCAAATACATTAAGGAAACAATATCTATGCTATTTTAATTAATAATTCAAAAATCAATAATATATCTAAGCTAAAACTTGGAAAATAATGTCTAAAAACCCTAGGCTATGCTTGCGGGCTAGTGTCAAGGATAGCGATCATGAAATGAAACCATTCTCCTCATGAACCAAGGGTTGTAGCAATAATTTTCTTGTCTAAATTGATGTCCAAGGGTCACCTCCATATCCATACATTGATTGGCAATGAAGAACGTTTGATATGAATGGTTGCATAGTTAGAAATTATCACTAACTTGGGCATAGCTTCGCTACTCCTCCAAGGGTTATGGAATCTCTCTCCAATATGCTAGAGCTTCGCTACACAAAATTCCTATTTTTTCCCATCATTTTATTTTATTGGGAGAGTCCATATGTAGACCTCCTAGATTCAGATCTAGATTTGGATCTTGGCTTCCTAGAGAAGCCAAAATCTAGATCTGCATGCAACTGATCATGCTATGAGGAAGGATTAGTCATAAATTTACATTAAAGGGGTAGTCAGGATGATCTCTAGGTGTTCCATGCTAAAACTTGCTTGCCCACAATGCAAGTGCAGTCATACTACGTGATATGGATCCATATTCATGGTCAGACTATGTTTTGGTACTAGTTTTTTTTTTTCCCCCTTTTTTTTTTTTTTTTTTTTTTTTTTTTTTTTTTTTTTTTTTTTTCTTCTTTTTTTTTTTTTTTTTTTTTTTTTTTTTTTTTTTTTTTTTTTTTTTTTTTTTTTTTTTTTTTTTTTTTTTTTTTTTCTTTTTTTTTTTTTTTTTTTTTTTTTTTTCTCCCTCCGTTTTTTTTTTTTTTTTTTTTTTTTTTTTTTCCCCAATTTTTTCCCTTTTTTTTTTTTTTTTTTTTTTTTTTTTTTTTTTTTTTTTTTTTGGCCCTTTTTTTTTTTCCTCCCTCTCCCCGCCTCCTACCAAACCTCCATAACCTATTTTTAAATTCAGAGAATAAAAAATTGATGGGTTCTACTATTTAAACCCCTAATATTCCATGATTGTATAATCATTGGTTACCTTGAGAGTAGTAAAAGTCTATTATCCTCACCAATCCCCTAGTAACCATTTTATCTTCTTAAGATACTATTAATTCCTTATTTAATTTGCTATTCACTCCTTAAGAATTGATAATATTTGATCTCTTCTCCACCTAGCTGATCCCTAGAATTTGTTTTTTTTTTTATCACACTTATGATGACATCCTTTACTATCATTTGCTCCTAGTTATGTACTATCAATGTCCTTGTCATATTTTATTGTGGTAACTCATTGCACTCTATTACCCACTATAGGATAGGAGGAACAAAAAGAGGGGTTTGAACACAATTGTTATTGTTTTAATTATTCCATCCTTCCATGATTTATTCTTCTTTCTACTCCACCAGTGTCTTGAAGATCTCATATCTATTTGAGTACTTGGCTTGGGTTTGCTCTTTGCCATATTTTTTCTTTTTCCTCTTTTTTTTGGGTTGTTCAAAACCATCTACCTTTGCTTCTTCTCTATGAGAAATGTTGGTTACTTCTTTAATAATTGTAGACTTATCCTCCTTAGGGAGATTCTATATTCCCAAAGGATTCCCCATTCTTGTGATCATATTATTTTTAAAATACCAAGCTAAATGCCCACATTTATGGCAAACTCTATACCTAAATGGTAGTATCTCATAATCCAGTTGTTGAATCCAAGATAGTCTTGCAAGTTTAACTTTCACTTATGCAAAAAGAGTCTAGATGAGATGAATTTCAATGCATAATATCACATAAATAGTTGTGTTTTATTTTATTGTGTCTCTAGAGACACCCAAATATCTTCCAATGAAGTTAGCGATGATTTCCAATACCCACTCACTCCAAAACTCCATTAGGAGTGCATATAATCAAACCCAAATCAAGACAATAATGGGTTCAATTAAAGGATCAAATCCCACTCTCTAGAGCTAAATAAATAATCTTGTCAAACCATGATTCCTTTTTTCTAATTTTAATACCCTATTTTTGTAGCTAATTAGGAAAAACTAACAATAAAATATACATTACTAATAAACCACAAAGAATACTCACTAAGAGGCTCCCAATTTTGTTGAACCCATCAAAGCAAAAAAATTAGGGTAGGGTGAATACCCATGAATTTATAGATCAAGTCATGATTAGTTTTATATAAGACAATTTCTTCTACTATACTCTATTGAATAATGATCTTTGATATCGATTTAGTCTATGTCCAACATCCATTGACTCTATGAGGTGTTGATCTTTTTCTAGTAGCTGCAAAGAGCATTTTTAACATATTTTTTTGTGCTTACTTAGTCTCTATTTGTGGTTTTTTTTCAATAAATCTGTTAAAAAACTTTATTTATTTGAGAGAGAATTTGGAGGTGTCCTCATTGGACCCTCCCGAGGCAACATTCTCTTATTCGATTTAGTGGCAACCAAAAAGTGTTTTTCCTACTCATATGATGCCTTAAAAATGGATGACGTTGTTACAAGGTATCCTTCTATTATTATATTAATTTTTAAATTATATTAAAAATAAATTTGAAAGTAAAATAAAGGAAATTTATAAAATGGGGTATAATAACATATTATAAGGGTATATATTATAAATTAAAAAAATATATAGGATGAGGTGTATTATCAAGGTGCCAAGAGAAATTTGCTTCCAAGATTTTCATGTAAGTTTTTTTGTTTTGCCTTCATATAATAACTAATGGAATATTTGGAAAATCTTACAAGAAGTCTCCTTATCCTTCCTAAATTTTAATGGAAAAAATTTGAAAAAATTTATGGCTTTGATGGTATCTTCTTCATCTTGCATATTTTATCTATTTTATGTTAAAATATTTTTAATATGATGGAAAGATAAATATGTTTTAGCAATAAAATGATAAAATTAATATTTTAATAATTTAAGTTATTTCTCTCAATGTGATTTCATTTTTTGTAATACATTACAATAATAAACAAGTAATCATTTTTAATAATTATATGGTATTAGTTCAATTGATTAGATTCCTTGAGAGTAAGGTTTGAATCTAGCCAAGTAATACATACATAATTACCAAGTTGTAGTAATACCACTATGTTATCATGATGTAATAGGATAGGGTCTATCTCAATCCCATATTTTTTTTTATTAGTAATGGGTTTTATAAGGGACCCAAAACCTTATAAACAAGTTGTAAAGAGGATCCTATGAAGGTTCAACTCCCTACATAACAAGCCAAAATTGGACCATTCACAAGGTCCAATTATTAACAATATGATAGATAATAAAAATATATATAATACATTTTCTTTATATGATATTTTTAAATACACTCATTATTCCATTTATATTAGAAATTTATATAAATATACATTGACAAAGAAATAAAAATCCTCCACTTATCTATATTAAGTAGGAATATCACCCTACTTTTTTGAAGGAGTTGTAACTTTGTAGAAATTTTCTAAGAATCCTAATCTTATAATTATGAACCAATTGACACGTGAATATGCTTGGGTCCGTTAAAAATCTATAACAAATAATAACATATGAATGCAATTTTCATATATTTCTCTTTCTCCTAAAAATATATAGCAACCTAATTACTTTTTGTTTTGAAAATGTTTACATTCCATGTGTCATTTTTCCTTACCATTGCAATAAGGCCTAGAACTCCCATAGCAACAATTCTAGAATCCTCTAAATGTCCATTTTTTGAATGCATTCTTGTGTTTCCCATTGCTTATTTTTATATTAAAACAAAGTCCAAACTATAAAAACCTAGTAATTGTTTAACAAGTCTTTCAATTTTAAGGTGTCATCTTTATCATTAATTTTATTGTTATATATGGGCTTAGTCCCATTGATTATTCATATTTATAATATTTATTTCTAGCTTTCCAAATCAATCTCCTCTAGATTTATATTTCTCTTTGTTCTTGCTTTGGTGATATTCTTCCTTTTCCATCCCCATCAATCTCTTTGATTTTTTAAAATGCTCATAATACAACTTATCATATATAAGTGTATAATTCCTAGGAACCTAAAGTGAAAGGAATAATCTCTAAAATATTTTCTTCTTTATGTTTGCCAAAAAATTTCAGTGGAAGGACCATCCTATATAGTACTTTATTTCTTATATTCCCTAAAAATAATAAACTTCCATGAATATCCTCTATATTTTTTTCTTTATTGTGTCACTCTTGAAACCCCAAAGTGTAAGGGATAAACTCTATTTCTTTCATTTAATGTAAGAAGATGATTTTTTTGCTACTTGAAGAGAATGAAAAGAATTTACCTAGGCATGAGTACATGGCATTGTGACTCGCTTTTTTCCCTTTTAAATACAAGCACCATATTTTCAAAAAAATATAGTATGCTTAACTTCAACAAGGAATAAGTCATAGTTTCATAGATAATTTGTAAGTGTAAACAAATAAATGTTGACAATAAAACGTAAAATGGGAATGGAATTATTTTAAATAAGAAATAAATCGATAGTTGTAGTAAATTATGACCTTTTATCGAGGTTCTTATTTTTTAAAAAAATTATATGAACATATCTTAATATAAATTTTTGTATGCTATGATTTTATGATCAATTATTTTTGGATACAAGCATCTACTAAGGAGTATAATTTTCATATTATTTTGTTAATATATTAATTTTCATTAATTTTACATTTTAGGTGTATAGGTTTTTTGATAGTCTCTAGAAGACATACACTTTGGTGGTTTAGATACTAGTGAAAATATTATTTTTAAGAATGAAAGTACAAAAGCACATGGATGTGGGATTTTTGGTAGTCATTTTCAAATTTTCATAATTATTTTAATTTTAGTTATCGATTTTCAAAAACAACCAATGTTTAGTTCTTTTTAATAGTAAATCATCTCAAAAATCTCTAAAAATTTATAGTTTTGAAATCTACATTTAAAAATCTATCTAAATATATAAATTTACACAAAATTTACTTATTTATTCCCATCTTCTAGCCCACTAGATTTACCATTTTTTCTCTTAAAAAATAGCATTATTTTAATGCCCCTACCAAACTCACCACCAAAGACAGGCCCTACCCCTTATATTGACATGCAAGTGCATGTTAGGCTTGGTAAATTCAAAATTTTGGTAGGATAAACCTTTGCATGAAGGTTTCTTAATGCAAAAATACTTTCACATGAAGATATTTTCATATGAAATCCTTACCACCTCAATTTATGCCCCATGCCTCCTTGATTGACCACCTCTGCCCCTTCCCCTACCCAGTCCCACCCAAATCACATTGATTTTTTATTTTATACATATAAATCAAACTCTCATCCATTATTTTTATAATGTAAACCAACTTTTAATCACTTATAATCTAATAATAAAAAAATTCTCTAGCCTCCTTTTAGAAAATAACGCCTCTCCCCTTTATTTTAAAATTTATTGTGGCAAAACAAAGATGATGGGGTGTGTAAGGAGGAGGGGGAGTGGGGGTTTTTTTTTTTTTTTTTGGGAAGTTTATGGTGTGGATGGGGGGGGGGGGGCCCATGGCGCTATATAAATCGCTTACCTACCAAAAAAAAAAAATTTAGAATTCTTCTTAGTATAGACTTTCACCCAATTAAATTTTTATTATTCAAAATATAGTTTCATACCTTGTTTTTATTTTCAACCTTGGCCATATATATATTATTCTTAAATTTTTGAAATGCCTATTATTAAATTGGTTTTACCTTGATTTAAATAGCAAAAGCACATTGTGATTTTTTTTAAATGTTGCTTTCAACTTTGAGCCTTATTTTATAGGATTTTAAGTATTTTAATTAAATAATCCTTTTAAAAACAATTAAATTAGTTATCTTTTTTAAATTTGATTTTTTTAAATAATTTTAGTCTATTTATAAAACCCACACTAACATACATACAAATTGTAGTTTATAACTTACAATATGTGCACCAATCATCCATTATATAAATAAGATCGTGAATAACAAGAAAAATTAGCTAAAAGAATAGGAATGTACAACTTGAAGTACAAGAGGATAGAAAGAGGGGACATTTTGAAGTATCAAATAAAAAACTAGTAGCTAAAAAAGAAGAGAGAAGCTTGTCAAGTTTTGGATTGAGAAAGAGAAAGTGCAAGCCATACAAGTAAAGATACAAAGGTTCCACAAGTTTAACCTACAAATGTTCAGTAAGATTGATTTGCAAATATTCAAGAAGCATATGTTACAAATATTCTATAACTCTACAAGATGTTCAAGATGCAAACGTTAATATTCCATATCTTGTGATAGTAGAGTTAGAACATATAGCTATTGGTAGAGTGCAAAAAAAACATTTACAAATTGATTCAACATTGAATGATTTATTTATCAAGATAAAAGTCTCTCAACCCAACAATGTGTGAAAAATATATGATAAATATTTTGAAGGAGGTTCTCTTGTAAAACAAGCTTAAATCCTTAGGAAATTATTTTAGTATAGAAAATTGAAAGCAAGTTTTTAGTTGTTAGAACTTAACACTAGACATTAAACCTATAGAAAGGAAAAAGCAAGAGCAATGATGGAAAAAGTAATACATGTGTGATGATGGAAATAATTGGTAGAGCATGTAAAGTTGATAGAAATACGATGTGCCTATCTATTGGAATGGTAGTTGTGAGTATGATGACAAGCTATAGGATGGTTAGGCACACAACCAAGTAGCTTGATGTTAGCACATGCACAACATAAAAAAGGAATAAACAAAGGAAAAAAATTAGAAGAAAGCGATTTCCAAGATAATTGGGCATTGGTCTCATGACTTCCTCATAAGCATAAATGATCAAATAACACAAAATAAAAAGTTAAAGCTTTTGGATTGAAATAAGTAAATAATCATAATGAAGAAAAGATGCATGAAAAGTCAAAGTAATTTCAACACAACCTAAGGAAGATGCATCTGTGTGTTATATATATTACACATAGACAATATTATATGAGATATTCAAGAAAATATATCTAGATATTATGATATCCCAAAGTACATTTAAAACATTGAAGCCATTACATTTGTGCCAAAAATTTATCAGGAGATTTTTTTTCTAGATATCATGTGGAGTTCAATTTACATTACTAGAGTTATGTTAAATTAAAAAAGAGTATAGAGATTGAAATTCATCTTCCTAATTGACTAAGTGGTTTTATTTCTTCTCTATTTACAAAAAAAAAACAATGTGATTATTTTTATAAGATGGAATGTATTTCAAGTAATACCAAAAATTGTGGTGATTTAACAAAGCTAGTGCATATCCAACATGATAATTTAGAAGATAATTTGGTAAAATAGAAAAGGTATAAATATATTACCTATGGAATAACTCATAGTGATAAACTAAAGAGATTTTATTTGGTAGTCTTAAGTGCCAATAAAGGAGTTCATATTTTTTAAAAATAAATTTATCAATATATCAAACATTGATGCAGGAGCATCCGATGGTCAAGGAGCAATCTTGCATCCTCCAAATCATTTTATTGTTTGCTTTTATTTTCTAAGTATTTGTGTTGGGTTTGTTTCAAATCTTGGCCCAAGAGGGAGATTTCGTAAAAAGAAGGAGAAGTTTTAGAGTAAAGGCAAGTTGCGTTGGGGTCGCGAAATCGCGACCCCAAGGCTTCGGAAGGGCAATGGCCAGTTTGAGTCGCGATATCGCGGCATCTTTTTGCAATGGTGAAGTGAGGTGACCGTGGGTCGCGATATCGCGACATGTCGCGATATCGCGACTCTTTCCGCCAAGGTGAAGGCAAAGGGACAGTGGGTCGCGATATCGCGACTTTTTCCGCCAAGGTGAAGGCGAAGGGACAGTGGGTCGCGATATCGCGACAAGTATGAAGACAAGCTTGTGACACGCGTCCTCCACGTGTATTAAAGTGACACGGTCAGCCGAAGACAAAGCAGAAAAGGAAATTAATTAAACGCAGACACGCGTCCTCCACGTGTATTAAAGTGACACGGTCAGCCGAAGACAAAGCAGAAAAGGAAATTAATTAAACGCGCGGGCTGCCACGAAGATTGAAATTGAAATTGGCGACCGCGTGTATTAAATATGGGAATGGTCTTCACAACAGTACAGAGCATGGACGTTATGGGCGAAACAGAGGCGCGGAAGGACGATCTGACCAAGGCGGCGTTTGCAGGTCAGAGAAGAGCTTTAATGAGGGTTTCATGGTGGGTAAGGCAGGGGCCATTTATTGTGAGAAAATTTGGGGAGTTCGACCGAGGGAGGGAAAAATTAGAATTTGAATTTGTTAGGCAGGGCATTGATGGCCGAGAGGATCGGGGGCCTCGTTAAAAACCCGAAATGCTGTAAGGATGGGGATGGTGAAGTTCGGGATTGGGGGAGAAGTGGTATACTGGAGTGGCTACTGTAAACCGTAATTGGTTAATTTTAATGAAATTTTAATGAAATTACTGCAAATGTGTTGGTGTGAATCCCGGCTTGCCATCAAGTGGTATCAGAGCGGGAGCTCCTGAGCGTGTAACAGATCACCGGAGAGAGGCAGTTGCACCAGGATCTGTGGAAGAATTCTAAAAAAAAAAAAAAATAATACAGAGAAAATATCATGCCTCCACGAAGGGACCGTGGCAGAGCAGGAAATGTGGTGCCGGCCGAAGACTTTCGGGCCTTGCAAAGACAAGTTCAAGCCTTGCAAGCAGAGTTACGCAGAAGGCGCGAACCCGGAGGGGAAGAGGAAAGTGAAGATGAAGTTGAAGAGGAAGAACAGTCTGAGGAAGAAGCAGAAGTTGTGGATCCAGCTCAGGCCCGGTTGTATAAGGCCATCTCTCAGATTGGAAAATAGCCAAAAATGGAGGTATCTACCTACTCGGGAAATCTAAATCCAGAAGAAGTGATTGACTGGATAAACGATTTAGAGGAATATTTCGAGTATGAGGAGATTGAAGACCCTAACCGGGTCAGATTTGCTAAGACCAAGTTAAAGGGTCATGCCAGCATTTGGTGGAAGGGAATGCAGTTGGAGAGAAACAGAAGAGGGAAAGAGAGAATAACAAGATGGGATAGAATGGTGGAGAAGCTTAAAAGACAGTTCATCCCGACAGACTACGAGTTGGATCTGCTAAGAAAAATGCAGAGCTTGAGACAGACAAACAAAACTGTCCAAGAGTACACTGAAGAATTTTACAAAATTTCTATTAGGACAGGACATTTAGAGGCAAATAAGGAGAAGGTAGCCCGTTACATTAATGGGCTGAGGCTTGGTATCCAGGAAGAACTGAGCCTGGTTCGAGTAAACACCATTGAGGATGCTTATCAATTTGCCTTGAAGGTAGAAGAAAAGCTAAACAGGCGGTTTGAAGGCAAGCAAAGAGGAAGAGGCCGAGGTGGAAGGACTCGGTGGGAGGACCAGTGGAGAAAAGTACAAGGATCCGAAGAAGACTGGGGAAGCCAGTAGTAACCAGGACCAAAAGGAAGAAGATGTTTATCAGCCCCGAGATCAGAACAGCTACCCAAGAGGACGGGGTGGATCTGGACGAGGATTTGGAAGGGGAGTATTTCGTGGAACATGTTTCCACTGTGGTGAAGAAGGACACCGGGCATTTGAATGTCCACAACACCGAGAAAGAACAAACAAGAGGCCTGAGGGCCCAGCCAGAGCTGCTGTGGCAGAGGAGGATGCTGAATCTGAGCATTCCGAAGAAGCGGAGAGAGGAGAAACAATGGTTGTAAGAAGAGTCCTGTTGAACGAGGAGAAGGACACAGACCAGAGGAAAAGTTTATTCCGCACTAGATGTAAATGTGCGGGCAAGGTTTGCAATATCATTATTGATAATGGTAGCACGGATAACCTGGTTTCTGAGGAAATGGTTACAAAGTTACAGTTAGAGAGGAAGAAACACCCACACCCATACCGGGTCGCATGGTTACAAAAGGACCACGGAGCTTTGGTCAATGAGCAGTGTTCTGTTAAATTTAACGTTGGGAAGTATTGTGATGAGGTCCTGTGTGACATCTTACCCATGGATGTTTGCCACATGTTGCTGGGGAGACCCTGGCAGTTTGACCGGAGTGCAGTACATGATGGCCGTGCCAACACCTACTCATTGACAAAGAATGGTGTACGTCATAAACTAAAGCCCTTGAAGGATACAGATGAAAAGGTATGTAATATTTCCGAGTCTGTTTAGTTGAGGGGAGAGAGTTTCTGAACGGGTTAAAGCATGAACATTTATGTTATGCAATAATCCCTAGAGTTAGGGGGAAGGAATGCCGGGATACCCCAACAGAAGTTCTAAATCTTTTGGAGGAATTTCCAGACATTGTGTCTGACAATGTGCCTGAGGGCTTACCCCCTGTGAGAAAAATTAGCCATCATATAGATTTAGTACCAGGATCAAGCCTGCCAAATAAAGCTGCACACAGGATGACACCTGTAGAGACTGAGGAGTTAAATAGACAGGTCCAAGAATTGTTAGAAAAGGGATTAATTCGGGAAAGTTTGAGTCCATGCGCAGTACCTGCAGTGCTGGCGCCAAAGAAGGATGGGGAATGGAGGATGTGTACAGATTCACGGGCCATCAACAAAATTACTATTAAGTATAGATTCTCGTTACCAAGAATGGATGATATCATGGACTGTTTAAGTGGAGCTGAGTACTTCACAAAGATTGACCTGAAAAGTGGTTATCATCAGATCCGTATCCGAGAGGGGGATGAATGGAAGACAACCTTTAAAACAAGAGAAGGCCTGTTTGAGTGGTTAGTCATGCCCTTTGGACTGTCCAATGCACCAAGTACCTTCATGCGGCTGATGAATGAAGTACTGAAAGAATTCTTGGGAAAGTTTGTTATTGTTTATTTAGATGATATATTGATATTTAGCCAGACCCTGGAGGAACACCTGATGCATATTAGGAGAGTCTTTGAAAATCTGCAAGAAGAACAATTATTAATAAATTTGAAAAAGTGTAATTTTGTCAAGAAGGAATTGGTATACTTGGGGTTTGTAATCTCAGCAGAAGGCCTGAAGATGGACCCCGAAAAGGTGAGAGCCATCATTGAATGGCCTACTCCAAGGAGCACAACAGAAGTGAGGTCATTCCATGGTCTGGCCAGTTTTTATAGGAAGTTCATAAAGAACTTCAGCAGTATTTGTGCACCTCTCACCGAGACAATGAGGGGAGATAAAAAGGAGTTCAAATGGACATCAGGGGCTGAAAGGAGCTTTGACACATTGAAGAGAAAAGTTACAGAACAACCTGTTTTGGCACTTCCAGACTTCAACAAGGTATTTCAGGTGGACTGTGATGCCAGTGGCAGTGCAATAGGGGCGGTACTGAGTCAAGGAGGCAAGCCAGTTGCTTATTTCAGTGAAAAGTTAAATGATGCTCGGAAGAAGTATTCTGTCTATGATCAAGAATTTTATGCTATAGTTCAGGCCCTAAAAAAGTGGAGACATTATTTATTACCAAAGGAGTTTGTGCTGTTTACTGACCATCAGGCTTTGCAATACATTAACAGTCAGACAAAACTGAACCAAAGGCACATGAAATGGGTGGAGTTCCTCCAAAGTTATACCTTTGTACTAAAGCACAGAAGTGGGAAGTCAAACAGGTTGCAGATGCCTTAAGCAGAAGGCGATCACTGACCAGATTGACAGTGGAAGTAGTGGGGTTTGAAGAACTGAAGGATCTATACCCTGCAGATCCGGATTTTGCAGAAGCCTGGAAGGCTTGCTCAATACCTCTTACCATAGATAGAACAAAATGGTTGGATTTCTTAATCCAAGACGGGATGTTGTTCAAGGGCAGTAAGTTGTGCATTCCCAGAAGTTCCATGCGGGAGAATTTAATCAAAGAAAAGCACAGCGGAGGATTGGCTGGGCATTTTGGTAGGGATAAGACCATTGCCTTGGTTGAGGAAAATTACTACTGGCCACAACTTCGGCAAGATGTACGGAAGTTTGTGCAAAGTTGCAGAATATGCCAGATGGCAAAGGGTGTGAAACAAAATACAGGACTGTACCAGCCATTACCTGTGCCTGAGAGACCATGGGAGGACATAAGCATGGATTTTGTTCTTGGATTGCCGAGAACACAGAGAGGAAATGATTCAATATTTGTGGTGGTGGACCGGTTCTCCAAAATGGCACATTTTATTCCCTGCCAAAAGACAAGTGATGCAGTTCACATTGCTGGGTTGTTCTTCAAAGAAGTGGTACGACTTCACGGTTTGCCGAGAAGTATAGTTTCAGACAGAGATACAAAGTTTGTTGGGTATTTCTGGAGAACTCTGTGGAAGAAATTGAAGACAGACTTGAAATTCAGTTCAGCATACCATCCACAGACAGATGGACAGACGGAGGTGGTCAATAGAAGCCTGGGCAATTTACTGCGGTGTTTGATAGTGGATCAACCCAAGGGATGGGATTTAGTCTTACCACAGGCAGAGTTTGCATATAACAGTTCAGTTAATAAAAGCACAAATAAATCACCGTTCCAGATAGTATATGGAAACAGCCCGAGGAATGTGTCTGAGCTAAGAAAGTTGGACAGAAGAGAAAAATGTAGTGCCGAGGCAGAAGAATTTGCAGAGCATATAAAAAGTCTGCATGAGGAAGTAAAAAGACAGATTACAAAAATGAACAGTCAATATAAGACAAGGGCAGACCAGAAGCGGCGGTTCAAGGAGTTCGAGATTGGAGATGAGGTTATGGTGTATCTCAGGAAGGAGAGATTTCCTGCCAAGACTTACAATAAATTGAAGATGAAAAAGTTTGGGCCATGCAAAATACTGGGAAAGCGGGAGTCAGGAAATGCGTATGAAGTGAAATTGCCGAGTTGGCTTGATATTTCACCTATTTTTAATATTTCAGATCTCGTGGAATATCATGAGGGAGAAAGTACAGACATGCAAAGTCCGGAACCATGGCAATTTCCAGCCTCTACTCCAAGCACAGATGAGGCCGAGGAAATATTAGATACCCGTGAAGGCCGGAGCACCCGAAACAAGCAGTATACTGAGTACTTGATCAAGTGGAGGGGCAGACCAACTGAAGATGCGACTTGGTTGTCGAAGGCGGAGGTTGACCGCTTGGGTCTCCCCTTAGCCGAACAAAAGTGAGGGTCACTTTTTTTATTCTACCCCGGGTGTCTGATGCAGGAGCATCCGGTGGTCAAGGAGCAATCTTGCATCCTCCAAATCATTTTATTGTTTGCTTTTATTTTCTAAGTATTTGTGTTGGGTTTGTTTCAAATCTTGGCCCAAGAGGGAGATTTCGTAAAAAGAAGGAGAAGTTTTAGAGTAAAGGCACAAGTTGCGTTGGGGTCGCGAAATCGCGACCCCAAAGCTTCGGAAGGGCAATGGCCAGTTTGAGTCGCGATATCGCGACATGTCGCGATATCGCGGCATCTTTTTGCAAATTGAAGTGAGGTGACCGTTGGGTCGCGATATCGCGACATGTCGCGATATCGCGACTCTTTCCGCCAAGGTGAAGGCAAAGGGACAGTGGGTCGCGATATCGCGACATGTCGCGATATCGCGACTTTTTCCGCCAAGGTGAAGGCAAAGGGACAGTGGGTCGCGATATCGCGACATGTCGCGATATCGCGACAAGTATGAAGACAAGCTTGTGACACGCGTCCTCCACGTGTATTAAAGTGACACGGTCAGCCGAAGACAAAGCAGAAAAGGAAATTAATTAAACGCAGACACGCGTCCTCCACGTGTATTAAAGTGACACGGTCAGCCGAAGACAAAGCAGAAAAGGAAATTAATTAAACGCGCGGGCTGCCACGAAGATTGAAATTGAAATTGGCGACCGCGTGTATTAAATATGGGAATGGTCTTCACAACAGTACAGAGCATGGACGTTATGGGCGAAACAGAGGCGCGGAAGGACGATCTGACCAAGGCGGCGTTTGCGGGTCAGAGAAGAGCTTTAATGAGGGTTTCATGGTGGGTAAGGCAGGGGCCATTTATTGTGAGAAAATTTGGGGAGTTCGACCGAGGGAGGGAAAAATTAGAATTTGAATTTGTTAGGCAGGGCATTGATGGCCGAGAGGATCGGGGGCCTCGTTAAAAACCCGAAATGTTGTAAGGATGGGGATGGTGAAGTTCGGGATTGGGGGAGAAGTGGTATACTGGAGTGGCTACTGTAAACCGTAATTGGTTAATTTTAATGAAATTTTAATGAAATTACTGCAAATGTGTTGGTGTGAATCCCGGCTTGCCATCAAACATTGTCATGGGATAAAGTGTCAGAATACACAATTTTATTTGCCAAAAGGAACATTTCCTAGAGAATCAATTTTATCCATGGTTGATTTTTATAAGGACCATGCATTTGCAACCAAAATCAATATTCACTCTAATAAAATACCAATTATGGTACATGTTGATTATAAGCATGTAGAGGAGGCTATTAATAACATCTAAAGTACTAATTAAAAATATTATATCAAGAAAAAGCTACACTTTTACATCAAAAATGATTGTACTCAATATATTCATTATGTCCAACATTGATTTAATCACTTTTATGTCATCTAAAAAAAATGAATGGTAACATTCAATGAGAATGAGTATATTCATATTATTTTAAAGAAAAATTCAAATTGGTTGGATTATTCTATTAACTTTATTCAATGCATGGTAAGCATAAAATTCTAATTTTGTAAAGCTTATATGAGGTAGGAGATGATAAAGGGGGGATGTTATGATGCAATAGTAGTGGTAAAGTATTTTTATTGAAGATACCAACTACAACATGATGCAATAGTAGTGGTAAAGTATTTTTATTGAAGATACCAACTACAACATGATGCAATAATTTTTTTTTATACCAAATCTATGATTTATTACTATAATAGTCATTTATCAAGGTATTGGTATAACTTAAATTTGAAGAGATTAATATTTAAAGTATTCTAAGTTATTTAAAAAATTCTTAAGTTGTTTATTTGTATTTTATCACCTTGTTGTACTTTTTTACATCCAATTTAAATATGCATTCATAATTTTACTATAGACATTGTTTGGGAAACTTCAATCCATTGTAAACCTATAAAAACCATAAGAAAAACTTAGTCAAAAGTATAACTGACAATAGTTATTTAACCATTCAAAATAACAACGATGCATGTTATTATATTTTTTATAGAGAGAATCACTTGAAAAAATATGATTCTATTGCACAACGTGAATTATACATTACTTTATTTACAATATATACGATATATGATTTTCTAATTGGCATATATACGCAACTAGCATTACTTGTAAAAAGATGACTTAGGTCTCCATAATAGATGTTTTAGCAATACATAATCTCATGTCATGCTTCATTATATATAGTTTTTATCTCAAATCGAAGGATCAAATACGTACCCTTACGTGCATAGCACATATAATAGTTTATCAAGGAGGTAGTAAATGAAGATATGATGTATTCCATTGACTATGATAACTCATCTAGATATGTGAAGAAAGGTATGTATATGATGTTTTAGAGTTGGTACTTTGTTTAATTTAAATATATATACATGTTGTAGACATAAAAATGACACACCATATGCAATAATAAAATTGGATCTTTGTATTAATCAAATAACCCTCATGGAGGGTATTTTACAATGTTGAGACCCGCATGTTCCAATAGGGGAGCAATCCCCTTTTACAATAAATAATGGTGTCTTCCTATTTTATGCTACAATCGATGTTGGAGGTGGGTTTATGAGTGACCACCACTTGAAGTGAGCTTTGTACCTTGAGTTGAGTTGTATACCTACGCACATGGAAACAAGGAAGATGTTAGTAGTACCTATTTACATGTTTATAGGTAAATTAAGTAAATACAAGTGTAAATGAACATGCAAATGTAAATGTGTGTGGAGAGATGCAAATTTGAAATGTGAGTGGGTATCCTTGAGCCTCCTACTACGTTCCCCTCCTAGAATGATATTGGTAGCAATTAGTTACTACCTTTATGTGTTGTTCTAATGTGATTTTGGCATCATTTATTACTACCTTCATCTCCTTTTCTAAAATGATTTGGGTAGCATTTCGTTGCTTATGTGATTCCTCCTCATGCCTCTTAGAATAATTTGGACAAAATGTAGTTACTACCTTGATGTCCTCTTCTAAAATGATTTGGGCAACATTTTGTTACTACCCTTGTGTTGTCTAATGTGATTTTGACAACATTTAGTTACTACCTCCATCTCCTTTTATTTTCCTCCAATGAAGGAGGTATTTATAGCACTTAAGAAATGTGAAGGGGTTGATGAGGTGTCCCTCCACATGGTCTAGTGGGGGGACAAAGAATGTATGGGATGAATACAAAATTTTCTTGGGAAGGAAATATGCATGTGACAAATTAAAGGCATGAGGGATATAATGGAGGTGTGTGCATGACCTAAGGATTAGGTACCTAAGGAATGTGTGTGTGGCCCAGGAATGATGTGCCTAGGGAATGGTATGCTTAGGGAATGTGTGTGGTCTAGGTATGATGTGCCTAGGGGATGGGTACAATCTAGGGATGATGTGTAACCTAGGAAATGGGTGAGATGAGGTGGACATGTCATGCAAGTGGGTATGGTGAGGTGGACTTGTCATGTAAGTGGGTATGGTGAGGTGGACTTGCAAGTGGACATGGTGAGGTGTCCCTAGATTAGGTTAAACTAAGGTTAGATCATGTGTGCACCTAGGGTCAACTTGTGGAGGGGTGGTCACATGGTGACCATGGATGTGTGTAGGAAAAGGCTCAAGTCACCTAAGGGGCTGCAAAAGGAAATGTTAATGTTTAAGTAGTGAAAACTACTATTTTAGTCATGAAGATACCCAAGTAGGTCATATGGCCTTAAAAGGTTCCATGCGGGTAGTCTTATCAAAATGACCATTTTTAGGTGTCTAAAGATGCCCCTTTTTGTATCGTGTTGTGTGAAACACCATGCGGTGCAAAAAAAAGATACCTATCCTATAATCAAATAGAGGGTGGATGATGTTTATTGATTTTATCTATTTTAGATGCCTCAATCATGAGAAGGGCATGCATCCTTGAATCATTACTTCCAACTCATTAATGAAATTGGTCTTGGTTTATCTTTAGCTTCTAGGTAGGCTCGAGAGACTTACAACCCTAGGCTTTGGAGAATACCAAATATTTAGGTTAGGTTATCCTGTTATGCTTAGTTGAAATATTTGCTTGGTGTCTACCCCAAGTAGGGGCATGATTGTCATTGGCAATGATTCTTGAATGAATGCAACTTTCATGATTGAGTATTTGATTATTTATTTTGATGCATGAATACCACCTCAAGTTATAAGGAGATGAGGAGATGGGACATGATGAAAGCAATGAGTCGCTTGACCAAGATGACTTGTTTTGGATATTGTAGGGCATTTGCAAATATGGGAGGGAGTAGTCACATTGTAGCTATGATTTTTTCCATTATGGGTAATTATACATCTCTATCCCTTGGAGAAATCCAACAACATGGTCTTCTTAGGGAGTTGAGATTATAGCAATTTTGATTAAATATCAAGGTGAATCACTATATTCGATGATCTTGTGAAACAAAATAGGAGAATGAAATGTACACCTCTATCCCTTGGAGCAATCCGACCATATGGCCTTCTTAGGGAATTTAGATGAGAGCATTTCAATTTTTATTGGAGCTATTTTTTGTTCAAGTGACCTTATGGTAACCTACCCATCCTACCGGACTACATGGAGAATTAGTCGTTACAACCACCAGGTGTATAGAGGAAATCACTAGGTATGAGGTTCACTTGAAATTTTTTGTTTTTGATTTTATGTAACCAAAGGGGTTAGATGACTTTGGAGTCTTTTAAAAATTGACCAAAGGGGTTTGGGTACCTTTGGAGCATTTTGAATTGATGTGACCAAAGGGCTTAAGTGCCTTTGGGGTATTTTTAAAATTGACCAAAGGAGTTTGGGTACATTTGAAGCCTTTTTATTGATGTGACCAAAGGGCTTAAGTGCCTTTGGGGATTTTTGTGAAAATTGACCAAAGGAGTTTGGGTACCTTTGGAGCTTTTTTATTGATATCAACAAAGAGCTTATGTACCTTTGGGATTTTTTTGATGATGACCAAAGGACTTATGTGACTTTGGGGATTTTTGTGATGATGTGAATGCAATGATGGATGATGGATGCATGTATACCTAGAATTTGTAAGATGCAAAACAACCTAAATGTAAGCACCGTAGAATGTATAAAAGTCGTTAATCGAAATGTTAACCTTTTGTGATATGATAAAAATGTACATGATAGATGGATGACCAGTAAGTTGCTATAAGGAAGCAACGTGGTTTTCATGAGACTCAATCACCCTAGTTGAATATTCAAAATATGTAGACTGACTACAAAAGACTTTTAAAGGTAGAAGTATGCTAGGAAGACCCATGTAGTCAATATCCCAGTGTGTACATAGTGATGTTCATTAATGATGCATAAGAGTACCCCATTTCTAGGCAAGTTTCATTCAACCCATTAATGTTATGAGGATCACCTCATGGCCATTTTTATCTTGGTGACTTTTGTAGACACCTAAAAATGGTCATTTTAAAAATACTACCCGTATGGACCCTTTTAAGGTCATATGACCCGCTTTGGACATCTTCATGACTAAATTAGTGGTTTTCACCACTTAAAAAAGGAAATTTCTCTTTGCAGCCTCATAGGCCACTTAAGCCCTTTCCTACACATAGCCATGGTCACCATGTGACCACCCCTCCATAAGTTGACCATAGGTGCACACATGACCTCACCTTGGTTTTACCTAACCTATGGACACCTCACCATGCTCACTTGCAAGTCCACATTACCATACCCACTTACATGACAAGTCCACCTCATCTCACCCATTTCCTAGGTCACACATAATCCCTACGTTGCACCCATCCCCTAGGCACATATTCCCTAAGCATCCCATTTCCTAGGCACATCATCCCTGGTCCACACACATATTCCCTAAGCACCTAATCATTAGGTCATTCATATACCCCCATAATGTCCCCCATGCCTTTCATTTGTCACATGCATCTTCCCTTCCCAAGGGAATTTTGTATTTACCCCACATATTCTTTGTCCCCCCACTAGCCCATGTGGAGGGACACCTCATCACCCCCCCTCACCTCGTTTAAGTGCTATAAATACCCCCTCCATTGGAGGAAAATAAAAGGATATGTAGGTAGTAACTAAATGCTTCCAAAATCACATTATACAACACAAGGGTAGTAACAAAATGCTACCCAAATTATTTTAGGAAATGACATAGAGGTAGTAACTACATGCTGCCAAAATAATTTTATGGGATCACAAAGACATCAAGAGAGCAATGAAGTGCTATCCAAATATTTCTATGAGGAGGCTCAAGCAAGCACATCCACCTCACCTTTCAAGTTTACATATTTCCACCACACATTCACATGTGCATGTTCATTTTCATTTACTTTGCTTTATTTTCATAAAAATGTAAACATGTGCTACCAACATCTTTCTTGTCTCCATGTGTGTAGGTATACAAGTTCAATATTCGAAGGCTCAAAACTCACATCAAGCGGTGGTCATGACAAATCCACCTCCCACATCGATTGTAGCATGAAGAAGATGAAGACACCATGAATTTATTGCAAAAGGGGATTCTCCCATTATTTGGCATATGTGGGTCTTAGAATTGTAAGACATCCTCCATGAGGATTTTCAATTAATACAAACATCTATTTTTATTGCATATGGTGTGTCATTTTTATGTCTACAAAGTGGTGATCATGGTGCTTTCTCACTAATTTTATTTTTTTATGATTGTAGGGTTTGCTATTCACAAATTAAACTAAATTTGTTGTTGATGGATTATTGTCTCAAAATAAAAACCAGCTTTTCTGCTAAGGTAGGTGGTCTTAATATCCTCTTTTTTTTAGCTTTAAAAAAAATTGTTTCCCTCTATTCTGTTGCTATTTTCTTCTACAATTTTTGTTTTAAAAAAAAAATAAGAAACTCTTGCATTTTTGTTGTTGTCTTCTTCCTGCATTTTTTTCAGACAAAAAAAACACAACTCCCTACTGTGTTTCTTTTTCTTTAGTTTTGATCTGTTTGCTTCAAACAACAAAAAAAAACAACATTGGATTTTTTTTTAGTTTTCCAAGAAAAACATAGAACAAAAAAAAAATTAACACAAAAAAACACATGGGGATCTTCTTCCTTTTCTCACACATGGTCCATAGCCCACACTCTACGTACACGGGCTACAAACCTCATGCCTCATGTAGACCATGCAACCTGCATTCCACACGTAGGCCACATAGCCCGCGCTCTGTCATGCAAGCCTATGTCAGGCCCCGTGTGGGATGAGCCTATGTACCATGTAGGGCAGTCATATTTTAGGCCTATCAGGTGTAATCTTGACACGCCCTCATGCAGTATGTGGGCTACATAGCCCGCACTCCACACATGGGCCACACAAGCCATGCTTTCACGCGTAGGCCGCCCAACCCGCATGTTATCATGTAGGCCACAACAACCCACTACCCCATGTAAACTACATGGGACATGATTGTATCAGCCCTGACAAGGTTTACCTATTAGGCACAGGCCTGACAAGCCCACGCAGGGGTCCACTCCCAGTGCACACACAAAAAAAAAATCAAAACCAAACATTTAAAAAAAACAAAAAAAAAAACAAAGTTTAAAACAAAAAAATAAAAAACAATCACAAAAAAAAAAAAAAAACAATTTCAAATCATTTTCATTCTTTTTATTTTTGTCAAAAAAAATCAACAAAAACAAAAAAAAAAAAATCATCATTTCAAAAAAAAAATCAACATATCAGAATTTTGAAAAAAAATCAAAGCATTTTATTTGCATTTTTTTGTACTTTTGTTAAAAAACAACAAAAAATCAAATCATTTTCATTTTTATTTTTCCATTTTGTCATAAAACACAAAAAATTCAAAACATTCAAAAAAAATCACACTCAAACAAAAACAAAAAAAAAAATCAACATTTCAAAAACAAAAGCAAAAAAATAAAAAAATCACAAACTTTCTAAACAAAAACAAAAGAAAACAAACAATTTTTTTTTTTGCACAAAAAAATTGCTTATTTGTGTACATATTGTTTGTATCTGTGTGTTTTTATTTTTACATTTGTAGGCAATAAACATAATTGCATGTTAGCCTACATCACACCATAAAAAAAAAACTTTCACACACTTGCACGTCTCACAATAAACATTGGTAGGTTGGAATTAATCACCAATCTCTAATTCAGACTGGTGACATTGGAATTCACTTTCTTCCACCAGCTTTCCTACTAGATATCGTAGATAGAATAGGGTACTTTATCAAGTTGGAATAGGTCACTCATGTTCAAACTACCTCCCACTATTAGAAACACTTCTCGATTCAGAGTGGAAGAGCTAGGCGAATCCTCCACTTATTGTGGGTTTTAAGTAGTGTACCCTAGAATATTTTTAGAACATCATGTTAGGCACTAGCATTCCTAGTCACCACCTTGGTTGCGTTCCCTCATTCTAAGTCCAAAAACGAACTTCAAAATTAAAAAAAAAACATCAAAACACACTCGAAAAAAAAATAAAATAAAAACAAAAGCAAAAGCTTCAAAAAAATCAAAATAAAAATTCAAAAATCAAAAACAAAAATTAAATTTTATGAAAACTAAGACACATTTGTTTGTTTGTGTTCTTGAGTGTTTGTTTCTTTTTGTATTTTCATTGCATTTCCACACACAACCCACACATCCACCACCCATGGCATCCTACACCCAAAATTACCATACTCATACCAAGTATACATAACATACAATCCCTCACTCCATTGTGATACCATTCGCCCCATATCCTCCATCAACATCCACCCATGTTACCACAATGCATCATGTTCAAAATTTCATCCCTCATTTCACCAATTTACATACCTCTACAATCACTATCCAACAAGTTGCACAACATCTACAACAACTACTTGTTGATAGTGGTATTCTAGGTACCCACCCTGTGTCATAGCACCCATCACATGGGGTGAACTTTAATCATCCTCTAAAATCAACACAACATACCATCATACCTCCATACCCTCATAAAAAACCCCCACATCACCAACCACAATCATTTCACAACCCCTATCAACTAAAAATTACACACTATCAAATTCCAACACACATCAATCCACTCACCAACCAAAACCTCACATCATCCACCCAATTCATCTTGCAACAAACACATCCAACACATACACACACAATACAAATCAGGGTTTTCAAACACTATTTGAAGATCCATGAATCTAGTTTTTCTAAAAATAAATTGATAGCCTAGCCATGATCTATAACAAGCCCACTTTTAGGTAGCTAATCAATGACCCTATTCATCCTTCGATACCCACATCGCCATATCCAACTGATTTCAAAGTAACAAAGATGGATAAATTTAGAGGGGAAGAGGACCCCTACAAGCATGTACACACCTTCATCTATGTGTGTATCATAATTCTAAACATTGACTCGTTATTGCTCCACATATTTCCCCAAACCCTAAGGGGAGATGCCTTGTATTGGTATCAACACTTATCCAAACATAGCATCTTCACTTTCGAGTAATTGGCCAATATTTTCATAAAGTATTTCACTATCAATGTTAATAAGCACAATCAATCCAAGTCCTCTTCAATCAACCACATCGTCTTCACCATATCCACACCTCAAAATTTGCAACTACAATATCCACCCCTAGAACAACCATCACCACAACAATAGGTGCACATCCAAGCACCTCCACAACAAATCATCCTCAAAGGACAAACACAACAACAACCGATGCACATATAGGCACCCCATCAACAAATTATCCTCCAACAACCACAACAACTCCTAAGCAATTTATCCTCAAAAGACAACCACAAAAATTGGTGTACACCCAATCACCCACTCAAAAATTGGTCTTCGAAATACTACCACAATAAGAGTGCACCCAACCATATATTCAAAAAGGGTCCATCCAAACATCACTTAATCAAACACATCAATAAAAAATTCTTGACCATGATTAGGACCCTCAAATCCAACAACACACACACTCTCTTATGCTCACACATATGCCAAATCATGAAGGGCACAACAAAATCCCAAAAACAAGAGCACACCCAGGTCCCATCTCACGAGGCACATGATCAAACATCTTATCAAGCATCCATTCTTGCCTTGGGATCTTCAATACCCCCAATATGCCCATACACACCACTTGTCTAGGATATCATGTTTACATCAAGCTTGGGGGAGTCTATCAAGCATAATGCACATATCTCCTCCCCAAATATCCAAATAAAGTAACCAATCATCACCATGGTTTTATGCCAATCACATAGCATTAACTTGTCTTCGTGCCATCAACGTAGCATCAGGTTGGATTTGTGCCAGCAACCTATCATTAGCTTGGCTCCATGCCAACAACATAGCATCATCTTGGCTTCATGCTAGAAACATAGCATTAGCTTGGCTTCATGCCACCAACATAGCATTATCCTAGATCCATGCCATCCATATAGCATCAAACTGGATTTGTACCAACAACTAAGCATCCACATGGCTTTGTGCCAATCACCTAGCATCACCATAGATTTATGCTAGCAACCTAGCATAGACATAGCTTCACAATCACCTCAATCCATCATCAAAATTCCTTCATACTTCTTCCACGACCACATAATTGACTTGGAGTTCCTTGACACTTCTAAATAGCAACTCAAACAACCATTAGACAACCTCTTTGTCAATTTTGATAGCTCTAAATATGTTTCGTTCCCCATCATTTCCATCCTTGAGCAGCTTGCCAAAGGTCTTGAGTGCCTTTGCTTGTTCCTCATTTTTCTACCCATTCTTCTTGTAGTCCTCCTAGAGGTGCACCCAAAGCCACTACTGCCTCGACTTGTTCATCCTCCACTCATTCTACATCCACAATAAGAGTACACCAAACCATCCTCCACTCATTCAACAAGTGGTCATCGAACTACTACCACAATAAGAGTACACCCAACCATCTATTCAACAAGGGTCCATACAAGCATCACTTAATCAAACACATCAATAAAATATTCTTGACCATGATTAGGACCCTCAAATCCAACAACACACACACTCTCTTGTGACCATCCATATGCCAAATCATGAAGGGCACAACCACATACCAACAACAAGAGCACACCCAGGTCCCATCTCATGAGGCACATGATCAAACATCTTATCAAGCATCCATTATTGCCTTGGGATATTCAATACCCTCAATATTCCCATACACACCACTTGTCTAGGATATCATGTTTACATCAAGATTGGGGGAGTCTATCGAGCACAATGCACATATATCCTCCCCAAATATCCAAATAAAGTAACCAATCATCACCATGGTTTTATGCCACCAACATAGCATTAGCCTCGCTCCATGCCAGCCATATAGCATCAATTTGGATTTGTGCCAACAACCTATCATCAGCTTGGCTCCATGCAAACAACATAGCATTAGCTTGGCTTCATTCCAACAACATAGCATCAACTTAGCTTCATGCCACCAACATAGCATTAGCCTCACTCCATGCCAGCCATATAGCATCAATTTGGCTTTGTACCAACAACTAAGCATCCACATGGCTCTGTGCCAATCACCTAGCATCACCATGGATTTATGCCAATAACATAGCATAGACATAGCTCCACAATCACCTCAATCCATCATCGAAATTCCTTCATACTTCTTCCACTACCACATAATTGACTTGGAGTTCCTTGACACTTCTAAAGAGCAACTCAAACAACCATTGGACAACCTCTTTGTCAATTTTTATAGCTCTAAATATGTGTCGTTCCCCATCATTTCCATACTTGAGCAGCTTGCCAAAGGTCTTGAGTGCCTTTGCTTGTTCCTCATTTTTCTATCCATTCTTCTTGTACTCATCCTCGAGGTGCACCCAAATCCACTACTGTCTCGACTTGTTCATCCTCCACTCATTCTACACCACCCTTATCATAAACACAAGTCACCCATTCTTGTACATTATTTCACAAAAAAAATCAAAAATACAAAAGCATAGAAACACCACAAAAAATCCAAAAACAAATCAAATAAATCAAATAAAAAATCCAAGAAAATAAAAAAAACATCAAAAACAACAAAAATATTTGCATTACATCATCATGCATTTCACATCATTCATTGCTAGCTGCATTAGGCATGTTCCTTCATGACATTTACATTAGAACATGTTGTTCTTGCATTGCCACAAAAAGCACCATGCTTGTATGATTGTCGTAAGTCTTAATCAAACCTTTCCATCATTTGCACATATCATTCTCATCAACATGCCCCTTTGATACTAACTGTGTTTTTCAACACAACCAGTAAGTTGATATAGGGTATTCACTAGGGTTTTTGATCATTCAACCATCCCTAGTTCTCTTTTCAAATTTCGTAGAAAGCTACTTTGGCTTTTTGAAGATAGGGTCTTGCTTTGATAGAACCTTGCATATCTCAAAATCCCAACACACATTTCACATCTAAAATCCAAGTGTAAACAAGGAAGGATGAAACTACAAAGTAGTCCTTGTCACCTTAAGCGAAAAGTTTCTATTGCTCATCCTATCATGTACATGGCCTAGGATGTCGGGTATTGATAAAAGTAAAATCTCCCCCCTACCCAATAAATCCCCTTTGCTCTCACTACAAAAATATAAAGTTTCCAAAAATAAAGTAAAAGAAACAGTGGTTTTTACCACTAATCAAATCTCTTGCTCTAAAAAATAATAAAATAGTGGTTTTCACCACTAAGCATGAGCAAGTATCGCAATAAATTAAAAGAAAATAAGGGGGTAATGAGCTTGAATCCCTAGAATCCTCAATATTCAAAAGCCATGGATCAATATCCATTACAACAATAGGTTGAATGAAACCCGCATGGAAATGGAGGAGCCTTACGCCTGGTGTTATGTCTATCACATTAGTGACCTTATTTTGTATAAACTAATGTCATATTACAAATGAGCTAGATTTTGGTGGTTTATATTGCCTAGTAGTCTAGTCCAACTACATCCAAACTCTAGATAAGGATGACCATGGGGTGATCCCCATTACAAAAATAATTTGAATGAAACCCGCCTGACAATGGGGTAGTCTTATGCATCATTAATGAACATCACTATACACACCCAAGGATATTGACTATATGGGTCTTCCTAGCATACTTCTACCTTTCAAAAGTCTTGTGTAGTCAGTCTACATCTTTTGACTAGTCAACTAGGGTGATTGAGTCTCATGAAAACCATGTTGCTTCCCTATAGCAACTTACTAGTCATCCATCTATCATGTACATTTTCATCATCTCACAAAAGGTTAATATTTTGATTAACGACTTTTATACATTCTGTGGTGCTTACATTTAGGTTGTTTTTCATATTACAAATTCTAGGAATACATGCATCCATCATCCATCATTGCATTCACACCATCACAAAAATCCCTAAAGGCACACAAGACCTTTGGTCATCATCACAAAAAGCCCCAAAGGCACATAAGCCCTTTGGTTACATCAATCAAAAAACTCCAAAGGTACCCAAACTCCTTTGGTCAATTTTAAAAATGCCCCAAAGGCACTTAAGCCCTTTGGTCACATCAATTCAAAAGGCTCCAAAGGTACCCAAAATCCTTTGGTCAATTTTCAAAAGGCTCCAAAGGCATCAAACCCCTTTGGTCACATAAAATCAAAAAAATCAAGCGAACCTCGTACTTGGTTATTTACCATATACACTTGGCAGTTGCAGTGACTAATTCTCCATGCAATCCGATCATATGGGTAAGTTACCATAATATCACTTGAAATAAAAATGGCTCCAATCAGAATCGAAATGCTCTCATTTCAATTCCCTAAGAATGCCATGTGAAAACATTACTCCAAGGGATAGAGGTGGGCATTTTATTCTCTTATTTTACTTCACAAGATCATCAAATTTAGTGATTCACCTCGAGCTTTAATCGACTTGTTATCATCTCAACTCCCTAAGAAGGCCATGTTGATGGACTGCTCCAAGGGGTAAAGATGTACAATTACCTATAATGATTGAAATAATAGCTGCAATGGGATATTCTCCCTTCCATAATTGTAAATTCCTACAATGTCCAAAAAAAGTCATCTTGGTCAAGCGACTCATTGCTTTCATCACTTACCATCTCCTCATCGACTCGTCACTTAAGGGGGTGGTCATGCATTCAAAATTAATAATAAAATACTCAATCATGCAAGTTGCATTCATTCAATAATCATTTCCAAAGAAAATCATGCCCCTAATTGGGGCATACAACAAGCAAATATTTCAACTAAGCATAACAGGACAACCTAACCTTCTTGTTTGGTATTCTCCAAAGCCTAGGGTTGTAAGTCCTCTGAGCCTACCTAGAAGCTGAAGAGAAACCAAGACCAATTTATTTAATGAGTTGGAAGCAATGATTCAAGTATGCATGCTCTTTCCATGATTGGGGCATCTAAAATTGATCAGATCAATAAACATAATCAACCCTTAATTCGACTATAGGATAGGTGTCTTTTGTTTTTGCACTGCATTATTTTTACACAAAATGGTACAAAAATAGGCATCTGTAGACACCTAAAAATGGTTATTTTGAGAAGACTACCCACATGGATCCTTTTAAGGGTATATGACCCACTTTAGGCATCTTCATGACTAAAATAGTGGTTTTCACCACTTAAACAATGGCATTTCCCTTTGAAGCCCCCTAGGCCACTTAAGCCCTTTCCTACACATAGCCATAGTCACCATGTGACCACCCCTCCACAAGTTGATATTAGGTGCACACATGACTTAACCTTGGTTTAAATTAACCTAGGGACACCTCACCATGCTCACTTGCAAGTCCACCTCACCATACCTACTTGCATGATAAGTCCACCTCATCTGACTCATTCTCTAGGTCACACATAATCCCTAGGTTGCAACCATCCCCTAGGCACATCATCCCTAGGCTACAAACATTACCTAAGTATCCCATTCCCTAGGTAAATCATTCTTGGGCCACATACACATTCCCTAGGTACCTAATACCTAGGTCATGTACATGCCCTCATCATGTCCCCCATGCCTTTCATTTATCACATGCATCTTCCCTTCCCAAGGAAATTTTGTATTCACACCACACATTATTTATACCTCCACTAGCCCATGTGGAGGGACACCTCATCACCCCCCTCACCTTTCTTAATTTCTATAAATACCCCCTCCATTAGAGGAAAACAAAAGGATATGGAGGTAGTAACTAAATGCTGCCAAAATCATATTAGACAACACAAGGGTAGTAACAAAATGTTGCCCAAATCATTTTAGGAAAGGACATAGAGGTAGTAACTACATGATACAAAAATCAATTTAGGGTATCACAAAGACATCAAGAGAGCAATTAAGTGCTACCCAAATAATTATAGGAGGATTCTCAAGCAAGCACGTCCACCTCACCTTTCAAGTTTGCATCTTTCCACCACACATTCACATTTGCATGTTCATTTGCATTTACTTTGGTTCATTTTCATAAACATATAAACAAGTGCTCCCAACATATTTCTTACCTCCATTTGTGTAGGTATACAGGTTAAATATTTGAAGTCTCAAAGCTCACATCCAGCGGTGGTCATTACAAACCCACCTCTGACATCGATTGTAGCATGAAGAAAATGAAGACACCATGAATTTTTTGTAAAAGGGGATTATTCCTTTATTTGGCATATATGGGTCTTAGCATTGTAAAACACCCTCCATGAAGATTTTCAATTAATACAAAGATCTATTTTTATTTCGTATGGTGTATCATTTTTATGTCTACAAAGTGTCCCACCATGATCACCACTTTGTAGACATAAAAATGACACACCATATGCAATAATAAAACTGGATATTTGTATTAATAAAATAACCCTCATGGAGGGTATTTTACAATGTTGAGACCTGCATGTTACAATAGGGATATAATTCCCTTTTACAATAAATTATGGTGTCTTCATATTTTATGCTGCAATCAATGTTGGAGGTGGATTTGTGAGTGACCAACGCTTGAAGTGAGATTTGCACCTTGAGTTGAGCTATATACCCACACAAATGGAAACAAAGAAGATGTTAGTAGTACTTATTTACATATTTATAAATAAATGAAGTAAATGCAAGTGTAAATTAACATGCAAAAATAAATGTGTGTGGAGAGACGTAAACTTGAAATATGAGTGGGTATGCTTGAGCCTCCTCCTACGTTCCCTCCTAGAATGATTTTGACAGCATTTAGTTACTGCCTTTATGTGTTGTTCTAATTTTATTTTGGCAGCATTTAGTTACTACCTTCATCTCCTTTTCTAAAATTATTTGGACAGTATTTCGTTGCTTATGGAATCCCTTCTCATGCCTCTTAGAATAATTTTGGTAGCATGTAGTTACTACCTTGATGTCCTCTTCTAAAATTATTTGAGTAGAATTTTGTTACTACCCTTGTGTTGTCTAATGTGAGTTTGGCAACATTTAGTTACTACCTGCATCTCCTTTTATTTTCCTCAAATGGAGGGGGTATTTATAGCACTTAAGCAGGGTGAGGGGGGTGATGAGATGTCCCTCCACATGGGCTAGGGTGAATAAAAATTCCCTTGGGAAGGTAAGATGCATGTGATAAATGAAAGGCATGGGGGACATGATGGGGGTATGTGCATGACCTAGGGATTAGGTGCCTAGAGAATGTGTGTGTGGCTCAAGGATGATGTTCCTAGGGAATGTGTGTGGCCTATGGGATGGGTGTAATCTAGGGATGATGTGTGACCTAGGGAATGGGTGATATGAGGTGGACTTGTCATGCAAGTGGGTATGGTGAGATGGACTTGCAAGTGGGAATGGTGAATTATCCCTAGGTTAGGTTAAACCAAGGTTAGGTCATGCGTGCACTTAGGGTCAACTTGTGAAGGGGTGGTCACATGGTGACCATGGTTGTGTGTAGGAAAGGGCTTAAGTCACCTAGTAGGCTGCAAAGGGAAATATCCCTGTTTAAGTGATGAAAACCTCTATTTTAGTCATGAAGATACCCAAACCGGGTCATATGGCCTTAAAATTATCTATGATGATAAGAACATGACACTTAAACAATAAATAAATAAAATAACCCAAATAAACATAATATTACACAAAAATATAATTTTATTTAAAATACGGGGGGAGCTAATAAACTCCTTTTGATACAATTTGTACTCAGTGAGTATTTGATACAAAGATGTACAAGATGCTAGGGTTCTCCGAAACCCTAGCTACAATAATGAAGTGTCTTCAAATGGTGTGTCTTGCTTCCAACAAGGTGAGTGGGCTTCTAGTTATCCGTAATCGGGCCACTCTAGCTTCAACAGCTATTCAACTCCTTTGATGATGTCACAAAAACCTGCACATACAACAATCAAAGCAATCAGTAAAACAAAATGAGGGTTCCACTGTGTGAACCCTCAAAAAATGATACTGAAAACCCTAGATCTAGAACAATAGCATATGCAAAAATTAAGTAACATGAAATAAAATACATAGATAGACTTACTTTGCTATGTTGATGATGTATACTATTCCGTTGTTGCAGATCTGATGGCGGCAGATTTGGTGATGATGGCAGGCTCTGACGGGAACTTCGTAAGCTTCTGACACAAGCTTGGTAGGATCTGGTGTGCACCTACAAGATGTGGCAAACTTTGGCACAAGCTTCACAAGCTTTTGTGTGCTCTTGGAAGGCTCTATAGTGAGCTTGGCAAGCTCTGGAGCGTGTCTGCAGGTGAGGGTAAATCTATAGAAGTAGATCGTAGGAATGTGAAGGATACTGCGGATGGGGGGATGATGGTAGTGATAAAGTATTGATGGAAAATCAGAATAATAAAATTGCTTAAATGAGCTCAAAATTGCTTTTACAATTGTTTATTAGATTGTTGTTTATAACCATGTTATAGTTTTTAAATACTTTATGGGATGTATATTATCTAGAAAGTTTAAACCATGAAATAGAAGATAAAAATTAATGGGGAAATTTATGTTTTTTGATTTAGGAATATGATGGGTCCAACCATGTATTTTTAGTTTACTTACATTATTTTATTTTTTTTACAAATTTTGTTAAATATTTTAAAGCAGTAGGAAATTAAATATTATATACAAGATACATACCTTGTGAGGTTACACCTATCTATATGTAGTTCTTAAATTCAAAGATTTGAAATTTGAATTTAAATTAAATTTCTATATTTTTGTTATAGTTTTCTTGTATAGTTTGTGTTCATATGTGTTAAAACTTTATGACAAATTTTAAGATCTTAATTGGATATGTTTTTTTATTGAGACCATGAAGCATAACATTGACTATGCATATGTAGTCTCAATTTTTATTTATTGTTTCTTCCCTTGCATGAAGTACAATGGGTTAATTTAACTTCTTATCTTATTGGAATAATTTTAACTTGTAATAACATACATCGAGGATTTACATGATTCATTGTTAAAGTATGATTTTTTGGAAGCTATACATAATTCTTAGGAAGATTCTCATAATATTTTATCTTAATTAATCTTATGTTTTTCAAAATAGTTCCTACATTTGTTGAACTAATTCTTATTAAGATAATTCCTAAACACTCCAAGAATTATGATGCACATGTGTTATTTCCATGTATGGTAATAAATAATCATATCAAGTCCAAATATACAAAAAAAAAAAAAATTAAAAATTAATACATTACAAATTTATTGATTTCAATTAAATCTTTAAAATAATAAAATAAAACATTAGTTATATTTAAGAGAATTGACATATTAAAATGAATATTTAAGCATTGATCTATAAACTTATAAATGAAATATCATTATTGAGTATTTTGTAGAATAAATAATAGACACATTCAAGTAAGTTAAATATCTAAATCCTAAAATAATAAATGACATCTCATATTACAATGATAAATACTAGATTCAATTGGACGATTTATTAATATGAACATATAATAATATATACTATAAAGTATGATACTTTATCTTTGAAATGTATACATTACATTGAGACTAAATTGATACAAAAAATACCAAAAATAATCTAGATACATCATGATCATGTTTAGAAATAATTCTACAAAGTCATGTGTATAAAATAAAAGTATAAATCAAAACCCCTTTATCAATAAAAAAATACAAGTATAAATCTAGTAGAGTTAGGTATGTGGAGCTTGCTTGAAAGAAACCTATATAATACATAAGAATATATTAATTTATAATATAACGTAACATAAGAAATATTAGTTAAATTAGAAACCATTACAAGTTATAGAATTCAACAAGTTCAAGTTAAAAAATTGAAGTTCAAACGTATTTTTCTAGTATAGATAACAATAATTATGTGGTGAGAGCATGAGATAGTTTTTTTATTAGGTTTAAAGGAGGGTTTTAAAAGGTATTCCACAACCTTTTATATCAACTTCAATAGGAGCATAATCCACAACTTACAACAACTTCATCTGAAGTAAATCAACTACCATACAAAAGGATTTAGCAATTCCACATGCCAGCAAGACCAACCAACAGAGAAACAAGAGTGGTAAACTTTAAAATAAAATTTGAAATTACAATCCCACTCAAACATAACAACACATTAAAAACCCTTCAAAAAGAAGAATTTGAAAATAAAAAATTGAACATCCTGCTCCAAGTAGATTTGAAATTTGAATCAAGCGGGCTCCAACAACAAACCACCATCAAAAATCCCATTCCAAACCAGCTACGAAACTTTCCATTGAGTGGGAAACAAGCACATCAACTTTCTAACTCAAAATACCAAGCCACTAAAACCTGGAAAACTCCAAACCCTTGCAACAAAAACCACCCATCTAAGCGGGTCTCTACATCTCCATCAAAAGTGGTAGCCCTATTTTCACCCAGTTGCGACTGAAATAAACCCAGAACATATGGGAACGAGACAATATCATTTATAGAGAAACAAAACAAACCACAACCCATCCAAAAACCATCCTCAGATCCCACACACACTAGGAAACACTGAGGGAGAACAAAAAACCCCAAAGCAAGATAAAAATATTCAAAGGGATGCGAGGAAAATCACCAAAACACCTTTAAAGGCTTGCAAAGAAAATAGAGCCACCATCCACACTAAATAATATTACTTATTCCACGCGAATACTACTGTATCAATAGCATGTGATAGTTTATAATGTAATGTAAGATAAGAAATATTAGTTAGATTAAAATCCATTACAAGTTATAGAATTCAACAAGTTCAAGTTAAAAAATTGAAGTTCAAACATGTTTTTCTAGCATAGATAACAATAATTGTGTGGTGAGAGCATGAGATAATGTATCAATCATCATGGCCTAATATACCAATGCGCATGTATCTAAAAATAGTATGAAATATTAAAAAATAAAAATTATTATAAATTACAAAATTCAACAAGTTCAAATCAAAAATTTGAAGTTCAAACATGTCTTACTTATATTGATATTAATAATTTTCATGGTTGAAGCCTATGATGATGTATGGATCTCTCTAGCCTCACATACCTACATGCATGTAGACAAAAATAATTAGCTTAAAACTAAAAAATAACTAAAGTAGGTAGCTACATGTATGTAAATCTAAATTAAACATTATTAAAGTTGATAATAAGAGTACGATGGATGGATGAGCTTGTGTTATGTTCATAGCCTTCATCATATTATCCACCTAAATTCATTATGTTTTTCATTTAAATAAAAATAACAAATTAAATTACAACATGAATAAATTTTTGAATGGTAATATGATTTTTACCTACATAGCATATTTAAAGGTTGGGTCCAACTCGGATTACCTCATACGATATTCCATAGGACTAAAAACATAGATAAATGTGGAATTAAAACCACCTAATTGTTCTTCCATCAAAGCATAACCATAAAAAGGAAAATGAGTAGATGTTTTTATCAAAACCAACATGTTATGCTTGCTTGAAAGAAACCTATATAATACATAAGAATATATTAATTTATAATATAATGTAACATAAGAAATATTAGTTAAATTAGAAACCATTACAAGTTATAGAATTCAACAAGTTCAAGTTAAAAAATTGAAGTTCAAACGTATTTTTCTAGTATAGATAACAATAATTATGTGGTGAGAGCATGAGATAGTTTTTTTATTAAGTTTAAAGGAGGGTTTTAAAAGGTATTCCACAACCTTTTACATCATCTTCAATAGGAGCATAATCCACAACTTACAACAACTCCATCCAAGTAAAGCAACTACCATACAAAAGGATTTAGCAATTCCACATGCCAATGAGACCAACCAATAGAGAAACAAGAGTGGTAAACTTTATAGTAAAATTTGAAATTACAATCCCAATCAAATATAACAACACATTAAAAACCCTTCAAAAAGAAGAATTTGAAAATTAAAAATTGAACAACCCCTCCAACTAGATTTGAAATTTGAATCAAGCGGGCTCCAACAACAAAACACCATCAAAAATCCCATTCCAAACCAGCTATGAAACTTTCCATTGAGTGGGAAACAAGCACATCAACTTTCTAACTCGAAATCCCAAGCCACTAAAACCCGGGAAACTCCAAACCCTTGCAACAAAAACCACCCATCTAAGCGGGTCTCTACATCTCCATCAAAAGTGGTAGCCCTATTTTCACCCAGTTGCGACTGAAATAAACCCAGAACATATGGGAACGAGACAATATCATTTATAGAGAAACAAAACAAACCACAACCCATCCAAAAACCATCCTCAGATCCCACACACACTAGGAAACACTGAGGGAGAACAAAAAACCCCAAATCAAGATAAAAATATTCAAAGGGATGCGAGGAAAATCACCAAAACACCTTTAAAGGCTTGCAAAGAAAATAGAGCCACCATCCACACTAAATAATATTACTTATTCCACGCGAATACTACTGTATCAATAGCATGTGATAGTTTATAATGTAATGTAATATAAGAAATATTAGTTAGATTAAAAACCATTACAAGTTATAGAATTCAACAAGTTCAAGTTAAAAAATTGAAGTTCAAACATGTTTTTCTAGCATAGATAACAATAATTGTGTGGTGAGAGCATGAGATAATGTATCAATCATCATGGCCTAATATACCAATGCGCATGTATCTAAAAATAGTATGAAATATTAAAAAATAAAAATTATTATAAATTACAAAATTCAACAAGTTCAAATCAAAAATTTGAAGTTCAAACATGTCTTACTTATATTGATATGGATAATTTTCATGGTTGAAGCCTATGATGATGTATGGATCTCTCTAGCCTCACATACCTACATGCATGTAGACAAAAATAATTAGCTTAAAACTAAAAAATAACTAAAGTAGGTAGCTACATGTATGTAAATATAAATTAAACATTAGTAAAGTTGATAATAAGAGTACGATGGATGGAGGAGCTTGTGTTATGTTCATAGCCTTCATCATATTATCCACCTAAATTCATTATGTTTTTCATTTAAATAAAAATAACAAATTAAATTACAACATGAATAAATTTTTGAATGGTAATATGATTTTTACCTACATAGCATATTTAAAGGTTGGGTCCAACTCGGATTACCTCATACGATATTCCATAGGACTAAAAACATAGATAAATGTGGAATTAAAACCACCTAATTGTTCTTCCATCAAAGCATAACCATAAAAAGGAAAATGAGTAGATGTTTTTATCAAAACCAACATGTTATGCTTGCTTGAAAGAAACCTATATAATACATAAGAATATATTAATTTATAATATAATGTAACATAAGAAATATTAGTTAAATTAGAAACCATTACAAGTTATAGAATTCAACAAGTTCAAGTTAAAAAATTGAAGTTCAAACGTATTTTTCTAGTATAGATAACAATAATTATATGGTGAGAGCATGAGATAGTTTTTTTATTAGGTTTAAAGGAGGGTTTTAAAAGGTATTCCACAACCTTTTATATCATCTTCAATAGGAGCATAATCCACAACTTACAACAACTTCATCTGAAGTAAATCAACTACCATACAAAAGGATTTAGCAATTCCACATGCCAGCGAGACCAACCAACAAAGAAACAAAAGTGGTAAAATTTAAAATAAAAATTGAAATTACAATCCCACTCAAACATAACAATACATTAAAAACCCTTCAAAAATAAGAATTTGAAAATAAAAAACTGAACATCCTGTTCCAAGTAGATTTGAAATTTGAATCAAGCGGGCTCCAACAACAAACCACCATCAAAAATCCCATTCCAAACCAGCTATGAAACTTTCCGTTGAGTGGGAAACAAGCACATCAACTTTCTAACTCGAAATCCCAAGCCATTGAAACCTGGAAAACTCCAAACCCTTACAACAAAAACCACCCACCTAAGCGGGTCTCTACATCTCCATCAAAAGTGGTAGCCCTATTTTCACCCAGTTGTGACTGAAATAAACCCAGAACATCTGGGAACGAGACAATATCTTTCATAGAGAAACAAAACAAACAACAACCCATCCAAAAACCATCCTCAGATCCCACACACACTAGGAAACAATAAGGGAGAACAAAAAACCCCAAAGCAAGATAAAAAGATTCAAAGGGATGCGAGGAAAATCACCAAAACTCACCTTTAAAGGCTTGCAAAGAAAATAGAGCCACCATCGACACTAAATAATATTACTTATTCCATGTGAATACTACTATACCAATAGCATGTGATAGTTTATAATGTAATGTAATATAAGAAATATTAGTTAGATTAAAATCCATTACAAGTTATAGAATTCAAAAAGTTCAAGTTAAAAAATTGAAGTTCAAACATGTTTTTCTAGCATAGATAACAATAATTGTGTGGTGAGAGCATGAGATAATGTATCAATCATCATGGCCTAATATACCAATGTGCATGTATCTACAAATAGTATGAAATATTAAAAAATAAAAATTATTATAAATTACAAAATTCAACAAGTTCAAATAAAAAATTTGAAGTTCAAACATGTCTTACTTATATTGATATTAATAATTTTCATGGTTGGAGCCTATGATGATGTATGGATCTCTATAGCCTCGCATAGCTACATGAGTGTAGACAAAAATAATTAGCTTAAAACTAAAAAATAACTAAAGTAGGTAGCTACATGTATGTAAATCTAAATTAAACATTATTAAAGTTGATAATAAGAGTACAATGGATGGAGGAGCTTGTGTTATGTTCATAGCCTTCATCATGTTATCCACCTATATTCATTATATTTTTCATTTAAATAAAAATAACAAATTAAATTACAACATGCATAAATTTTTGAATGGTAATATGATTTTTACCTACATAGCATATCTAGAGGTTGGGTCCATCTCGGATTACCTCATACGATATTCCATAGGACTAAAAACATAGATAAATGTGGAATTAAAACCACCTAATTGTTCTTCCATCAAAGCATAACCATAAAAAGGAAAATGAGTAGATGTTTTTATCAAAATCAACATGTTATGCATGTTCAAGTTACATTGTTAGTGAATACTAAGCTCCATTTGATTGTAATGTATCAAAAACTACACATGTAAAATAAATATGTAATTTATTATATACATGCAGAGGATTAAATTATTTTTAAAATAAAATCATAATTATAAAATGAATAATTAAATTTATATAGTAAAATGATAAGATCATGTACCCTCATCCTAGGCTAGAACTACACATGAAAGTCATATTTACTAATGTTGGTGAGGTTTGTAGTATCATCATGTTGTGGGTGAACCTCTACCTATGTATCCATCGTGTTCATGTTATCCTAGTCTATCCTATATGTAGGAGGTGGTGTAGTATAATAGATTCTTTGCTAGAAGTTAGATACTCCTATACTATATTGGCATTAATATTTGCTTAACATAGAATCTCAACATCCTTCTCTTTGATGGATATCCTAAGTGGCTATCTAAAAATCAACATATATCTTCCCATCATTTGCATGGTCAATGATATAAATATTAGTATCTCACTTCCCATAAAGACCATGGTTTGATAAGGATTAGTATTTAATATCATTTTAAATGTTATATTCTATGTCAGCTAGCAAATAATGTTGCATAAAGTTTGAAGGTCGATCATTTTATTTTTTTGTCATAAGGATTAATTAAAATTTAGGTCCTCGAATGTAATTTCTAACAAATCAAATGGACCTATCTGACAAGGAAATTAATTTTATCCTATCTAAAAATTTTCAAAAGGATCCTTTAGAGGTGGTGTAATTTGGCTATTTATAACCAATTTTGGTAATGCAATTCTTAGCTTGGTGTTGTTCAACCCTTATCCCCATTTTCCCGTATGATATCAGAGCAGTTTGCTCCTATGAAATCTCTCTGAGGGGAGGATTTTCCTCTTGAAAATTATTTCTTCCCCTTTAACTTACTACAATTATAGCCTTTAATTATTTATAATTATCCCTTTGAAGTCTTATTTATTTTTTTTGTCTATCTACCCCTATCTATTTGTGTGACTATGCTTATCTAGGACTACATCTCCTATGCATGCTCAAAATATGGTAGCCTTTCTACAAATATCCTTTGTGGTTAATTTGGATGCATTCATAAACTTTGATTTAAAAAAAATATTGATTCCCCTTGAGGCTTTTTGGTCATCATATTGTAAAATACTTTGTTTTTAAGTAATGTATTCTGGTACGAAGAGCCTCTCAAAAGAAACCTACATCAATTTTTATTTCTTCATTGTAATATATCGGATCATCGCAACCCACTCACATCATGTAATCATGGTTAGAGATTTGAATGATCATGTTGTCATTTCTTTTCAACAAAGCTCAATCAGTATCCTTTGTGCCTTTGTCAGCACATTCTTAGCTTAGTCCTAAGCCATCTATAGCTTGATTTTTTTGAACACAATGATATCAAGCTCTGTGAATTGTTTGGTCCCCATTATTGTTGAGCTTCATTGCCCCCACTTTTCTTCCATGAGCATATTTTTAATGTGTTTATTAAAAATATTCAATCCAATCTAACTACATGGAAATACCAAAGTTCTCCTTGGACACTAGTAATATCAATGTTCATCCATGTGTTTAAGGATTTACCAATTTATTTCTCCAAACATTCGACATGTGGTGACAACTAGGGAGTGTGTAACTCTCTATTTTCATTTACCATTCGAAATTCAATGACTTGTGATTTTGTATTGGGTTCCAAAGAGTTTGTGGCTAGTATACATGTTTAATCATCTTAATATGGGGATTTCCTTCCATTAGTCATAATCTCCAATAATATTCATTTACATTGTAGCCAATTGAATCAATCTTCAATTTTGGTTGGTGCCTTAGTTCAACTATTTTTATGAGCTTGTTGAGCATTGGTTGATTTGAAAATTACATATTTTTCTCATGCATAAATTCAATATAAGATTCTAATTGTCAACATACCATTATCTATTTGTGCATTATGCTAGGTTCTTGCCCTATTTTTATCTACATCTAATGGTCATGTCAACCTGGCTTGTTAACAAGCACACATGTAGACATTGTCACCGTCCACTACATAGCTAGAAAACAAGTGGGCACCCCCTATGAAGAAGTTGATTTGAAGGTGGCATCATACCCATGTGGCACTAATTGTTTTTACCATTTTCATAGGATTATTTTTACCATTTTCAAATCATAAAATCAAAGGTGATTATGTTCCATAGGAACATTGTGTGATCCTGATGCAAAAGCTATGAGAAAGGTAATGTGCTAGATGTGGTGAATGTAGGATAGGAGTGTTAGGTACTACCGATAATACACTTAATATTTAAATAATTCCATAGAAATTTTATTGAATAGAACCTCAAAATAAACCCAAACTAGAGGATTGGAAAAGACAACCCAAATATTCATGATCAAAATAAGAGCCTCAAAAACCCTAATTGGAGGATCAAAAAATACAACCCAAACTCTCATGATTAGAAACCCAAATATAAGGATGAAAAAGAAAACATAATGCTCAAGATTGAAAACATAAACCTAAATCACAAATCAAAAAAAGTGAACGTAAATTTTATGTTAGAACAAGATGTCAACAATAGGAACTTTGAGGCACCACTAGCTATGTCAAACATTCACAAAACTTAAAAGTATTTCTTTCATTGTATTAGCCTCAAAAAATATTTTCCAACAAGTATACTGGTTGGATGCTTCAAACAATATCTCATCCACCAAAAGGAAATTGGATATGAGTTTCCTAAAGAACACAAGCTTATACTAATAGGAGGGTGAACAGTATAAGACCAACTTTTACTTTTCTTTCCCAAACAATATTATCCAATGTTATCAATTGTGCTATATTTTCAAAGCATTATTAATCAATATCATCAATATCAGTAACAAAGCAATGCACAAATCATCACACACATGAGAGACACAAATTTAACGTGGTTCACCTAATGTGGGCTACATCCATGAAGAAAATTTTTCTTCTAAATTTTATCAACAATTCTCTTGGAAACCAATTTCCTATTACAATGTTTATGGACCTCTATCCAAAGGATATATCAATCCCCTATTCTCAATTTTGTGGACCTCCATCCAAAGGATAATTCTATCCCTTTTAACTTTGGTTTGTGGAACTCTATCTATAGAATGCCTGTATCCCCACTGCTCTGGTTGGTGAACCTCTATCCACATAAGACCTATGTCCCCACTGCTCTGGATAATGGACCTTTATCCATAGGAGATATCTATCCCCACTACACTAGATGGTGGACCTTTATACACAATAAACTTCTATCCTATCTGATATGATTACCTCCAAGGCTGGTACTCACCTCTCCTTAACTCTGCTTCAATCTACCCAAATCCTTAACACAAATTTTGCTCAAATCAGCAATACATATGCTCTCAGATCTATCTCAAATCTACACCAAACCTCATCACAAGGCTAGCACAAATCTATCTCAAAAACTTCTCTCTATCTCTGTAAAAATCTGTACCAAATATTGTTACAAGGTTAGCACAAATATATCTCAAACTTGCTCTCTATCTCTACCCAAATCTACACCAAATATCGTTACAAGGTTAGCACAAATTTGTCTCAAACCTGCTCTTTATCTCTACCCAAATTTACACCAAACCTCATTACAAGGTTAGCACAAATCTATCTCAAACCTACTCTCTATCTCTTCCCAAATCTGCACCAAATCTTGTTACAAGGTTAGCACAAATCTATCTCAAACCTACTCTCTATATTTACCCAAATTTGCACACATTACATGCACAAATCTGCTCTCAAATCTATCCTAAGTCTTCTCACAATACTTGCTCAACTCTATCTCAAACATATCTTAAGTCTTCTCATAAGAATTGCTCAAATCTTCCTCAAGCCTTCTCAGAAGACTTGCTTAAATATGCCTCAAGCCTTTTCAAAAAACTTGCTCATAACACATGCTCAAATCTATACAAAATACATACTCAAATATTCTCAAAACACATACTCAAATATGCTCAACACACATACTAAAATCTGCTCAAAACACATACTCAAATCTACTCAACACACATACTCAAATCTACTCAAAATACATACTCAACTCTGCTCAACACACATACTCAAGTCTTCTCAACACACATACTCAAATTTGATGAACACGCATACTTAAATCTACTCAAAACACATACTCAAATCTACTCAAAAAAATCTATTCTCAACTCTCCAAATCTTGCATACACAACAATGTTCATCTATTTCTTGATTTTGCATAATAGTGTCACTAGGTGCTTTATCTAGTCTTCAATGTAATTTTTTAACTTGAATCATTTTAGACATATTCTACCCAAAATTCATTTAACCTCTTGAACATATAAATAATTATATGCATTTGATAATTGCTCAATATATTATACATATTCATTAAGTCTGTCACTTTCGCATGTCTCACATTTATTGCATTTTAAATGTAGATCTAGTCTACCACATGATAATTGACCTTTTTATGCACACACTTGCTTCACAAAAATAGATTTTTAACACTTGCACATTCACCTTCAATGTCACTCAAACCAATACCCCAAAATATTTACAAATTAATTCAAACAATTAAGTATATTTTATTCACAAACCCCTAACACAAGTGTTTCCAATTTCTTTCAACAATGGAGCACATCAAGATCTCAAACCTTAACTCAAATATTTTCAACAATGTATACCAAAAAACCCTTTTATCTCCACCTTATGTTCCAGTAACATTTACTCAACAAAACACCTTAAATAAGGAATGATATGCCCATACCTCTTATTTTGCTTTGATGAAGATATGTCCTCAAAACTTGTCTCACAAAAAACCAATATTTCTTGTGCCAGTTCAAGGGTTAGATAGCAAGGTACCTTCTCAAAACATCTTATTGTGATGTCCTTCACAACGACCCCAAAATTGGGGAACCACCTTAAATTTTGTGATTTCGGTAAATTTTTGTTTATCTGATTTTGCTCACATCAAGGTCTTGGAAAATTTGCTTTCACTTTGGAATTGTTGACATATTTGCATTTTGAAGGATTGAATGTATTTGCAATGCTTCAAAACTGAATATTTTGATTATTTGCATATTAATTGCATTATTTCAAATCAAATAATTTGATTAAAATCATTTTCAAAGGTTTAAATGAAATAATTTTATTAAAATCATTTTCAAAGGTTTAAATGATTAATTTTCATTTAAATAATTAAATTTCATTTAAATAATTAAATTTTATTTTAGGGTTAACCCTAAAATTAATGCAAAATTGAAATGGACATATCTTGAGGTAGACAACTCCGTTTGATCTCATTCAAAACTTGGTAAGAAGATATGAATATTCTCTTTCTAATGATACCAAACTTGCAAGATTCTAGATATCAATTTCACCAAAAAAATAGTAGGTTAATTTAGCAATATGAGAACTTTGAAATACTTTTGAAAAAAATGAAAGTTACGGGAAAGTAAAGTTTGGTTTTGTTTTGATATTATGATTATTGTTTCATTATGTAGGTAATACAAGGGAAAGGTTAGGCTGCAAATGGGTGTTCAAAGTGAAGTATAAGTCAGATGGATCTATTGATAAGCATAAAGCCCGACTTGTTGCGAAGGGTTATTATTAGAAAGAAGGCATAGACTATGAAGAGACTTTTGCCCCTACTACAAAAATTACTACCATTCGAGTACTTTGTGCCATGGGAGCTCAGTTTGGGTGGAAGTTGTATCAGATGGACATTAAAAGTGCTTTCTTGAATGGTGACTTACAAGAAGAAGTATACATGACTCAACCAGAAGGATTCGTGGTCGAGGGGCAAGAAAAAAAAGTATTCAAGTTGATCAAATCCTTGTATGGGCTCAAACAAGCTCCTCGAGCTTGGTATATCAAGATAGATAGTCACCTTGTGCAACATGGATTCAAAAGAAGTCCTTCAAATGCAAATCTCTATATTAAGAAAAATGGTTATGATATAGTGATTCTTGTACTTTATGTAAATGATATGATCATCACAAGAAGCTCAAAAAGAATGATTGACTTAGTGAAAAATGATTTGAAGCAATCCTTTGAAATGACAGATATAGGACTTCTGCACTATTGTCTTGGTTTAGAAGTTACTCATAAAATATTTCATATTAGAGTAACACAAAATAAATATGCCAAGACTTTAGTAGAAAAATATCGGATGACTAACTATAAGTCAAAAGAAACTCCAATGGATCAAGGACTTAAGTTATCACGATATGATGAATCACCTCAGATAGATGGTACTCTCTATCACCAGTTAATTGGGAGTCTCCTATATCTGACAAATACTAGGCTAGATCTCAGTTTTGTTGTGGGCTATCTTTCAAGGTTCATGCAAGAGCCTAAGATGATTCACTGGAAAGCAGCAAAAAGAGTTCTTCATTATGTTCATGTTAGTACAAATTATGGTTTGGAATAAAAAAAGAATAATAAGTTTTTCTTACTAGGATACACAGACTCAGATTATGTTGGATCCATTGATGATTGTAAATCCACTTCTGGATATGTTTTTCATCTAGGATTTGGACCTGTCTCTTGACATAGTAAGAAGTAGCATGTGGTTGCTTTATCTTCTACAGAGGTAGAATATCGTGCAGCCAGTGAAGCAGTCTATGAGATAATGTGGTTAAGTCGCATTCTTACAAACATGGGTCTTCCAAAGAATCTTCCTCTTCATTTGTTTTGCGACAATCAAGGTGTTTTGAATCTTGTCAAAAATCCAAATTTTCATGAATGTACCAAACATTTTTATACCAAATGTCATTTCATTTGAGATAAAGTTACAAAGCACCATATACAACTTCAATACATTCCTACTGATGCGCAAGTTGTAGATATCTTTACCAAAGCACTTGGAAAAGTTTCGAGATACTATTGGATTTTTCCAATAATGTAATAAGGGGGGATGTTAGCATATATGTCTTACATTACTGAAGAAAAATGGTAGCACACATAGGCACTCTCTAGGTTGGTTTAATAACCACCAATTTGGTTTCATAAACCAACTTATTGTAACCACATTGTAATCTTTATAATTGATATCAATCGGAATGAATCTATGCTTCATGAAACTTTACATATTATAGGTATTGAAAAGAATTATGCCATGAGGTGTAGGTCTAAGTGTCTCTCTTGGGTGTTAGCTATGGTTGGTGAGTCCTGAAGATGATATTCTCAAGCATTGAAGTGATGATGAGGGTGTTACTTTATTTGAGCGTCCTTTCTTCTTGAGTGACAGTGTTATGAATATGGATATGATCTTTCACCTTTGTGCTAAGTGGAACAATATTACTTTCTCTGTTAGGACAAGTGTATATGACTTTCCTTACATGTAATATCACTTCCAATGTATCAATTTGTTTAAGTATTTCTTAATGCCTATTATTACCAACTATTTCCAGGTTTCTTTGGCTCCTTTTTTATAGCAAAGTGTGAGATGGCTCTTCTTCTCCAAAGTAGATGGATGGCTCTTATCCAATGTCGATATATGGCTTCTTTGTGATATCAAGACATGCAATGTATCTCCTTTTTTCTTCTAACACTTGGGTAACGATGATAATTTTTCTCTATGCCATGTATTTACTAGCTAATAATGATATTTTTCTCTACGCCTCATATTTTCCAATTGGAATGAGTTATCTTCCAACTTGCACTATAGTTTACCTTTTTGTCCTATTTTACTATAGATTGTCCACTGTGACAGGTGTCTTCTACTATGACACTACTTTATTGTTGGTTTATCACCAAATAATGGTGTCTTGTTACACCTTGATGAGGTAGGTATCAATCCCTTTGAATGACTCTACTATTAAGAACTTTGGATTGTGCTTTACTTTGTCAATAACATCCACTTGTAGACATGATAATGAGCTGTGAAGTATATCCTTAAGACACTTAAAACTTAGTCTCCCTTTTATGTAATATAGAAGACAAGTATGGTTCTTATAAATAAATCTGTAATAACCTATAATAGGTTCCTTAATTGCATCTTAATCTGAGACTCTCCTAGTATCCTTTGTAGCTTTCTTTTTCTATTTTGAAATGGTGGATTCCTTCTCCACTCCTTTGCAGGTATATTACCCTTTTAGGTGGATTCACTATGCCACAATAAGCCTTATATTTTCTACACAAAATAGTATCTTTTGACTATTAGAGTTAAAGTGCACTATGCCTTCAGTTTGACACTTGTCAGTTTCATTGACAAGTGTCATGTTCATCATATAGGCCTTCTGCCTATATATGTAACACATTTTTATGAATAAAATAATCCCTACAGTTTCTCCTCCTAACATTGACACTTTGATATTATATTGATTTGTGCACTTTGGTCTTCCACCTTAACTTAAAAACAATGCACTTAATAACCTTTTAAGAGTAACTATTAATATCACCTTATTGCTCCTTGTAAAGAACTCTTAAAAGTAATTTGAATCTTGCACTATAAGCTATGCAAATTTCACTTAAAAGTAATGTCTTCTTTGTTGTAACTAGATAATAGGAAGATGATATTTTTCTTTCTATAAAAATATATCTAACTTCTATTTTAATGTGTAAGTATTAACCTTATAAGAAACTCTCTTCTGCACTATGTTGAAGACTTTAATACGCAACCTTCTCCTTGCAAATTTAACTCTAATATGGTGCTTAACTAAACTTACTAATGAACTAAGTAACTTAATGTTCAATAATGAACCTATTACACAAAAGTTCCTTACCTTAATGAATTCTATAGATGAAGGATTGCCAAGTGATTAGATTCACCTTATTGCTACCTTAAACTGGATGAACTTATAGCTCTTCTTGACTATATAAAATAGTTCTCTAACTCACCTATTTGTAGCTTTGAAACCCTCTAACTTGCTACCCTAAAATTTTAGTAGGTGACTTTAACTATCCTTCAAAATACACTTTGTAAATCTGAAGTTTCACAACTAGTAATTTTGTCCTAATTTTTTCCCTTTTGCAATCGATTTCTCCACTGAAATTATTCCTTGAATCTCAAAATTTTGGCAGGAAACTCCTATAAATCATAGTTGATATTTTCCTTCAAGAACCCTTCAGTTTTCTATTATAGAAACCAATAGATCTCCTTTCTATGAATGAGCCTTCTAGCCTTCAAATGCAATATTAAAACCTCTTAGATTTGGTAGTAACATCTAGATCCTTTCTCCTTGTCAAAATTTGACTTCAATATAGGCCTTCTTCTCAAGAATATGAAATTCTTGAGGTCTTCACCAATCTCCTCAAAAATTTAGCAAGTTTCTTGCCAAATACTTCTCTCTTGGGCTTGTTGTCTAATGGAAAAAATTATTCCAAGTTCTTTACTATTAGTAACTTCTCCTTGGTAGTAAATTTCTCCAATAAGTTCTCCTAGGAACTTCTCAAATGACCTTCTCCAATTCTCCCTCAATGAGGCTCTCCAAGCCTTCTCTTTGTTTCTCATTGATACCTCTTCTCTAGGATCTTTACTCTCATAGCTTTTTTGGTCTTCCCTATGAAACATTTCCTTAAACATTCTATTGTATAAGTGTTGCAATGATATCTCCCTCTCACATATTTGAAATCTACTGCTACTAAAATTTGGAACATGACCTTTGCTAGTTCTTCTTCACTCTTCTATCTTCCTGAACTAGTAATGGGACCTCTTGTAGATCTCTTCAACTTATAAGGTTTATTTCTTCTAATCCTTAAATTTGCTATATATAGTCTTCAATGGATATCATCAATCTCCAATATTCACCAAGACTCTTATCTAGAGTCTATTTTTCCTCAAATTTGCAACAAGGCTCCTATGACCTTTTCCTCACTTTTGCAATCTATAGGTCTACAATCTCTAGTAATGGGACCTTTTCTTCAGACCTCAAAATATTTGATCTTCCATTTTTTTCTTTTGGTTTTGGATTGATTCTAAAGAAGATATTAATCCTAGATATATGTAGGAAGCTTCCCAATTTTCTTTGAATCTCCTTTTTTTGCAACAAATTATTAGAAATTATAATGGAAGAAACTATAAATCTAGATATGTTGAGTATTTACTAGTTGATTTATCAATCTAGTGGAATCAATACTAAGTCCTAGTCTTCACAAGTTTTTCTACAACTTTGTGGAAATACTCCAACAAATTATATTTTTAGAAATTCTACAAATGAGATTTTTGATCTCCTCTCTCTTGTCTCTCTCTTTATTTCCTGTTGATCTACCATATGCTTTGATATCATTGTTATCTTTTTATGGGTATATGATACAATAAATGCAACCACAAGATGTAATATAAGCAATCTAATATGACAATATGATAATGGCACAATAATATGCAAGAAAATAAAGAGATAATATTTTGCAATAACTCAAAAATATGTCATTAATGAAAGCTCACAAAAATAGTACAATGCAGTATAATGGAGGACATGAACACTCCATAAACTATTTAAAGAGTTACATTATACTCCACTACCAATATATACTATGCACTCTCTATATTCTCTACTACCTTGATTTCACTCACTATAAGGCCTATATATAGGAAGATAGGTTCCTTGGCCCTTATTCTACCTATGACTCATGTACATATGGACTACATGCACATTTACATCATTGCACATTCTAAGACATGTGCATTTATTCCATTGTTTAAGTAACTACTTTACTTTACTCTAAAGTAAACACCTACTCTAGTTATGTACCCAATGGGGTACACTGACATGTACTAAATAATATAATATACTCTAACAATTGCATTGATAATGTTATGATTTATATGATTTTTATTATGATATAAAACTGAAAAATTTTATTTAATTTAGTTTTGCAACTAGATGTGCTTGAGATTAAGGAGTGGTGACTTAGGACCCTAGAAGATGTTGTGCAAGTGCTCACATCAGTAGATCGATAGGTTCTACAGATGATGGAGCTACTACATATTGTAAATATACCCTAGGTAGAGGTAAATATGACCCTCTTGACAACACTCATTGAGAAGTGGTATCCAAAATTATTGACATTCAATTTACCCACATGAGAGATGACCATCACACTAGAGAATGTGTGGTGTATCCTAAGGATACCTATCAAAAGAACAATGATATATAGATCATATGTGCCTCAAACAATATTATAGAGGTTATTGGGGGACCCAAAACATGAAATTCATTAGTTGATTGTATGTTTATGAGATGCAAGAGTGATATGGAGTTGATGCATTGATGACCATGCTCAGTAGGATGATGGCTAGGCTCTTGGTGTGCCATACTATTAGGTGAAACCTATCATGGTAACTGGTGGAGGTAGTAGCAAATTGTTAGCTTTTTAATCTTTAAACTTAAAGGAAATCCAACCACAAGTAATGAAATAAGCTTCTAATATTATAACTAGGTTAATGGAACTCTAATGAGTAAGTAAATAACATAAGAATATTCAGAAATGACTAATGAAATAGCTATTATAGTAAACTTATAAAAATTGAAACTTGATAGAATATGTGGAACTCGTTCTCTTAATCTACTAGTGCATGCTAATGCATGCTTCACCTTCAATTACAATGCTTTATCACATATATATACTAGTATGTGACTCTTCACTTTCCTACCCTAAGGACACATGTGCATTTTGTATTATAGACACTTTTGCACATGCACACCTAAATAATGTCACTTGTTCTTACTATTCAAAAGGATTTATGTACATGTGGAGTACATGCACATTTACATCATTGCACATACTTGTGCATTTATTCCTTTGCATAAAGTAAATACTTAAATCTTAATCTAAGACTAAATCCTAATCTAAACATGTACCCATGGTGGTACATTGACATGTACCAAATAATGTAATATATTCCAACACCCCCCTTGTATTGCATTATTTGGTTATTGAAAACATTAGTCTTCAATATGGATCTTCATATTTTGGATATTCTTCATCTTGTTCAGGTTCATGTTCTTCTTTGATTTGTAGATGTCCTTGACTTTGAGATGTTCTTCAACTTGATCTGGTTTAGTCTTCAACTTATTCTTGGTGCTCACATGTCTTTTCTGCTTTCTCCAATCTGCTACATTTCTATATACTTGATCAAATGAATGGTTAGTATAATTCAATCTTTGTGGCTTCAATATTACAAGTTTATTGAGCTCAAAGAATTCTACTTCCTCTTTTGTTCCTAGAATCAGATCATCCTTTGTTTTCCTATCTAGAAACTTTTATTTTATCACATCCTTTGATTCTTGTGTATGAATATGAAAGATAAAATTGGATCACCATTGATCCATTTTTCTTTTCTATTCCCTATAGTTTGATTCTTAGAAAATATATTAGTGTTGTTGTGAATGATAATATCATGTGTGGACCCAAATGAATGTAGAGCAGATGTACCATTTGTAATAGGTCCTATAGCTTCTTTTCATTTTTGTATTCTACCATCTCTTTTATTTCAATCAATTTGGTTACTGAAATGAGGTTTGTAATTAGCTCTTTCAAATTTGTGACTTCAAGGTGATCAAACCATTGTAGTTTACTTGCTCCTAAATCCATAATTCCTTACTTTGGAGGTTCTAATCCTTTGAGGTTGACTTCCTTATGACTCCCTAGTTAAGATTATCAAATAAATTTGTGATGTAATATCTATTGTTTATTCTCTCTCTTCTTAGTTTTTAATGATGAACTAAGGATCACTTTCAAATTGTTGACAACCTTTTATCTCCCTAGTATCTTGAGTATGACAATAAAATTTGCAACTATATTTTCTTCTATCTATGATTTGAATGTAATTGCAAATATTGTAAATATTCAACCTTATATCTCTAATAATTTTGATTTATAGATTAATCTATCAAATGCAATTTTGTCAAAAAAAACTCCTTATAACTCCAACTCAAGAAATTTAGAAATTTTATAAAAATAATATTTACAAATTTTATGTTTGAAATATAGCACTCCTTTTAACCTCCAAATAGAGTATTTGCAAATAATATTAATGTTTTGAGTAAAAATTATGGTAAATGCTTTTAGTTTCAACCTTCCAAATTTTTTTTAAATGAATTCAAATCCTAAGGTTGTATTATATCCTCATCTCTCCACTAAATTAATTAATCTCAAGTAATAGGAGTTTATTAAATCCAGACTTAATAAAAAGAACTCCTTATTACTCTAACTATATAATATGCACTTTAATTAAAATCAATGGTGTACTTTAATCAAGTGTTGTTTGTTGTCTTCCTCTAATGAGCACGCATGTAACAGTTTTTCAATGAGCGCACTTATAAAATATGCACTCTCTGTCTTGCTGTGTGATGCCAATCGTTATGTCCCCGATGATAGTTTTCTTCGTCATGTCACTTATTGCGCTCTGTGTGTGACTTGTAAACTACCATATTTCTCCTGCCATGGCTGCAATGGTCAATGTAAAAGTGAAGAACGTACACTTTGCCTGTTTCTGCTGAGAAAATATTTTGTGAATTTATCCTATGCTTCCATGTAGCTACGACTACTGCTTGGCATTGATTCTTTGATAATGCACAAATGTAAATAATTTCAATTTCAACGTAGTCCTCCTGAAATACGCTTTGGTTAGTCGTTTATCCTCCTGCTCTGCTCAGTTGACACTGGACGTGAATGAGATAAGAAGCTTGACGCCTGAATGCTGATTAAGCTCCTCTTGCTGGTCTCCTCAGTTAGTAATGGCCACTCTGACACTCGTGCTGGCTCTTCACTCTCCTTTGCTTGCTCATGCAGTGATCTTTGATCTCAATAAACTTCACCTTGTTTGTATTATGGTGAATAAACTTCTCCTTTGCTTGCTAATGCAGTTTGTATTATGGTGAATAAACTTGTTTGTACGTAGACAATGCAGTGATCTTTTCCCTCTGCACTTTAAACTTCACCTTCACCTTGCCTACTTCACAACCTAGTTACCATGGCTCTTCACTCTGCTTGTTAATAGGTATTATAGTGAAGAAACTTGTTTGTACGTAGACAATGCAGTGATCTTTTCCCTCTGCACTTTAAACTTCACCTTGCCTAGTGACAAGTTCCGACGATTCGATATTTTTGAAGTTGGAAAAAAATTCGATATGTTTAAATATTTGGAAAAAAATTTCACATATAAAATTCAATATATTATAAATGTATATATATCTTTGTAAATAAATTAACTAAGAACTCAAACAAAAACTTGAAACAAACTCTGATAATTCCTTTCTCGTATATTTTTACGCTTCTATGTTATTAATAATATTATAAACAAACTTTGATAATTCCTTTCTCGTATATTTTTACGCTTCTATGTTATTAATAATATTATATGTTATTGTGTTAATAACACTATAAGGTAACACAGGTGCAAAGTACCTTTATGTTAATAATAGTATATTAATAAATATAATAATTATAATGATATAATATTAAATATAAAATAATTTCAATTTCATATAATTAAACCATTAAAATGATTCTATAAAAAGTAGCTAAAGCCACAAATTTTGTATAATTTGCAATTTTTTTCAATAAAACTATAAATAAAAAGACCACTACATATTCAAAAAGAAAGTTATATATATTAACTCCTTTATTTATTTATTTAAATAAATAAATATACTATAATAGTTTAAACATATAATTAGGAATATATCAAAGTTCACTTTGTTTTTATTGAAAAAGTCTAAACTTTACCTTTGCAATGTCTTGACAGGCAACACTTAATCCTAAACTAATGCTTGATCATCTTCATTGTTTATATATAACACATGCAACCCTAAACTAAAGCCAACTTCCTTCCAAATTCAATCTCCTTCCTAGATATGATTTTTTCTTTTTCACTTTTTTTTTAATGAAATAAGCTATATTATATTAAAAATACAACTTAATCATACAAAACATGGGTGAATACCCACACCCTAGTTGGATACCAAAAATCACACTAACTGAAAATGGTTAGGAGAAACCAAATAGAAAATACAAAGAATTTAGATGGCTAACACAAAACAGAGAGAATTAAAATCATCCTTTTAGCCAAATATCAAAGAAAAGCATGAATTCACAGAACATAAATCATTTCCAGACATCAGGAGGACAAAATTGTCCATATTGTCATCATGGAACCAGGGAGAGGCGACAATAGGAGCATCTCAACCATTATCATCAGTGTCAGTACCACCCATATCAACAATACCATTAATCTCTTATGCATTTATATCCTAGGGGTGGGGAGTTTGGCCACCACTATCCCATCCCAGAGCATAAATTGGTACCACCATGACCGCATCTCCCCAACCCCCAAACTAGTGTTAATATTTTGGACAAAAATCCTATCCACTCACTATCCATGAATTACCAACACCATTAGAGTAACGATGTTTTGTCACCTATGGAGGTTGAGACTAGTGTATCCCCACCTACGGTAATGTTCTACATCCACGACGATATCGAGAATGAAAGCTAGCATGACACTGTGCTATCAAATCTAGGGGGACTCGACTGATAGTACACGGTGCATTGGCCCAATGGTCCAAGAGAGTCCTCAGGTACTAAATGTCAATATGAATTTTTTCCACTTGAACCTGTATCTAAAGCCAAGAGTTAAAAAATATAGCATATTTATCAGCTAAAGAAAATGAATCAAAAGTTGTCTCTGGAAAAAAAAAATATTGTTTCTGGTCTTCTATAAGTGAAAAAGAATACTGACTATAAAAATATTCCAGACAAGCACAAGAGGAATAAAAAAATCAGGAGCATCGTCTAGCAAGGAATGGTACCAAGAAAAAGAAGTGGACATATAAGGTCGAAAGAAATATTCCAATCACTTCCAAGAGATTTGAGCTTTACGGAATGACCAAAAAACATGAGTGCAATATTCAGGTTCATTGCAAAATTAGCATTTAGGATTAGCCAACCCAAGTATTTCAGTTGTTGCCCCATAGTAAAACATTGAAAAAGCATACTCCAAGAAAGAAAATCTAGCTTTGGCTCAAGATAAGAGGCCCAAACCATGTTAAAATGTAATTTCCACTCTAAAGGCCTAGAGATTAAGGCCTAGTGCTCATTCAACCTAGCCACCATGGGCAAGTGTGCAGAAATCCAGGAATCCAAACGGTCCTTGTACTAAATTAACGAGATGTTCTTCGGCCATGTCCAATCCAACCACCAAGGTTTATGGAAATGCTTGGTAATTTTTGGCCAAAAATATAAGGGAATGCTATCTAAAATAGTATCATATGTAGTCTTATCTTTTGGTTTTAAATTATGAAGTCGTATAAAAACCCTCCAAGGAATCCAACCTTTGGTATGAGAAGAGAAGAAATCAGAAATGGTAGCAATTCCCTTCTTGAAAAATTTTTGAGCATGAATCCATTAAAATAAGGTCAAATGGGAGCCATGGTAAGTAATTATATAAGACCACCACATATATATATTTTTTTAATTTACATGATGGAATCGGTAGTCGCCACGAATCCGAGCAGGTTGTCCAGCTTTTATGGCCACCACAGTATTTTGCGTTGTCCACCCCATAAGCCGCCACACAGATATTCATGTAGTCCGCCCCTATAACCACCATGCCACAATCATTTTAAACCTTTTACGCTGCTAAAAGCACCAGGAAAGGGACAAGTGTTTAGTCCGACGAAAGACCACCACACATTAAGAGAGACTATGGAAGCCCCTTTTTTTCACCCATCACCAGACCAACAGATCCAAGGTTTAAGGGCCTCCCAAGCTAGCCAAATTCTCTACATCACAAAGGAGCCTTGAATTTTAATAAACACAAGCACTGTAACAATAGAGGGGAGAGAAATCCCCCACCAAACTTTCTTCCTTTCAGTCTTCTGGGCCGTCCATAGCTCTAACAACCCACTTTGCACACAGAGCAAATCCTTGGCATTGACAGCCAAATAGACCCATCATTCCAGAGGACTTGGAAAGACAACAAATTTCCCAAGCTACTCTATGAAATCCCTTCTTCTAGGAAGAGCTAGCCCAAATAAAATATTGCAACAACTTCTCTAGATTTTGGTAACAAGCCCAGGATGAAGTCCAATAGGAAGAAAAATACACGAGTGGTAGCCAAAATATTGGAGCAATCTTGGAATTTTATTTCCAAGGAGTGTTTCCTGTTAATCCATTAAGAAAGCTTCTTATCAACTCAAGATTTTTTCACTTTTTCCCAAAGCCCCTCTAATTTTGAGACTTTACCATGTCTTCTCTGAAGTCGAACCAGAGAACATACCACCCTATTTTCGAGCACTGCCCCTCCAATAAAATTATTAATAAAATAATTTTATTAATAATTATGTTATTAATTCCTAAAAAAATATCCTTGCCAAATTTAGGTTTTCTTCGCAAAATTTATTCGTTAGGGTTTTAAATTCGAAGAATTTAAAATTTTATCTAAAAAAATTCAACGAATTTGGTAGCTAAGCTTCACAAGATGGTGATTTCTTTTTTTAATGTAATAATGGTGCCTTTGTTTTTTGCAAGTTGTGAAATATATTGCTTCTAATATTGCCTTCTTTTCCTTCGTAACTTATTTCTTGCTTGGTTTATTTTCAATGATGATTCAAGCTCTTTGAACCATGTAAATAGAGTGTCTTTTTGGATGATAATACTATGCACTCATGCATATGCAATCTAACATTGTAGAAAACTATTTATGCACTCCCTTGAAGTCTTAAATTTGAAACCTTCTCATGCAAATTTTAATCCTTGAAATTGGTGACTAATAAACTTAATGATGAAACAAATATAAGTGCTCAACTAATGAACCTTTTGCACCTAAGTTGCATACATTTTCAACCTAGTTTTTCATTATTTGGATCACTCAAATTCTTCCCATTGCTAGATAAATTTATAGATCTTTAATCCACAAATTTGCAACTTTAAAACTCCTATAACTTGCTTCCTGAAAATATAGTTTTGTGGCTTCAAATCTCCTCCAAGTTGCTCTCCATAAATATAAAAAATTATCAGCTATTAATGGTTCCCTCTTTCTATCCTCAAATATCTAAAATTCTGCATCAAACTCCTAAATCAACCTTCAACTCCTTGGTGGTTGTCCTTAAAATTTCTCTATTTTGTAGCTTCCAATGCTGCCTATGTCACCTTCAACTTGTTATTCTAGAAGATGTATTTTGTTGCTATAATGTAGTCTAATGTGTTGCTTTTAACCTCTAAAATTTGTAGCACATTTCCTTGACCAAATGCTATCTAATTCTCCTTGCAAAGCCTCCAAAGTTTGGCAAACTTCTTACCAAATACTTCTTCTTTTTGGGCTTGTTGTTGGAAGGTGATAATTATCCCACAATTTTAACTATTAAGAACTTCTCCTAAAATCGTCTTCAATGTCCTTCTTCAAGTCTTCAATAAGGCTTATTCTAGTCTTCTCAAAACTTCAATGAGACCTCCTATGGATATTCTCTTCAATCTTGTGGATTTTTCTATTTTCTTTCGATCTACCATATGTTCTTGATACCACTATTAGCTTTTGAAGCTTTAAAATTAAAGGAAATCCAACCACAAGTAATGAAATAAGCTTCCAATATTATAACTATGTTAATGGAAGTCTAATGAGCAAGTAAATAACATAAGAAACTTGAAAAATGACTCATGAAATAGCTATTACAGTAAACTCATGAAAATTGAAACTTGATACAATATGTGGAACTCATTCTCCTACTCTACTAGTGCATGCTAATGCATGCTTCACGTTAAATTACAATGCTTTGTCACTTATATATACTAGTATGTGACTCTTCACTTTCCTACCCTAAGGATACATGTGCATTCTACATTATAGACACTTTTGAACAAGCACACCTAAATAATGATACTTTTTTTCCTATTCTAAAGGACTCATGTACATGTGGACAACATGCACATTTACATCATTGCACATACTTGTGCATTTATTCCTTTGCATAAAGTAAATACTTAAATCCTAATCTAAGACTAACTCCTAATCTAAACATGTACCCATGGTGGTACATTGACATGTACTAAATAATGTAATATATTCAAACACATACATGTGATACAAGTAAATATAGTTTGAATGAGGTCCTTATGTACTAGCTTGCTTGTATAGAATGTTGTATAACATCATGTACAAGTGAGGGAGTGGTATGGTGTGGATGATGGTCCTCCAGGTATGATACTATGAGCACATTGTAATTCATAGACTATAGGCACTTCTAAGGCTATCACCCAATCCAAAGTAGCCAATAACATATAGATGGGCCTAAAACTTTGAGCACACATAGAGGATGTATGCATATATCTTACCACTATGGATGAGGATGATAAACAAGCCTTGGTACTATATGATCTTCTGATGTCAATGGTATTAGCATCCAATGTGGTTAGAGGATAACTATGAGATAGCTAGGGTATGAAGGATTTGATGGGTTACTACATACCATAACAAGCTAGAGGTTTACCAATTTGAATAGGTATAGAGATAGTTTGGAATCCTATAGGAGGTGCTAAACTTGGGTGACTAGTAGTTTAATAGGTATGGATGGATAAATCAAGATTCAATAGGGACCCTGATGTAGCTAGGTTCATAGAGGAGTACCTCAACAAACATCTCTACATTGACCTAGGGGTGGACAACATTTGGATGACCTTCGACTATAGATGATGGTACAAGAGTGTTGGTATGAAAACAGGCATATGGAAAGAGTGTGTGCACAAATACTTTAACCAAAATTGAATGAAATTCAAGTTATCAGGCTTTGAGGTCAATATTAAGAGTGGGCCAGTTCTTATGGAGTTCTAGCTAACTGAAATTGAACTAAAATGGGGAATGAAAAGGGTGTTGAAATAAAGAAACAAAGTTGAAGCTAGAACTTATAAAGGGTAGAGGTTAAACCACATCAAAGTACATGTAATTTAAAATCTTTGACCACTAAGAAATTTTATGTTTTAGTTGAAAAACCAACTATTTTTTTCAATAAAAACACATTACCATTTATTATATCTATTTTGAATATGAATTCCAAAACTAGAGAATGAATACACAAATATCTAGATAGCCAAATAGTAGCATAATAATTCAATAGGTTATATAGAAATATGTAAAAATTTATACATACATGTTCTACATAAAAATAATCAACTGGATGTTAAACATTGATGCACTTATACTTCTTCAGAAGCCAATATTTTACATGTAAATTGTAAAAGCCTAAGAGCGAACATGTTTTCTAGGGGCTATCACCTCTATTTATAGATTTATAGATTTTTATTTTTACAATGCAAGCTTTAAAAAAATAAAATTTGTTATGAAGATTTTAGTGGGCTAAGTTTCGATCTAGTACATCCCTTATTCTTATAACAATTCTTCATTGTAGATATGTAATAAAGTTTTTTAACATAATATTTCTTTAAGATCATGTCATGTGGTCGTGGCTCCTATCTACCTTCAATGCTTATCAGGCTCTACAATCATGGCATGCAGAAATGTTGCATGGTCATGGATTATTTTGGACTCTAGTGCTTCTCAATGTCTTTGATCATGGTATAAGACATGTTACGTGATTGTGGCTTCTTTCAACCTTAAGTGCTTCTCAAAATCTTCTATAGTGATGGAGACACATCGCATAGTCATGGCTTCTTTCAACCTTCAACACTTCTCAATATCTTCAACCACAACATGGAGATATATAATGTGGTCATATCTTCTTTGAACCTTTCACACTTCTTATCATCTTTGACAATGGCATATAGATACGTCACATGGTTGTGGATTTGTCTTAGATTTTATTACTTTTTTACTTAGGTTGACCATGATTTTGCAGCATCACTTTTGATCTCTTTCTTAGAAATGTTTTTCGCATAGTTGTTGTGAAGATTTGGAAAGTAGCCTATTTGACTATCTTTGACCATGACATGGATACATGTTGCATGGTCGTGGCTTCTTTTAGCCTTTGAAGATTTGTAAAGTGGCCCATTTGATTATATTTGGCCATGGAATGGAGACATGTCACGCTTCTTTTGACCTTTCACAGTTCTCAAGATATTTAACCATGGCATAAAGACATGTATCATGATTGTGGCTTATTTTGGCATTTCACACTTCTCAACATCTTTGACCATAGCATGGATACCTGTTGCATAGTCATAGATTCTTTTTATACATAGCCAAATTTTAATGTTTTGTTCTTTTATTACATGATAGACTTCAATATCCAAGATTTGTTTATTTTAAACATCCTTAGGATAATCTACCCACTATCCAAGCATAAAATATCTAACAACCCCAAATTTGGAAAAATATTACCATTATTAGTTGCAAAATCAATTAGCTAGAAGTATTGTGTGGGTAGAGATAAAAATACCCACATTCTTGGTGACTCATAAGGGATTTTCACTTGTGAAAATAAATAACATAGATAATCATATTTTGAATTTAGCACTTTCTAGCAGGGTTATGCATAAGGGGTCAGACCCAAAATGTACTTGTAAAAAAATGGCGAATCTGTTTCAAAACCCTAGAAAATCCTGGCCAACTTCATGTAGGAGGACATGGTGAATTACCTTATTTTTTTACCAAAAATTATAAAACATTGGTGAATTTGATAGTTTTTATCAAAATGGATGTAAAACAGGGTTTGACGATAATTGGGTGCAAAAAAGAGCCTGAATGTGAAGTGGGTGCAAAAAGAGCCCAGATGTGGACCAAGTACAAATCAAGGTCTAGATGAACTTGGGTTATAACCTAGGAAAAAAATTCAGTTTAGAGGGTGTAAAACTAGGACTTCCCAAGAGGTCACCCATCCAAGTACTGCTCCAGTCAAGCATGCTTAACTATGGAATTTTCGATGAGTTGGAAAACATCAAGTCATCTTGGTTTTTTTAAATTTTTGGTGGTGGTTGTGAGGACGTATAAAAAAAAATAAAGGAGTTATTTTTTGTTGCTTACCTTGGAACCCTTGAAATTCCATTTTTTCCTCTTCTTCTTTTCTCCACCTCATCGGGCCAAATTTTTTGTACTCGTATCACTCCATCCCACTTGAACCAAATTCTAAATCCAATCCACTTCACCTCCTTGGACCTTCTACACACGACCCACTTCGCCTTGCCTGGACCAAATTCTGCACTCGACCCGCTCTTCCTTGACTGAACTAGTTTTTGCATATCGTTGTCCACCTCACTTAGATCTAGAGTGTTTTTATGTTTATTGACGATCACAAAGAACTCCCAAAAAATGACAATAAATTTCTAGTGATATTATCAATTTATGATGGTAATAAATTATCCACCCTAAGGTTATTTTAATTTTTCAATGAATTTTATTTACCAGTGTTGTGTTAACATTCTGATCAGGCAAATTTTAGTTGAGTTTTAAAAAGAAAACTTATGTGCATTTTATCCCACATTGCACATAATATTATCATCAACCTCCCTTATCTAGGGAATGTCTCACATTAGTCAGTAGCCATCTTACATTCGCTAACCTCCATATGTTATCATTTTTGTAAACTTCCTGCCACCTTGCCTACCTACCACAAGTTTCATAACCTACGCCTACCTTGCATTTTGTCACTAGTCTCCTTCATTCCCCATGCCTTGCTTTGCATTCTATGTTACTCAGTCATCATCGATCTCCTTAATTCAACGTACCTACTTTACTTTCCATGTTTCTCAATGGTCGGCATTCGCCTTTGTTCCATTACCACTTTTGAGCATTGGATATTGTTGACCATTGGGTAGTGTCCATTATGACCATTGGTGGACCATTGTTTGTTGTGCACTATGACCATTGGGGGAGGTTGGCTATTGGGCATTGTGACCATTGGATCACTATTAAATTTTATAAATTGTGATCGTTGGATCACTATTGACTATTGCAAATTGTGATCATTTGATCATTATTAACTATTGTAAATTGTGATCTTTGGTTGCCTATTGTGCCTTGTGTTGGTTCCACATTCTTCTTGTTGACCATTAGACATTGAGTCTCACAAATTTCAAAATCAAATTCCTTGGTCCAATCAGAGAGGGAGGGCCCATTAAAAGTTGACCAAAATATTTTTATGCATATTCTAATTTTGTCACTTGAAATGGCACCTAGTAAACCCTAGGTCACTCCTAGTAAACCTATGTCTACCAATATGGCTATTATTAAAAAATTAGCTAAAATCACTACCACCCAAACTAAAAAATAGTGGAAATGGCTACCGTTTTGCAAATCCTTCAATATTTTTCTCATCTTTCTCGTCCAAGGTGTGAAGTAAAAATATATGAAGGCTCCTAAGATTCTGATGTACTCAATAGCTGGATCCTTGACATGGATATCTAGTTTGAAAATACTCACACTACTGATAATGAAAATATTTCATTCACAAAGCTCAAAATTTCCAACATCATCAAATTTCTCATTGAAAATTTCCATAATCCAATTTATACATGGGAGGATATGGTACAAGTTTTTAAGGCTTAATTTTATCCATCAAATTATGATAACTTACTGAATAAATGGTTACACCTTCATCAAGGCAAGAGGGAATCTTACAATATTTCATTCATCATTTCAATCACCTTTGATTCTTACTTGGCATTTTATATTCTGATGCTATCTTGATTTCAAATTTTAAAAGTGCTCTTCTCACAAAATTGTATAGGGATATCAAATATACTACTTGCACAACATTAGATGATGTAATCAAACATGCGCAACTAGCTGAGGATAAAATTGTGGCACAAATGTGGGAGCCTTGCTACTCTTTCGATGGTTTGATAGAAGATGTGCACAAGCATAAAAAAAGACAAAATAGGTCTTCCCATGTTTCTTCTTCTATTCCTCCCACTTATTAATCACCCCCTTTTTTAAAAAATTCATTTCCTTCTTCCTCTTCTTCTTTCTCTCATGCTCAAACTGCTAAATTTTGTAACTATTGTAAGAGGTAAGACCATGATAAAAATCAATGCCCACAATAACAAAAGAAGAAGAATATTTTTGTACAATATGATGAGGGCACTTGTGATAATCCCATAAAGACTACTAGAGAAGAATAAATTTATGAGGAGTTGAAAAGGCAAATTAATAATGTAACACTCATGAATTAGGATTCCAAAGCAGGTGACTGTGAACAATTGTTTGTCACTCATGCTTACTTTCTCCATAACTTTGTAGTAGATTGTATAATCGATAATGACTCACAAAATAATCTGATTGCATAGTCCATTGTTGATAGGATCAATCTCCCTATGTCCAAACATATTCACCCCTACTCTCTTGGGTGGAAGGATAGCACCAACACATTAAAAATCACACACATGTCCATGATTTCATTTGCATTTGGCCCCAAGTTTTAGGATAAGGTCATGTGTGATATCACACCCATGGATTGTTGTTGATTAATCTTGGGTAAACCTTACCAATATGATAGGTGTGCCACTTAATATGCCTATCACAATACATATACTTTGTAGCATGAGAATAAATATTTTCTTGTTTGTAGTGTTCCACCCACTACACACCAAACTTACACTAATTTACATTAGGTACAACCAATTGCTTTGATTTTTAGCACACTACAATAGAAGGAGGTCCATCCATGAGCACTTTTATCCACTTCATCTCACATTCATTGATATTTTATTCTTGTTGTACCTTTGATTGTTCCTATGGTTTCAGTCGTTATTCCTATTGTTCTTGTTGTTCCAGTAATTATTCCCATTGCACCAACAGTTGTTCCTATTACATTAGTAGTTGTTCCTATTGTCCCAGGAGTTCCTGTTGCACCAATAATTGTTTTAGTTGTACTAGAAGTTCCTGTTGCACCAACAATTATTCCTATTGCACCAGCACTTTCTCTTATTTCACAAATATCTCTTCTTGTCGATACTAATCCTACTCTAGTTGTAGCTCAACCTATAGTTCCTCATTTGGTTCACACCACTCCGCATCCTACCTCCTTCACATTGTAGGACTTTCAATGTTCGATGGCATATCAAAAATTACCCTTCATACACAATCATCCTATTCATATTGGCAATCCACATTGCATCTACATGGAGCCTCATTATGGAGCATCCCCAGAACCTCCAGGTTTCTCCCTAGCTCCCTTCCCTTTTTGAGCACATTGGAGTCCAATGATTATACATTGGTGAGGAATGATAGGAATTAGTGTTATATTTGTAGACACCAAAACAACACCAATCCGATTATGTGACTACAAACACTGATCGAGTTGACACACACAGCCCCTAGGGCAGCCCCTAGAGGTTAAACAATGGTCCTAACCACTCTCACAGTAGTTTTGGAAGGTCAGAGGTCAATTTGGCACCTTTCAGGCACTCTGCTCCATACTCGTTCCACCCAGGGACGATTACAAACTGGTACTCATTCCACCCAGGGACGATTAGCAGTATTCACTCCAGGGTGGGGCGAATAGCAGGTTTGACTGGAAAAAGGTCAAATCTCGACAAATGGCAGCCCAGATCCACCACTTAACTCCTCCTTCATTGCATGGGAGTGCGAGTGAGCATTTTGGAGCGCTAGAGGCAGTTACAGAGGTAGTCATGGAGCCCTTAATCAGGGAGGAATCTTCTCCCCCCTGGAAAGGCATGATTGCCAAGTGGCGCCTCTGCATGCTCATACACAGAGACCATAAGGTCTATAAAATGGTGAGTCTTCTCACCCCAAAAAATATACAGAGAAGGAGCATTTTGAGCAATGAAGTGCTGCCATTTTACATACTCACTTTTGATTGTGCCTTTCACATCCTTGATCTCTCTTTTGGAAGGGAGGTCATTGGGTGGTTATTGGAAGCGCAATCCGGACCCCAAACCTAACATTTGGCCATAGTATCCCACCCAAATTTTCCGACAACACCCCACAAGAGGTTTTGGACCCATCCCAAGTGGATTGGTGCCAAAATCGGGCCCCAAACGATGGGCGTCCTGCCCCGGGCGCCCCCACACTACTGCAGTCCTAATCGCCCCACCCCGAAGTGATTAGAAATCTGTAGTATATTTTAGTTCTATTATTTTTGCATTTTATTCTAGGTTTCTTAGATAGGCTTGCATTCAAATTTCATGTAATTCTGAGCAGTTTTGATCATGTTTTTGTTATTTCTCGCTTTCGCTAACATGCAGGTAGCATCATCAAATTCCTGGTGATAGAGGCCAAATTGGCAAAATCTGACCTTCTGGGTCTTTCCAAAATACCCCATTTTACCTAACCCCCAACTTTGTAGGTGATTTGGAGCCTCCCAGATGGGACATTTGGGACAGTGCTTTCTGACATTTTGTTGTAGGTCTAATCGTCCCACCCTGGAGCGATTAGAAATCCGTGGTGAATTTTTTGACTGTTCTTTTTGTAGTGCCTTCCCGGTGATGTTCTCATGCCTCTATCAAGTTTTTAGCTCATTTGGATCTCTTTTAGTTGTCATTTTATTTATTTTTTGCATGCACTAATCTTAGGCTTGGGGATTGCATGTTTCATTTCATCCGTAGGTGCTACTGATTGTTTTCTATTTCCTTGAACATAGGATCTCGACATCGGAGGAGCAGAAAAGAATCAAAGACCCTTTCATGCAAGCGGCGACAATGTTTGGTCCACCCATTTTACATGTGGGCACGCGGAAGAAGGCATATCACCCATGGTGTAACGAAACCTTATTTAACGCTCCTAGCCCCTGAAAAGGGAGGAGACATGTTGTAACCAAGATTTAAAGAAAATTAATAAAAAGGGTTGTATTCCATATTTGCTTTCTATCTGGTTTCGATTCGTTTATGTTTCTCTCCTTTCATGCATTTTCAATTCATAGGATTTAGCGTTATCTTTGGCTTCACTTGCATCACACTTGGTGTTTCCTTTTTGCTTCCGTATCCTCATGCTTTCAGTGGCGATCATGGTGGGACCCTATCCTCTATTTTTGAGATCAAACTTCTGATCAAAAATTGCTTGTTTTTGCTTGCAGGTACCAAGTTTTCAAACGTTGGACTGCTGTTCATTCCAGTCTGTGACGAGTACAGAGCTGGAATTCATCTTACCCAGGGATGAATGGGCATTCACCCCACCCTGTGATGAATACAGTTCTGTTATTCATCCCACCCAGGGACGAATAGCTCTCTATGCAGTTTTAGGGCAGAAACTCAGAGCCATCCGATTTGGGCAGAGAAGAGGTAGGGGTCCTAAACACCTTCTGTCATTTTCTGCTTTCTGTTTTCTATTTTCTGGTTATTTGCTTGCATAGGAGAGTTTTTAATGCTTGTTTTCTTCATTTATGCAAATTAAAAATAACCCCACACACCACGTGGTAATTTAAACAACAAGGAGTTGGTCATAAAACCCCAACCCTTGATCAAGACCAACGGTGGATTTCATCACCACCTTGGCTTGAATTTTTGCATCCATAACCCCGATCGCTACTGTTGCTAGACGTAAATCCTGATGAAAGCTGACCGAGTGTAGCTGGGGTGATTCCCAGTGCATGAGGATAAGTCTTCTATGGTAGGTGTCAAAAATAGGGTGATCCCCCTTCCGTACCGCCTATGTTCCACGTACCATTCTGCTCTCGCGTACCAATAGTTTCCCTCACGTAAGGGCGGGTATATTGAGAGGTTTGGTATAACGGCCTGGCAGTGGTATATCGAAGGGGCGACCATTTTGGGAGATATAAGAGACATCATATTGCATATACAACAACACGTTCTTTACAAAGCTTTCAAAACAAAAATCAAAACACACTAAACCAGATTTAGGGCGCACTTTTAATCTATAAACGAGATAATCACTTCTTTGATTGTGTGGCTCTTGTTTGTTTAGTGTAGCATAAAAAAAAATCATAAAAAAATATAAAACCCTACGTAGATTGTAGAGAGACACCACCATGGTGTACACCCGTAGCCAAGCCCAATCACGGGCAGGAGCTACGGAGAGTGTACAAGGGGGCACAAGTCACCTCCGCTATAGCCCCAAGGACTTGGTCATACCACCTTGGTGGCCCGACCCACAAGATAGTCCACATCATGCCATTTTAGAATGGGACTATAGAGGCACCCCTTCGAGGGGCACTCCCGTCCAACATAGACCCTTTCAGGAGGAGTCCCTACACGTGGCACTCAATATAAATGGGAAGGCTCCCTTAGATGCTCGGTATGAGTGGCCACCATGCAATGAAGTGCTAGAACAACATAGGGTCCATGAGGAGAGGCCACATGATTATGTCATCCCTCCTTTACCCCTCATCACTGTTAGGAATAATAAGCCAAATCCAGAGCACAAGGCTCTTCAGACAGGGCGAGCCAACTCTGCCCGCCCCTTTCACATATACGAAAGGGAGCATGAGGAAGACTATCACATTCCTCAAGAGCAATACACAACATGGGAGCAATGCGCCTCCGCACCTGCTATCTACCAGAATCACCTACTGAGGCCAGAACCTCGGGTGAATGCCACCAACCTCGATAGAGGAAAGTGACCTATAGAGATCTCGGATCATCACGACCGAGATAAACACGTAGGAGAGGCATCTAGGCCCCCTAGACCTAAGACGATGGAACAAATTGACTTGGAATTTTCCAAACATGCCACCCACCAAGCGCAAATCACGCAGCTTGAGCAAGACCAACAATAGTTGGAGCACCTATATCGCCTTAGCAAAGAGCGCATTCGACGTCAAACAGATGAGCTACTCCATAACACTGTGCCTGAGAGGGTTCCAACCCCTCGCACCCAAAGAGCAGAACTATATGAGAGGCGCAACCCCTTGGTGCGAGACAGGTCCCCACGACCTTACCAAGTGTTGCCTCCGAGACCTCCTAGACCTGAGCGGGAGGCCACCCCTAGGAACAACGATGGGCACCCTCCATGGGGACCCACCCATGTTTATAGGTCTCACCCAGAAACTCCTCAAGAAGCCTATGAGGAGTATGAGCAAGAAGAAGAGCGGGCCGAAATGCCCTACCAAGGCAGAGGGGGTGCTATCCGGCCACCCCTCCATAGGCCTCAAGTTTCCCACAACCCACAACGGGAACTAACCAAGGAGGAAGAGATCAAATCTTTCGATGCATATAAAGCACTGCTAGAGCGCTTAGAGTCTATGGAGACCAAGACTTCTGGGCCCCAAAAGCCCACTTTATGCCAACTCCGTAGTCACCCAGTGCATCCATCAGTGCCAACACCCCCATACCCTGAACACTTTAAGCTACCCCAGTTGGCAATCTTTAGAGGTGAGGAGGATGCCCAAGAGCACGTGACTAGATTCTTGAGCCAATGCTTTGGCATTCAGGACAATGATGCTTTGCTGTTAAGAACATTTATAACCACGTTCGTAGGCCCTACCTCGGATTGGTTCACTCAATTGCCAAAGCACAACATCAGTAACTTAGATCAGCTAGTGGACGCATTCCTCGAATGCTTCACCTTCAACACCAAGAAGAAGGCATCACTAAGTGACCTAGCTAGCCTCAGGCAGTATGAGGAAGAAACCATGGCAGCCTATGGGAATCGATGGAGGACGTTGCTTTCAAAGCTGCCCTACCTCCCTCCTATGGCCGACCTTACCCAAATGTTCTCAAAGAGCTATTTGAGATCGATCTCCATGCTATTGCAGCTACAACAATATGCCACTTTAGAGGAAGCTCTGGCGCAAGCCAGAATCATTGAGGAGATCAAGATTCAGGATGGCGAGATTGCCAAGCCAAAGAAGAAAGAATGGTCTAAAAATGCCAAGATAGGGACCATGCAACCGAAACCCACCATGGTCAATCAGGTTGCTATAAATGTACCTAAGCCTATACAAGCAACACAACCCCAAAAGGCTAACTATCAGGTGGTCCCTCTTGACAGTTATGAAAGAGAAAACCATCGACAAGATCAAAATCAGCAGCGTCACCCTAGGCGACAATTTACACCCTTTACAGAGTCTAAAGACTCCTTGTTTGACCGCTTGTTAGCGGCAAACTTGATGAACTTTCTAGAGAGTCGACCTGTAGACCCCAACATGCCAAAACCCAAAGGTTATAGGGAAGACTTGTACTGTAAGTTTCACCGATAGAAGGGACATGACCTCTATGCATGTTGGAAGTTTAAAAGCTTCGTGCAAGACCTAATCGACAACAAGATGCTAGTGGTGGATAATCCAGTAGCACCAAACAACCAATAGATGGAGGTCTTCAAAGACCCCCTACCTACCCATGATGCATAGGCAAAGACCCTACAAGTCAATGAGGTGACATAGAACTACCCCATGCAGGGGTATGTAGGGATGATCAGTATAGTGACTCGAAACAAAAGGTACCCGAGCATAGCTGCCCCCATGGTAGCTACAGGAGAGGTGCCAACAATGTCACAACCACAACAACATCCTACGCAACCTCCTCCGCCTAGACCAGTGGCCACAATTCGGACCAAACTCACCCAGAGTTTGAGGACCACGTCGGCTAGGCTCTCCATTTATGAGCTCATACAACAATCATCGCCCCATCGGGAGGCTCTAATGGAGATATTAAAAGCCATCGAGTTGCAGCCCCATGAAGCAAACTCTTTCAACAACTTTGTGGGACATGTCAAAAGATGCACCGAGCCAGTCATCACCTTTAGAGAGGACGAATTGAAATCAGTGACTGGTGACATGGCGGATCCACCCCTGCACGTCATTGCATGGGTCAACGGGATTCCGTATAAGAGGGTGTTGGTGGACACTGGCTCATCCAGTAATATCATTACAACAGTGGCATTGAAACATCTGAAGTTGCCAGCATCTCACATCGTGGCCTCCACCTACACTCTGCGAGCATTCAATGATGCGATATGCTCGACAGTTGGCACAATTGTCCTACCCATCCAAGTGGGACAAAAGACTATTCCTACATTGTGCCACATCTTGGAGGGTGAGATGGCTTATAACATTTTGTTGGGCTGACCATGGATCAGGGACATGAAGTGTGTCCCTTCAATAGCCCACCAATGCTTAAAGTATACATTTGAAGGGCAGGTGCATGTAGTCCCGATGGACTTAGAACCCTTCAAATATTGCAATACGGTGTAGCTGATGCCGCAATCGACCCTTCCATCAACACATTTGGATTTTTAGTTGAATCCATCTAAACAGGGTCCGATTCCACATACATCCCCATTGTTAAGTCCATCAAATCCCTAGTCGGGTCCATCTTCATCATCTGGTCCTTCACCAATGATGCCACCTACGGTGGCCACACCGAAGGACAATGGGAAGAAACCCCTGGAAGAGGCACCACCATCAGTCTCAACCATCTCTATCGAAGAGATGCCTAGCCGAATGGAAGTCGAGATGCCTAGTTCACCTAACATGGAGTGGACTCAGGAAGAACTCCCATTCCCTCCCCCTCAACCACCAACAATCACTGTTGAGATGGCCAACACGGGCCTGGGGGAGTATCTGGTGTGGAACATTGTGGCAACACCCACACTTGAGTCCATGCAGGACATGGGGAGACCTCGCCTCCCCATAGGCACTATTGTTCCTCTAGGCTACCCACCAAACTAGACAAACTTTGTATATGGGGGCCTTGATAATGGCATTGAACCTTACATGCAAGAAGATGAAGATGAAGAGCCCTTTGCTGAGGATGTCAACTATTTGTCCAACCCAAATTTCACTTTGAGATATCTTGGCCAATGCAATTGGCATGGATATGGGTTAGGCAGATATGAGCAAGGAGTGCACGTTCTTTGCCAACCAAGATATCAGATGCCATACGACAAGTCAGGAGTAGGGTTCAACCACCCCCTACCCCTGGACATCTTGGTAGAGAACATGCAAGGCCTAGGGATAGGCAACAAGGATGGGTTGGCATTAGATCCATATGCCAATCCTAACACAACATATACATTGGGGGATTATCTCCCATTGTCGACAACCAACCTTGTGGACCTTCGCAACCCCTTCCCTTTGATCGAGAAAGGAGAAAGCTCGAGAGCTCACCTACAAGGGGGATATAGACAAGGTCAGGAAGGATCTTCAGAAGATGAGTCAGAATATGAGGTAGCACCATGGGACCCCTTCGAATCGGATAGCAATCACTCACAAGTGACCCCCATGGATGATTATCAAGAAAGCCTCTTGGCAATGTTCCCTTTGGATGCTCCAATCGAGCAAGTGCCACCTCAAGAAAATCAGGACCCCTCGTAGAGAGCGGAACAACCCCGATGGGGCCAGATCAATTTGCTCGAGCAGGATGAGCCTCACATGTCACAAATAGTTGTTGGAATCAATGAAGGCCTTTGGATCTCCGATAGTGATTATGAAGATGAAACTGAGATGGCATATCTCAATCACATGCGACAGATGCAACAACAATACCCCCTGGATATTGATGACATGTTTGAATAGCTAAACATAGGGCCAAGGCATAGGTGGCACCTAAACCCAGCACAATTGGACCAAGTGCTGCATCCACCACTTTGGGCATACAGAGAGCACCTTCCACCCAGAGACCCTATAGCGAGATCAGTGTCGAGGGTAGACCCTGTCATCCTCTCCGCACATAGGGCCGATCCATTCATGCCAATACCTCCAGAGCCCGATCCAGAGCACAAAAATCATCCAAGATGTCCGAGTCACCACACCCATGGTAATGGAGACCAAAATCATTTCATCAACATGATCTCCATTGACTTAACCACCCCCATCCACAATCCAGCCGATCCAACAAAGTCATTATATCTAGACATAGATGCCATAGACTGGGATCACGTCAATTCACCACCATCCCCATCAGAGTACTGGCCTTGCGGTGAGATGCTTCATTTCACCCCAGGACCAACTCAGGATATCTTCCATGCTGAAGAGGAACCCGAAGTTCCTAACGTAGATCTAAATTCAGCGAATGATATCCACTTGATCCCAACTCCACACCAGTTGGAGGATGGGTCCCACATGTCAGTCGAGGAGATGACTGACGTAGACATCGGCTCTGATCCAATGAATCCATAGATAATCAAGCTGGGGGTAAGCCTATCCCCCGAAGAGCAAGCCGACTACATTACCCTTCTTAAAGAAAAGAAGGAGGTTTTTGCATGGTCCTACAAAGACATGTCGGGGCTAGATCCATAGCTAGTCATGCATAATCTAACGCTTGATCCGACAGTCAAGCCAGTTAAGCAAAAACTACGTAAGATGCACCCAATAGTGGCCTTAATGGTCAAAGATGAATTGCAAAAGCTGTTGGATGCACAGTTTGTCATCTGCATGGATTACCCACCATGGCTGTCCAACATGGTGCCCATCAAAAAGCTTGATGGGAGGATTCACATATGCACTAATTTTTGAGATCTAAACAAAGCGAGTCCTAAGGATGATTTCCCCTTGCCTAGCATCGACGCATTGGTAGATGCTACAATGGGCCATGAAATGCTTTCCCTCATGGATGGTTTCTCGGGATACAATCAAATTCGTATCAATCTCGAGGACCAACTAAAAATGGCATTCACAATGCCTTGGGGGACATTTTGTTATAAGGTCATGCCCTTTGGCCTTAAAAATGCTGGTGCCACCTACCAACGTGCCATGACATACATCTTCCATGATCACATGCATAAAACTTTGGAAGATTACATGGATGATTTGTTGGCCAAATCTCTTTTGCGCCCAGATCATCTCGGTGACTTAAGCAAGATCCTCGATCGCCTCATCGAACACAAAGTCAGACTGAACCCCAAGAAGTGCGTATTTGGCATCACATCTGGAAAACTCTTGGGTTTCATAGTCTCAAAGTGAGGCATCGAGGTGGACCCAAACAAAGTCAAGGCAATCCTTGAAATGCTTCCCCCAACTACCATCAAGCAGCTCAGAAGCCTACAGGGAAAGGTCACGTCAATCAAGCGCTTCATAGCATAGCTATCTGACAAGTGCCGACCCATGAATAAATTATTGCACAAGGGGGTAGCATTTCACTGGGATGACGAGTGCTAGTCAGCCTTCGATGATATTAAACAATACTTGGCTTCATCGCCAGTATTGGCACCACCTAGACCAGGAGTGTCATTCTACTTATACATCTCAGCTATTGAGGTGGCACTGGGTGCCATGCTAGCCCAGAAAAATGAACTACACAAAGAATAGGCTACTTACTATCTTAGCCACACCTTGGTCAGTTATGAACTTAACTATGCATACGTTGAGAAGCTCTGCTTGGCAGTGGTGTTTGCTACCAAAAAGCTATGCCATTACATGCTGAGCAACATGACGTATGTTGTGTCTAAGGAGAATCCATTGTGGTACATGATGAGTCATACTTATCATAGTAGCCACATGACAAAATGGATCATGTTGTTGATGGAGTTTGACATCGAGTTCATTGGACAAAAATCCATCAAAGGTCAAGTCATCGCCGATCAACTAGCAGAGGCTCCTCTCGAAGATGATCAACCTCTGACCATAGAGCTACCCGATGATGGGGTCTTCCATGTCTCAGAATCACCAGATTCTGATGAGCCTGAGTCACAAGCCGACATAACCCTATTTTTTGATGGTTCTAAATGTGAGCAAGGGGGTGGCATGGGAATTGTATTCTTCACACCGCAAGGGGCTCCAATGCCTCTATCATTTAAATTAGATTTCCCGTGCACCAACAACAATGCAGAATACGAAGCCTTGCTCATAGGTCTTCAGACAACCATCACCATGAACATCAAATGCTTGAACATCTTTGGTGATTCATTGTTAATTTTCAACCAAGTCAAAGGGGTATTCCAATGTAAATGCCCAGTTCTGCAGGCCTACAAAGCCCTTGTGGATAAATTCTTGGAAAATCTTGAATGGTACGACATCGAGGCACTCCCTCGATCATCGAATCATTTTGCGGACACTATGGCCTCCTTGGGGTCACTAATCCCGCAAGACATTTCTGGTGATATGACAACCATTCAAGTCAAAACACTATCGCAATCCATGATGGAGCATGCAAGCTCTGACTTAATGCTAGGAATCCACCTGATCCAGATTGAACCATCCTCGGACAAGTTCTCTCGAATCCATGATTGTCTGAATCATGCCAACTGGGGGTCCTTGTTCTCCCCTACTCCCCTTAATAGCAACACAACGCTATTCTTACAAGTTCTTTCCCACTCAACTTTTTCTAGGGATGAACTTCAAGAGGGATTGGTTGTTCATACTATCGAGGTTTTCGATCAACAGGATTGGTATACACCCATACGAGATTACCTCAAGCTAGGTAACCTCCCACTTGGATTGACGCATGCCATAAAATGATCATTCAAATAGAAAGTGGCTAAACATGTCTTGTTAGGAGACATTTTGTACCATCGAAGCTATGAAGGGATCCTCCTTCGTTGCTTGGACCAACAGGAGTCCACTTGGGTGATCACCCAAGCACATGATGGTACATGCGGTGGCCACTTCAGCGGTATGGCCATCGCAAAGCGCATTCTCTGCATGGGCTATTATTGGCCATCTTTAGAGCGAGATTGTTGTGCCTATGTAAAGAAGTGCATGAAGTGTCAACACCATGCTAATTTGACACATGTACCTTCCCAGGCCTTGCAATCGATCCAATCGGCTTGGCCATTCTCATAGTGGGGCTTAGATCTAATCGAAAAGATCTCCCTTGCATCGTCAGGTCATCACACGTTCATCATAATGGCCACAGAGTACTTCACCAAGTGGGTGGAAGCAATTCCGCTAACCTCTACGATTGGACCCCGCATTTCGGAGTTCATTTTACATAACATCATATGTCATTTTGGTATTCCATCCAAGATCATCTCGGATAATGGGACGTCATTCAAGAACAAAGACGTGCATGCTTTGACCACAAAGTACAAAATTCAGCATAATTTTTTGACACCCTATTATCCATAGGCAAATGGGCAAGCAGAGGCGTCAAACAAAATGCTAGTCACCATCCTCAAAAATATAGTCGTAGATAGTCATAAGGATTGGCACATTCAAATCCCACTTGCTCTATGGGCTTATCACACTAGCATTCGGACGCCCACTGGGGCAACTCCATTTTCGTTGGTGTATGGCTCTGAGGCAGTCATGCCTCTAGAGTTGGAAATCCCTTCCCTACGCATATCAATGCAAGAGTTCATCGATGATGACACTGCATGGCAGGCCCGGTTAGACCAACTTACGTTGCTCGATGAATGACGCGTCAATGCTCTCGAGCATTTGTGTATCTATCAAGAGCGACTTAAGAAAGCATACAACATGAAGGTTCACCTGAGGGACTTTCAGGTTGGTGACTTGGTCTTAAAAGAGAACCAACAGAACTCTAACTTGCCGCCCCATCTAAGGGACAAGTTCATGGAAAATTGGTTAGGTCCTTATGTAATTGATAGTAAAATAGGACTTGGAACATACCGGCTCGCTTCTCTTGATGGAATCAAGGAACTAGAACCCTTGAACATCAGTCATTTGCGGCCATTCAATATTTAAAAGAGCCATAGCCCAAACCAAAAGCTCCAAGGATTCCCATAATCGCTTGGTCAAACCCCCAAAATGCCCCAAAGGTGTCCATTAAAAACCTTTGGTCAAACAAACTAACCCCCTGCCCACCAAAATTCACCTTGGTCAAACCAAAAGCTCCAAGGATTTTTACATAATCGCTTGGTAAACCCTAAAATCTTCCCAAGTGATCCCATAATCCCTTTGGTCAAACCAAAAGCTCCAAGGATTCTCACAATCGCTTGGTCACCCAAAAATGCCCCAAAGGTGCCCACAAACCCTTTGGTCAAACCAAACGCCCCAAAGGTACCCATAATCCCTTTGGTCAAACCAAAAGCTCCAAGGGTTCCCACAATCGCTTGGTCACAAATAAGAAAATTCAAAAACAATAAAATCATCAAAAATAACAAAAATTTGCATCTCATTTCCATGCATACTCAAAATCATCACAACAATAAAGAACTCTTTTGCATCTCATTTTCATACTCACAAAAATCAATCAATCGAAAACACAAAAATATAAGCTGCATAGGCATCACATCCATACATTGCATATTTGTTGGTCATACAGGTCAAAGGCACCATAGACTGTCATCACTTAGCAAACCCATCATTTTCCACATTTCTCCACTCTATAAACAGTCCATCAAAAATAAACGCCATTCACATATTTTTGCCCTATCATAGTCAGTTGTCTTCTAATGTATCAAGAGTTTTCGTCATTCAAGCTGTCATTAGCTTTCTAGCCAAATACTGTACAAAGTCAGACAGATTTTACAAAGGTAGAGTTCTACTTGGATCACACCTTGTTACGTAGCATCCCAACACAAGTTAAAACACATAAAAATTCCCAAGTTGTGTAAACGAAAGATGAAACCTGCAAAGCAATCCAGGATACCATCTAGTGAAAAGGTTATCTTGCTCATCCCCCTATGCGAATGACCCCAAAAATGCTGAGAGTTGGCAAAAGGACAAGCATCTTCCCTACCCAATTCCCCAAGAATCCCAAGTTCTCAAAAAGTTGCAAAACATCAAAAATTTGCAAAATTCAATACTACAAAGTTTGACATCAAATCCCACAAAGTGCATACATCAAATAGCACAGGCAATAGTGATTCTAATCACTCAAAATTCAAATCCCTTGCTCAAAAGAAAAAACAAAAATAAACAGTGATTTTTATCACTATATAAGAGCAAGTATCCCAATACAATTGAAGAAAAGAAGGGAGTCAAACTTGAATCCCTGGAACTCTCAACATTCGAAAGGTCATGAGGTAAACCTCAGTATCGGTTTGGTGGATAGCCTATCGGTCATTGGTGGCAAACCTCCCGCATGACGATATATCTGTCACATTAACTTGTGTGCAGATCAATGTTTGCATGTGGATGAGCTAGCTTATGGTATCCTAGATAGCACCGCAGATTAATCTGACTAAATACAACAAAGGAGTTAGTGGAGCTAATTAGGTGATCCTCGGTACAGGTTTGGTTGACAGCCTATCTGGATTGGCGGTATCCTGACAAATACCACATAAACAAACTCAATTGCACACACAGGGATGTGAAATCACTTGGTCAAAGACAAGTCGGATTCATACCTTGTTCAAAAGTCTTGTAAGATAAAAGTACAGTCTTGGCTAGTTAGTTAAAACATCTGAGTCTCAGAAAACCTTAACTACATTCTACACCAACTGTGATATCTTTCATCCTTGCATCGCCATCAAAAATTACAAAAAGCAACATGTATACATGAAAAGTCATTTACCACAGCAATCGCCTAGGACAAAAAGCCATAAGTTCTAAACAGTCTATGGTGCCACCACCAAAAATCACAAATTCAATTCATCCATTCCATTTGCATATCATATAAATTAGAAACATTAGCATTCATCGCAACATATCCATACATAATATAAATTAACATGCATCCATCAAACATCAGTCACTGTGCATAAAATCAAATCACAACACGTGTATAAACAAAAGAAAGTCATATGTATATATATATCATCAAAAATGCCCGTAGGCTACAATAAACCGGTCCTCTGACCTCGCAAAAAGGCAAAAGCTCAAAAACCCCCAAGCCTAGGGCGTCGGCCACCATGATCATGCAGGATCGGTGCGATGGGAACTACCCCCCATGGTGTGGGTCCTATGGGACCCCTCAGGGCGGCTGCTGCTAGCCCCCGCATCATGCCTACTAGCGCCTCCCTCATCCAGTCGCCTGCATCGAGAGGATGCTGACTGCTCAGTATCACTCCCTCTCATGCGGCGCGATGATCCGCCTCCACTAACCGTAGGGATCCACCCATCGAGGTGGATAATCTCCACCTCCAGCTCAAACCGATGTCGAATCAAGTCCATCTCCCATTGATGAAACATCACCAAGTTATCGTCACGCTATGCCAATGTCCATAGGAGATCCATCTCCCGCATAGCATCTGTATCCCCATCCCATCGGTGGTACACAGCAAATGCGTTCTCCCTCTCTGCTAGCTACGTCCATAGGAGATCCCTCTCCTACAGTGCATCCCCGAGCTCCTCATCCCATCTCCGGAGCAGCCCCTCCAATCATGCTATCTCAGCATGCAACCCTACCTTCGTATCCTTCGGGACTGCCTGAGGCATCGACATCTCCGGAATGGCAGCCTACTCCGGCTCCCACTACTCCGGGACGTCCTGCATCTCTGGCTGCTCTGGAACCCCAAAATCCTCACCCACCTCATCAACCTCCACCATGTCCGCATCATCCAGTGGAGCCCCCCAACCCTCTCCTGGTGCCTCTACACCCTCCCCACCTACTACTGCCACCTCTGGACCCCCTAGAGGCCCCTCACCTCGCCACCACCACAACGTCCACCACTGCTCATACTCAGTAGTAACCCCGATGTCATCCACATCCGGGACGTCAATCACTGTATCCGAATCCTCACCCAGTGGTGCAATGACCGACCAGTCCAGTGTCCTCTCATCGCCCCGACGTCGATAGATCAAGGGCTCCCCAGGAAATCCCTGGTGCACCCCAAACTATCACGTCACCCGATCGTACGGGAAGAACTCCTGCTCGGTCCCATGCCGCCCGATCAGCCACCTTCCCCTGTGAACCCATCGGAGCCACTCCCCAGCCTCAGGCCAAGCTGGACAATCTAGGTATGGCCGCTAGACTACCTCCCTAGGAGCAAGCCATGAGAAGGCATCAACGTAGTGCCCCATGACACCTGCCCACCATCGACTATGCCCCCGCTCCTCTGATCGATGCCATAGTGCCCCATACCCGATCTCTCTGTCTACCATCTCCGCTTGAGTCATCCACGATAACCCCATCGGCCTCTCCATAGCTATGTGCTACCAAGCCCAACACTACAATAGGTAACTGCATCCAATACCCTTTCGCCTCTAGTAGCGGACCTCGTACAGCTCATCGTAGAGCTGTGCCAGTAGTGTCTGACCCCATCTCATAATTAGGGGCTCTATGGTCGGACACTCCACCAACCTGAAGACCACCTCCAACAGGTTCCATGGGAACCTCGCACTCAAAGAGTCGAGCAATAACATGTTGGAAATGAGGCTCATCAGTAATGCATGCCTCACTCCCAACACGCCCCTCTCTAGCCACCACCATACCAAAATGCCACCAATATAGTAGTCACCCTCTGCCCTCTCCACTGGGCTGTCCACACCCAACTCCTCCCCATGCTCGAAGCATCACATCAGTACAGCTATCTGTGATCATGTGACGTCGTCTTGATCGGGAGCCCATCTATCGAAATTCATAGAATCTGATAGACATCCTCTAGAGTCACTGTCATCTCCCCTGTTGGGAGATGGAAGGTATTGGTGCGGGGATCCCATAGGTTGATCAACATGGTCAGGTATGCCCGATCCCCCACCATCGGCTCTAGTCACGTCACATGCTTGAGCCCAAGGGCATCAAGCCATTCCCAATCTACCAAATTCAACACCCCTCGGGCGTCATAGAACACCGTCGGCTAACGGTACCGGCTCTTAACCACCTACAAAAAAAAAAAAAAAAAACATTAAAAACATGATAAATTGTACAACAATAACATGAATATACAACAATGCATAAAAAAATGTACAGCTAAAAATAGACAAATCATAAGCAACAAAAAATTAAAAAAAACATTTGTTAGTCCTAGGGTTTTTAACTCTAAGTTTAAACTGATAAATAAAAACAAAACAAAAAATTCAAAAAATAGTTTGTTAGTCCTAGGGTTTTTAACTCTAAAAGTTCAACTGATAAATAAAAAAAAAAAAAATTTTTTTTTTAACCTAGGGTTTATAACTAGTTAACAAAAATACAAAAAATCAAATAAAAACAATTTTTCTAAAGCTAGGGTTTTTTAGGGTTTTAGTTTAAAACGAAAACAATAATTAATTTAAAATTAAAAAATTAACTAGGGTTTTATAGGTTTTAGTTTTAAAACAATAAAAACATCGCATTTAAACCTAGGGTTTTTTTATAACCTTAACAAAAATACAAACAAAAAACTAAAAAACATTTCTTTTTAGCCTCGGGTTTTACCTTAGTTTAAACGGAAAAACAAATTGCAAAATACATTACGGTTCTTTAACTGAAACAAAACAAAAGCAAATAACGAAGAGGAGCACTCACCGGTCTCACCTCGGCTCCACCACTGGAAGACCCGGTTCGTGAACTCATGGTGTCGAGAAAAATTTGGCAGCGCTTCGCTTCATAGACTCGACCTCCTCCTCCTTAGAGCTCCAAATCGCTAGAAAAATCGAATGCAAATGAGCCCAAACCCTAGTTTTGGCCCTTAAATAGGCTTTTAGGCCTGTAATCATTCCACCCTAGGATGAGCACTCTAGTTAGCACTCGTCCCACCCTGGGACGATTACAAAACTAGTATTCGTCCCACCCAGGGATGATTATAGAGCAAAAATTTCAAAAACAACAAAAACTACACAAAATGCACAAAAACAAGCAATAAAATTGTCCAATAAGAGTGCTTTTGCACTTGACATTCTGGGCATGCAAAATAGACGTCGGGGTCACAAATCCTCACTATCCTACTCCCTAAGAAGGCTACCATAGCCGGACCCTCCACGGAGGAGGATTCAGAATTTCATCCCCAAACGTCCCAAAAGGGTCCAAACCCACCCAAAAAGCCCACCCCCCCAAGATCAAGAATTTCACCCCAAATATTTCCCATCCTACCCACCCAAAAGCCTGCAACTCTCACTACCTACTCCCTAATAAGGCTACCATAGATGGACCGCTCCACGGGAGGACGGATTGTCGAGAATTTCATCCCCAAACGACGTCCCAAAAAGGGTTAACACCCACCCAAAAATAGGTCAAAATGTTGGGAAACTGCTCAAGCGTTAAATGAAAAACAACTAAAAGGCACCCTTACACAAGTCATCTTGGGTCAAGCGACTCGTCACTTTTCTCATGTCGGTCATTCCCTCATCGATTCGTCGCTTGAGGGGGTAGTCACACTTAGTCACCAATCAACAAATACACACCCAATCAAGGAAATGGCACGCATTCAAAGAATCATTGACAAAGATAATCATGCCCCTGCTTGGGGCAGCAAACAAGCAATAATCACAAGTTGATCAAACAACTTGGCATTCATGAATCATGAACTCAAGGTTCCCACAGACAAAAGGTTGCGCCCTTTGCCTATTCATGACTGATCAATGTCCAAGCTCAAGTAACACCTCACCGAAAAAAGGTTAACACTTGAATTAAGTTCCTTAGCTCGTCAGAAGCAAGGATTCAAGAATGCATGCCCTTTCCATACTTGGGGCATCAAAATTTGGTTAGGTTACTAAGAAACCCTAATCATTAGTGCTTTGGTTATCTATTTTTGCTCAGCACTACGCCACGCATAACGCTTCCCAAAAAGGGGCATCTATAGACACCAAAACAACACCAATCCGATTATGTGACTGCAAACATTGATCGAGTTGGCACACACACCCCCAGGGCAGCCCCTAGAGGTTAAACAGTGGTCCTAACCACTCTCACAGCAGTTTTGGAAGGTCAGAGGTCAATTTGGCACCTTTCAGGCACTCTGCTCCATACTCGTTCCACCCTGGGACGATTAGCAGTATTCACTCCAGGGTGGGGCGAATAGCAGGTTTGATAGGCAAAAGGTCAAATCTCGACAAATGGCAGCCCAGATCCACCACTTAACTCCTCCTTCATTGCATGGGAGTGCGAGTGAGCATTTTGGAGCTCTAGAGGCAGTCATGGAGCCCTTAATTAGGGAGGAATCTTCTCCCCCCTGGAAAGGCATGATTGCCAAGTGGCGCCTCTGCATGCTCATACATAGAGACCGTAAGGTCTATAAAATGGTGAGTCTTCTCACCCCAAAAAAGAGACAGAGAAGGATAATTTTGAGCAACGAAGTGCTACCATTTTACATACTCACTTTTGATTGTGCCTTTCACATTCTTGATCTCTCTTTTGGAAGGGAGGTCATTGGGTGGTTATTGGAAGCGCAATCCGGACCCCAAACCCGACATTTGGCCACAGTATCCCACCCAAATTTTTGACAACACCCCACAAGAGGTTTTGGACCCATCCCAAGTGGATTGGTGCCGAAATCGGGCCCCAAACGGTGGGCGTCCTGCCCCCGGGCGCCCCCACCTTCATTGCGATCCTAATCGCCCCACCCCAGAGCGATTAGAAATCTATAGCAGATTTTAGTTCTGTTCTTTTTGCATTTTATTCTAGGTTGCTTAGATAGGCTTGCATTCAAATTTCATGTAATTCGAGGCAGTTTTGATCATGTTTTTGTTATTTCTCGCTTTCGCTAACATGCAGGTAGCATCATCAAATTCCCGGTGATAGAGGCTAAATTGGCAAAATATGACCTTCTGGGTCCTTCCAAAATACCCCATTTTACCTAACCCCCAACTTTGTAGGCGATTTGGAGCCTCCCGGATGGGACATTTGGGACAGTGCTTTCTGACGTATTGTTGTAGGTCTAATCGTCCCACCCCGAAGTGATTAGAAATCCGTGGTGAATTTTTTGATTGTTCTTTTTGCAGTGCCTTCCCGATGATGTTTTCATGCCTCTGTCAAGTTTTTAGCTCATTTGGATCTCTTTTAGTTGTCATTTTATTTATTTTTTTGCATGCACTAATCTTAGGCTTGGGGATTGCATGTTTCATTTCATCCGTAGGTGCTACTGATTGTTTTCTATTTCCTTGAACGCAGGATCTCGACACCGGAGGAGCAGCAAAGAATCAAAGACCCTTTCATGCAAGCGGTGGCAATGTTTGGTCCACCCATTTTACATGTGGGCACGCGAAAGAAGGCATATCACCCATGGTGTAATGAAACCTTATTTAACGCTCCTAGCCCCTGAAAAGGGAGGAGACGTGTTGTAACCGAGATTTAAAGCAAATTAATAAAAAGGGTTGTATTCCATATTTGCTTTCTATCTGGTTTCGATTCATTTATGTTTCTCTCCTTTCATGCATTTTCAATTCATAGGATTTAGCGTTATCTTTGGCTTCGCTTGCATCGCACTTGGTGTTTCCTTTTTGCTTCCGTATCCTCGTGCTTTCAATATTATACCTTTTCACATGGATCATGATATATTGCATTTAATACTCACACGGATCGTGCATATTAAATGCCAACTTGTAAATGCTGACAAGCCTATAAATATATTTTTTATTAATGTAATCCTTATTTTTTATTTTTGTCGTTTCATGTCATCTCTTAAGAGTATTTCCCAAATCAGAGTTACACAACCCTAATATTCAAAGTTTGACATCTATAGTAAAGCAAATTTCTCTAAGTATGGACACCCTACAAGCACCTAGATTTACTTATTCCTATAGATAAATGTGCAACCAACCCCTAGATCCCATAATAGCCACTAGATCTTATCCCAAAAACTTTCCCACACTAATATTACCAATCTATAAGGGAACAAAGGACCTTATTGAACACTTAAGGATGTTCAAGACAACTTGTCATGATATTATTTATGATGACATGTTGTTACTAAAGGTGTTCCCTATAAGTCTTGGTGGACAACTTTGAATTGGTATTATCAACTACCCCATCACTCTAAGGAATTTTGAGGAAACAACTAAGATGTTTGTTCAATAGTTTGGAGTGTATGTAGAAAAGAGAGTGACCCTTAAATATTTATACCTCCTTAAGCAAGCTAAGGATGAGAGTTTCTTAGATTTTTTATCTTTGTGGAGGAGCCTAGTTGGAATATTATAGTATACCACACCTCCTCAATATATGTTAGAGATATTTTTCAATAATTTAGAGGAGCAAATCTCATATGAATTAGAGACAACAACTATCACATATTTCAAGCAAGTGGTAGATTTAGCTAGAATAATTGAAAATTATCTTATTAGGAGGGATAAAATTAAAATTAGAAAATAAGAAGAAAGGATGACAAAATCCCAATATAAGAATAAACATGTGGTAGGTGATGGGGTCACTGACAAAAAGCAGACTAATAACCTCTACACAACTAGTACCATACAAAAATTGGTGCTTGGAAAATCTCAGAGACCCCGACCAAGGAGCTTTAAAAGACTCAACAAACTTTTATCATTTATCTCAAATCAACTTTTAGAAGCTAATATGATCGAGTTGTCCAACATAAGACAACTTGATATAATGGCAAATTGGTATAAACCAAACCAAAATTGTGAGTATCACAAGGTGGATGGACATCTTATATATAAATGTAATATGTTTAAGCATGTGGTTCAAGACTTAATAGATTAGGGTCACCTTGTTATATATGAATCCTAACCTACTCCAACCAGCAACAAAGATATGGTAAAATTCTAAAATCCCCTACCCAACCATGACCAACAAGCAACTAAGTTTCTTATCATATCATGCCACCTCCATATGATCATATGGGTGGCATGATAGCAACAACCACTAGACAATAAGTTCAAACACAACAAGCTAAACAACCTTAGAAGCAAGCAAATTCAACCCTTAGTCAACCCTCTAGACCACCACTAGTTTTATGAAAAAACTAGAGGAAGAGCACAAGATTAGGCAAATCAACATTAGTCTTGAAACCTCAACCAAAATTTTTCTTTAACCTTAAATAGTAAGTAGCTAATACACCCACCAATATTTTCCTTTTAAAACTCCTTCAGACTTCTCTCATCCATAGAGAAGCCTTATTCAAGATCTTAAGCCAACATTCCATCACATAAAATCTCCCACCTAGTAACCTATCTAATGTTGTAGGTACTATTGGAATAAATCATATATCAAATTATTAATATGGTATTCCTCCAAAAATATTACAAGGGGATTATCCCCTTTACATCACTGGCAATATTGGAAAATTGTTTATCAAGGGGATCTTCATAGATAATGGTTCCTCCCTCAATATATGTAGTTATCAATTCTTTTAGAATTTTAGATTAAAGTAGGAAGATATAACTAGTTATGATATTATTATAAAAGCCTTCAACAATGAATCCCAATAGGCCTATGGTTATATCCATTCCCCTTAAGGTAGGGCCCAAAATCTTAGATACCTTATTTTATGTAGTATCTTACCAAAAAAATTTAATCTTATACTCTTATAAGTAGATATTTTCTAGTATGGGATATAAAGGTAAGGGCTTGATGCATCAATATAAATGCATCAAGGAACCTTTGGAAGTTGAAATTTGGACTAAGATATTTAACATATCTTTTTTTGATCATGCTTACCTAATTAACTTTTTGTTTGTCAAGAGATACTCGTAGATAGGATAGATACTACATGGATATAATTTATGGTGTTCATGCAACCACTAGCATTTTTGTGACTCTCTCTTATCTAGTAGAATATCAATATGGATACTTTTTTCTTATGATTTTTATATATTTCTTATTTTTCTATATATCTTGCTTGTATCTATCACATGCATGCACACACTTTTTCTTTACTCAAATCACTTATATTCTTGCAAAAACCACCCCTCTATCGAGTAACACTCCTTTTGATCATCTTAGTACTACATCCCTATCAGGTAACACTCCTTTTGATCATATGTTAGTACTACACTCTTATATGATAGATTCATGACTATTCACGAGCAACACACACATAGTGAGTATTGTTCCATCATTAGTCATTTGTGAGCACACATTCTTATTGATGATAACTCCATATTGGGTCACTAGTGAGCACATACCCATAGAGGATATCACTCCATATTTGGTCACTAGCAAGCACACACTCATAGTGGGTATCTCTCCACCACCTTGTTCTCATCAGTGAGCACTACACCCTTACATGATAGATCATTGACTATTCATGAGCACCAAATCCATAGTAGGTATCTCTCCATGATCAATAAAATTCTTATCAAATATCACTCCATATATATTCCTCGGTCACTCATATTTTACTTGGACTTATGTCTATTTGGTCACACTGATCATTCTCAACCTATGCTGATTCAAATGACCTAATCTAAGCATTGTTTCTTTCTATGAACTACTTGTAATTGTTTTGCTTATTATTCTATTTTTCTCCTCTCGTGTCATTCCTTTCCTTCCATAACTTTTTATTACATCAAATTTTCTTATCTAAATCTAACCATATTCTCATCATATATAATTTAAGGTTCATTCATCCATCCATTTATCTTTCCATTTTAAATTAGCAATAAATAAATAAATAATAATAACAAAGCATCTAGATATTATTGCTCAAGTAAAGAGTACATGTTAGTCATTGTCTCGATGTGACACAATAAAGAGCTTAGTGCATTTGACCATTCCCTAGCCCATGAAAGCTACCAAACTCAAAATTGACATATCTCATGATCCTTGCCCTAAGTACATGATCTAGACTCCCCCACTCTATCTATTGGTTGTGGTCTTGAAGGTAGCTGTTTATGGACCATGATACGGTCCATGTCCAAGACTATGATCTACTATAGGACCATAGTGAGGATGATAGAGGAACCTATGATATGTCAAAATAGACTAAAATTATATCATCTCGTAGAAGGTATTACTTCGTACTGGTTCCTATAGTGCCTCTCTTGCCCTCTATAACTCTGGTAACAATCAAACTATCTGATCTTGTTTAATCACCAATAATGACTACCATCCCCTCTATGTGGGCCTACTAACTCTCGTGCTCTATCTAGCCCATATCTCCTTAGAGGAGCTCTACCTTAAATAAGGTCTATTGTTGCTCCTGCTCCACCCTAGCCAACTATCCCTTAAGGTGTTTTTTATTTTTTGTCATCATGTCTTAATCTATGATGGCCTGGCATTACTCTATGAGGGTGTCACACATCACACCTCATAGCCCCTCCAACCTCTTTATCCTATCTTCTTTGAGTAGGTACATCCCATCTACATGAAGGGTATATTAACCTATATCACCTTTGCTTCCCTTGCTAGGTCATCTTGACCTATTTGTGGTAGTGGGGACAAATCCTATTATCCAACTCGGTCCAACCTCCATAGTCATGGGGGAAACTCTTTATATCCCCTCTCTGCCCATGCCTAAGATAGAGATGACTATCTTGCTAACCATTACCATCTCCACCCTAACCTCCACCCACCTCTGCCTAGTATTTCTACTCCCCTCTAAAGTCTCTTCATGGTCCATTAGGTGGCCTCTCACAAGGCTAGCTATATGCCCCAATCCATGATTTGGCACCTTTCAATAGTCATCAATATTTAGATACTCGGGGGTATAATACTTATTATGGGTATTTTTTATCTCTACCCACATAATACTTCTAGAAAATTGTTTTTGTAACTAAGAATGGACATATTTGATAAAATTCGAGGATTATCAGATGTTTTATGCTTGGACTATGCGTATATTATCCTAAGGACAATTAAAAGAAAAAAATATTGGAAAACAAAGTCTATTGTGCAATCAAATAATAAATTATTAAAAATTGGTTAAGTATAAAAAGGAGCCACGACCATGAGACATGTCTCCATACCACGGTCAAATATACTAAGAAGTGTGAAAGGATAAAATAAGCCATGATTGCATGATATATCTCTATGCCATGGTCAAAGATGTTGAGAAGTGTGAAGGCTAAAAGAATCCATGGTCAAATATAGTTAAATAGACCACTTTCTAAATCTTCAAACATGCAACATGTCTCCATGCCATAGTCAAATATAGTCAAACATGCCACTTTCCAAATCTTCACCATGGTCGTGTAATAAGCATTTCTAAGAAAGATGTCAATAGTGATATTGTGAAACCATGGTGAGCCTAAGTAAAAAGTAATGAAATCTAAGACAAAGTGATGACCACATGACATGTCTCTATGCTATGATTGAAGATGTTGAAAAGTATGAAAGGCTAAAAGAAGCCATGACTGCATACCATGTCTCCATGCCACTATTGAAGATGCTAAGAAGTGTTGAAGGCTAAAATAAGCCATGTCCATGTGACATGTCTCCATGCCATGGTCAAAGATGCTAAGAATTATTTAAGGTTGAAAGAAGCCATAGCCAAGTGGCATGTCTCCATGCTATGGTCAAATACACTAAGAAGCACTAAAGGTCGAAATAAGCTATGACCATGTGACATATCTCCATGCCATGATCGTAGATTCTGAGAAGCATTGAAGGTAGACAGGAGCCATGACCACATAATATGATCTTCAAGAAATATTTAGCCAACAAACTCTATTACAAATCTACAAAAAATAATTGTTTCAATAACAAGGGTGACCCAAATCAAAGCTTTGCCTAGTAACATCTTTGTAAAAACTTCTATTTTTCAAAAGCATGCATTGTAAATATAAAAATGTAAAGATTTATAAATAGATGTGGGAGAATTTAGAAAATATGTTGGTTCTTAGGCTTTTACAATTTATATGTAAAATATTTTTACCTTTTGAAGAAATACAAGTGAATTAGTATTTAACCTCCAATTGATTGGTGTCATATGGTCTAAAAACTATAGGTTCAAAGGATAAGATTTAGGAAATCTTATAAAAGATGTGTGGTAGGTGAGCTACAAATTTTTTGTACATAGAAAAAAAATCAATAAGTTGTTGATTACAACCATGATAGATAAATATGATAAGCTCATAAGCGATGAGTGTATTATATCATTTTGTACAAGCGATCATTATAGCAGCTGGAAAAAAGAAATTCAAAACATATTTTTGTTAACCATATAATATTTCATAGAGCACTTTCTTTCAGTTTCTATATTCTTCCTCCATCATTAGTGCATTGACATTGTAGCCCAATGGATATAATAATAATGATATAGAATTTGTAGAAAATGCACCTAAGGTTTTACACCAAGAAAAACTGACACGAATCATATAAGAAATATTATAAGTTATTTCATATGAAGATATAATATCAACAAAATTTAAAAAACACTAAAAATAAGGATCTAGGTTGACATAGAATAGACGATTTTAAACAAACCATTTTTTAAGAAAACACCCAATAAAGGCATATGACTCCATAGGTTCCAACTGGTGGAAACACCTTTCTTCTCTATATAAGACTTCATGTGCAATATAAATAGACTATTCTAGGAATGGATATGAGTTCAAAAACATAGGTGAATACTCGAACAACTTTTTATTAACAAATAAGAATCTTGTTAAACCATGTGAGAAATAAAATATGTTGTAAGGATAACAAGTGCTTATAACAATTTGTCTATTATTGAAGCAATTGGTGGCTATGGTAGAGTATATTCATGGAGGTACAATTTATGGGGTGTCCCATGGATCAGGTAGTTCTTTTTACCATTTTTATAGGATAATTACAAGAATGCCTTCCTTTTTGTTTCTTATTTTTGTTTAGAATTTCCATTATCTTGGGAATTATAACAAACGCATTTAGTTATTCTCATTTCCTCTTATGTTTTTCCGCCTTCATGTAAATATTATTTATTCCAATATTTTTTTGTCCCCATGCTTTTCTATTATGCTCCCTTCCTTTGTTACTTTCTACCTTTTTACATGTGCACCCTCTACCTAATTACCCACCAACTTTCTTTATCTTACAATAGATATTTAGTTGTATTCTCTAAAAATTTTCTTCTATTTCCTCCTCCCCTTCTTCCCTCTTATAAAATGCTTAATGCAAAATATGGCTATCTAAGTTCTTTATTTCCACAAGTAAAAATCCATTGTAAGCCACCAAGAATGTGGGTATTTTTTATCTCTACCCACAAAATACTTCTAGAAATTTATTTTTGTAACTAAGAATGGCAATATTTGGCCAAATCTAGGGGTTGTTAGATGTTTTATCCTCTCTTGTATTTCCTTTCCTTTCATCACTTTTTTTTCGATCAACTTTTATTATCTAAATATAACCATCTTCTCATCATACACAATTTAAGGTTAATTCATTCATTCATCCATTTATATTTTCATTGTAAATTAACAATCACAATAAATAAAAAAATAACAATAACAAAGCATCTAGATATTATTGCTCAATTAGAGAGTACATCTTAGTCATTGGCTTGGTGTGCCACAATAACAATCTTAGCATACTTGACCATTCCCTATCCCACGAAAGCATACCACACTCAAAATTGGCATATCCTAATGAACCTTAACCTAAATATGTGATCTAGACTCCCCCACTTTGTTTGTTGGTTGTTGTCTTGAAGGTGGCATGTTCATGGAAAATGATATGATATGTGTCCAAGACTGTGATCTACTATGAGACCATAGTGAGGATGATAGAGGTATCCTCAGATATATCAAAATAACCTAAAAGTATAACATCTCGTAAAAGGTCTCCCATTGTAACGGTGCTTGTAATGAATTCTCCTATAGTAATCAAACTGCATTATATTTTTGGTCACCAAAAATTATTACCATACCCTATGTGCGAGCTTAATACCTTCCAAGCTCTAGATATCCCATATCTCCTCATAAACACTCTACCTTAGAGTAGGCTTGTTTTTGCTCCTGCTCCACCCTAGCCAACTCTTTCTTAAGGTGTTTTGCCTTTGTTATCATTGTGTCTCAATCCATGATGGCCTTGTATTACTGTATGAGGGTGTTGCACATTACAATTCATAGCCCCTCCAACCTCTTGGTCCTGTCTTCTTGGAGCATGTCCTTCTCCCTATAAATAGAGGTCATATTAACCTACATTATCTTAACTTAACTCGGTATGTCATCTTGACCTGCTATCCTACTCAACCCTACCTTTAAGGTAATGAGGGAAATTCCTATTGTCCCACTTAGCATAACCTCCATAGTTGGGGCAAATCCTGATGTTCCCTATCTACCTATGTCTAATATAGTGATGATTGTCTTACTAACCATTACAATATTCAGCCTAACCTCCACCTGCCTCTACCTAGGCTTGCTATCTCTCCTCTAAAGTCTCTCCATGGTATGTTGGGTGGCCTCTCACAAGGCTAGTTGTATATCCCAATCTATGATTCAAAACCTTTGAATAATCACTGATGCTGAGGTCCTCAGGGGAAAAATACTCTTTGTGGGTATTTTTTGTCTCTACCCATACAAAACTTCTAGCAAATTATTTTTGTGACCAAGAATGGTAATATTTGGCTAAATTCAGGGGTTGTTAAATATTTTATGCTTGGATAGTGGGTATATTATTTGAGGACAGTTAAACAAATAAATCTTGGCTAACAAAATCTATTGTGCAATATAAGAATAAATTATTAAAACTTGGCTAAATATAAAATAAACCATGACCACATGACATGTCTCCATATCATGAGCAAGGATGCTTAGAAGTGTGAAGGGCCAAAAGAAGTCATGGTTGCATGATATATCTCTATGCCATGGTCGAAGATGCTGAGAAGTGTGAAAGTCTAAAATAATCCATGGTTGTGTGACATGTCTCCATGCCATGGTCAAATATAGTTAAACAAACCAATTTATAAATATTCAAAGGCTGAAAGAAGCCATGACCATGTAACATGTCTCCATACTATAGTCAAATATACCACTTTCTAAATCTTCACCACAGTCATGTGAAAAGAATTTCCAAGAAAGAGGTCAATAGTGATGTTGCAAAACCATATTCAGCCTAAGTAAAAAAATAATGAAATCTAAGACAAAGCCATGATAATACAACATGTCTCTATGTTATTATCAAAGGTGTTGAGAAGTATGAAAGTCTAAAATAATTGATGATCACGTGACTTATCTCCATATCACTGTTGAAGATATTGAGAAGTGCTAAAGTCTAAATAATTCATGGCCATGTGACATGTCTCCATGCCACAATAAAAGATGCTAATAGGTTCTAAAGGCTAAATATAACAAGCTCATAAGTTATGAGTGTATTATATCATTTTGTACAAGTGATCATTATAGCAGCTGGAAAAAAGAAATTTAAAAAATATGTGTTAACCATCTAATATTTCATAGAGTACTTTCTTTTAGCTTTTTATATTCTTCCTCCACCATTATTACATCGATATTGTATCCCAATGGACACAATAAGAATAGTATAGAATTTGTAGAACATGCACCTAAGGATTTGCACAAAGAAAAACTGAAATGACTCGTATGAGCAAGATTATACGTAATTCCATATGAAGATATAATTTTAGTAGAATTAAAAAGCACTAAAAATAAGGATCTAGGTTGACATAGAATAGACGATTTACAAAAAACCATTTTGTTTTAAGAAAGAACCCAATAAAGATATATGACTCCATATGTTCCAGTTGGTTGAAACACCTTTCTTCTCTATATAAGGCTTCATGTGCAACATAAAATGAACTATTCTAGGAGTGGAGATGAGTTCAACAACACAGGTGAATATTTGAATGCCAAATTTTTATTAGCAAAGGAGGTTCTTGTTAAACCATATGAGAAAGAAAACATGGTGCAAGGATACGAAGTGCTTATGGAAATTTGTCTATTCCTGAAGCAACTAGTGGCTATAATAGAGTATATTTATGGAGGTGTAGTTTGTGGGGTGTCCCATGGACTACGTAATTATTTTTACCATTTTTATAGGATAATTCCAAGGCTTCCTTCCCTTTAATTTCTTATTTTTTTTAGAATTTCTATTTCCTTGGTTGTTCAACTATATATTTTATCACAAACACCTTTAATTATTCTTCTTTACTCTTTTGCTTTTCTTCCTTCATGTAAATATTATTTCTTCCAATATTTTGTTGTCCTCATGTTTTTCCATTCTACTCCCTTCCTCCATTACTTTTTGTGCATGCACCCTCTTCCTCATTATCCACCACCTTCCTTTATCTTATAATATATACTGGTTGTATTCTCTCATATTTTTCTTCTAGTTCCTCCTCCCCTTCTTCCCCCTTAGAAAGTAGAATTATGCATAGTGGTGAATATTCAAATTTTTATTAGAAATTAGCGAAAATAGGGATCCTAGATATCAGCCCATTCACTCACAGTGTTGGGAAAAAATATTTTTAGGGGTCGGTTCACCACACGATTATAATAATATTATATATATTTTTAAATTCACCAGCACTCCCACCTAAAATGAAGATCCTTTTTACCTTAAAATTGTAAAAAAATTAAATTATCCTACCAAATTTACCTCTTATAATAGTATATAAATGTAACATTACAACCATACCCATTCAACTAAAACATTAGAGTGTGGTCCAAGTACACTGTATTGCATGTGGGGCAAATGCAGAAACTAGTCTAGATGTGGGGTGGAGGCAAAAACTGGATGGGATGAAGATCAGATGTAGAAATTGGTCTGGGTAATGTGGAGTGGATTGGGTGCAAAAATTGGTCTGGATGAGGTGGATTAGGTCAGATGTAAAATTTGGTCTAAGTGAGGTGGATCAAGTTGGATGCAAAATTTGGTCTAGGTGATGTGAAGTGGATCGGGTGCAGATTTTGGTCTGGGTAATATGGAGCAAGTTGGGTGCATAAATTTCTCTAGATGATGTGGAGCAAGTTGAGTGTGGAATTTTATCCAAGTGATGTGGATTGGGATAGGTGTAAAATTTGGTCTAGGTGAGGTGAAGTGGGGCAAGTGCAGAATTTGGTTTAGATGAGGTGGAGCGGATTGGGTGTAGAAATTGGTTCGAGCAGGGTGGAGCAGATCAGGTGCAAATATTGGTCCAGGTGAGGTGGAGTGGATTGGCTATAGAAATTGGTCTAGGTGTTTTGGATGCTAAGAATTATATATTAGCACTTATAAGGAGTGAAATAATTTGGGATGTGATGGTAACACAACAGAGAATGTATTGGTATGCTAGATGAACATGAATGATTGAAAATATTGCCAAAAATAACATGAGAATGCACAACATTCCTCAAAGATCACCAAAAATCACTAAAATTTCCCTAATAAATGTTGTTGTATGATAGAGTGTTGCCATAAGGAAAGTGGTATTCTTAAGTGCTTGAGGTTGCTAAAATAAATGGACATTACACTGAGAAATGATGACAACAAGAAGTTACCAAATAGATGTTGACGAGTATTAGAAAGTCACTAAAATGATGGATGAATTTGGTATGTGGTTGACTAACAGGATCATAGTGTCATAGAAGAAAATAGATATCACACCATGAATTATGACAATGATAAATCCATCAGATCAATGCACAACTGCATGATTGCATGATTGTGACTACAAATATCAACGAAATGATAAATCCAAAGGCAATTCTTGGATCAAAAGCTGAAGGTCGAAGTTAGAGGGACCCTAGCTAGATAAGGGTCAGAGTCAAAGGGACCCCAACTGAGATTTTTCAAGATCATAAGTGCACAAAGGTGTTCACGAAAGGAAAATAATGTTCACCACTCAATATCCATGGGTTGGTTTTCTCATTCCTTTTTGAACCAATCTGGTCTTAGGAAGAGCATACTCTCCAAACTCTTGCACCTTGCTTTGATACCAATGATGTGGGAAACACTCTTAAAACGTAACACAAAATGGCATAAATGAAAATTGATGATCGGGTGTGATTTCTAAATGCCTTTCATAATGGCACAAACTGCTCTATGGTGGATGTGCCCTCTTCTTCGTGATGAGGAAGGAACTTGATGGTTTTTTCTCCTTTGAAATTTTTCCCTATGGTCAAGAAACAACACAATAATATCAAAAAGATAGGCAACCTCTCATGATGAGGCCCTTTTAGATAAATTTCATAATGACACCATTAACATGCATAATGAAGAAAATATAAAGAGTAATTCTAAACTATGTAAAGTGAATCAAGATTTATGTAATAGCGTAAAGGAAAGTAGCAGCTATACTATTCATAGATCAGATATAGAAAATGAAGCATAAACATGCATAAAGAAAACATTTAGGTCCTAATTTAAGCATAAGAACAATAAGTAAATTTAACCTAGTTCTATGGTCATAAGTCTGCTAAAATGCTATTAAACCAATAAAAACATCTAATCTAACCTAATTAGCTGGACATAAATGGAAATAGGAATGCGGTTATACCTCTGCTGCAAATCACAAATCTATTGTACGATATACACTATAAACTGTGATTGACAGTTGTAGTTAGCACTATGATAGGTTTACCCTCAATTCCAAGGGTAGTGGGCTTAACCTTCTTGTCCAATTGATGTTCAAGGGTCACCTTCGATGTCCTTTTGACAATTTTGGTGGTCAAATCACTACAATGGGCCTTTGTTTGCCTAGATTTGCATTTCTTGATACTCCTAGGCTCCTAAAAATTCCATGGCAAATTGATTTTTGGATGAATAGCAAAGTGGCCTTTGAATGCACAAATTAATTATACAATATGATAGGTCTTTGTTGCTCGTTTGATCACTTCACACTCACTCGATAATTTGTCAGCGCATCACTATAAAAATCATCTCCCCCTTCTCCCCATTTGGAGGGCGTATTTTTAGGATGTGCTAGGACTTGGGGTGGCTTCCTGGAGAAGCCAAGATCAAGAAGGGGTGGTTAGGATAGTTGGAATGGAATCTTCCACTCTCTAACCACATTCTTCTAGATCCAATGGCTATTTCAACTAATTTGGCTTGGATTGAAGGCCACCTGAGCTCCAGTGAAGACCGCAAGTCACAACTACGGTCTAGACTGTAAAACGTAGGTATTAGCAATGGTTCAACTGTAAACCATAGGTATGGACTGTGGTTCAGACTGTTTAGGCCAAGGATCCCAAATTGAGTGGTTAAAACCACTACTCTATCTTGGAGTCTATCCAAGATCTTCCATATTCTCTTGTAGCATGTCCATATGAGTAATCACCCTCAACATGATGCATTTTAGGTATCTACAAAGGCCCCTTTTGATATGCTTTGTGAGATCAAACAATGCTAAGAAAAACTAGACCTCCTAAAATGATTTCAAAGGTTCTACAATGATCATTAGTCAGATAAACATTAGATGCCCCAGGTCTAGCAAAAGGATATGCATCCTGGAATCATTACTTCCAACTATTTGGAGGCTTAAACTTGAAAGGCTTATGCCTTCTCATCTCATTCAATGCGGTTGTGCATTCCATAGGTATCTTATGACCCATAGATCTGAAAGACAGAGAACAACAAGCAAAATCATATTTTCTATTTACCCCAAGCAAAGGGGTAAGCTTATGATAGCTGTTTACAATGATTCGCAAGGATGAACATAATTTTGACAAGATCAAGGGATCTACGATTTCAAGGATCTTCTATTGATTTTGATTATGATTTGATATTATGACTACCCCCTCAAGCTATGAGTCTATGAGAGTAATGACAATGAATAAAGTGACGATGTCGCTTGACCACCATGGATGATCCAAACAAATTTATATTTGAGCAAATTAATGCCTTGGCTAGGCCTAGTTCAACTTTGGATTCTAACTGTTAATAGTATTTGCATGCTTCTATCCCGTGGATCAGTCGGGCTACAATATCCATCTTAGGGAATTGAATTGATACAAATCCAATCATATTTGTGTTGAATCAAATTATCAATGATTTTCTAAAAAAGAGGTTATAGAAGAAATGGCATGCAACGCATCATTCTCGTGGAGCAGTATGACCACGAAGGCCTTCTTAGGGACTGAAAAGAAGTATATCAAATCAACAGTGACAATTTTTTTCCCAAATGTCCTTATGGTAATTTACTCATCTTGTCGGATTACATGGATTGCAAGTCACTGCAACCGCCAAGTGTATAGGGTAAATTACTAAATACAAGGTGCATTTGGTGTTTTAATTTATTTGAGTTTTTAAGGGCAATTAATATCATTTAATGCATTTCTAACCTGTCTGATTGACAAATTTAATTTGTAGGCCTGCATGATGACATGTTTTTGCAATTTGATCAGTTTTTTACTTTTTTGGATGATTTTTAGGTCATTTTAAAATGTTTTTACATGTTTTAGTTTGTTTAGTCCTTATATTATGCTATTTATTTTAGATATTGACCTCTAGAGCGTGAGATCCTGACATTCTAAAGACTCTCCATGGAGAGCTCACTGATGGTGAGCAAGAGTGGTTCGAAGTTGTTGGCTTCGGCTATGTTTTGGATCTACCCACCATCAAGGTAGATCAATCCTATACTACTATGTTGGCCTGGTGTTGGAATGTGTGGACCAACACAATTCACCTACCTACAGGTGAAATGACAATGACACTAGAGGATGTATACAAGATTTTTAGGATCCCCATTGATGGCGAGGCCATCGTCTCCTTGACCTCTGGTGTCAAGGAGTTTGTCTTCGATGCTATCTTCGATGCTCATAGTGAGGAGGCTTAGTGAGCTATTGACCATGAAGGGGTCCACATTGTCTACTGGTAGAGGAAGAATATCTTCTCCATGCACGAGGTTGTTTTTATGCACCTGCTGGTTCAATATGTTCTTCTAGAATCGTCGAGTGTGAGGATTCCCTAGAACCTCTTAGCTACTGTACTTAAAGTTGTATAGAGCTCTATCGAGCAGCCACTACTCCTAGCCTAGGGGAGCACTCTATTAGCTTAGCTATACCATGAGGAATACCAGATCATCGATCAGAGTCATCGATGGATCAGTTGTAGTCTTCTCTTATAGATTTAGGGCTGGCAGCATATTAGGATAGAGCATCCTTGGGAGCTATCCATAGATATTATCGAGATTAATGATGATCATTAGTGCTATGCTACCTGCTAGCCTCAGGAGGAAGAGGGCTTCCATAGAAGGACCTACGATGGTGACATCCAACATTACATTACCTAGTTTGTAAGACTTGGGTCAGATGATATCGAGTGACGTCCCTACATGGAGTGTCCTGACTGGCCTGAGCTAGACAAGTGGATTAGATGGGCTCACTAGGATAGATGGTTACTCAGTAGAAAGGCCAAGATCTAGGAGTACCCATTTTTCTCTTGTTTCTTATGGTAGTTCAGCATGGTACAGGACATCTCAGAGATATCGTTTTATTAAAAGTGTCTGGCCTTGGAGAGGGATCTACCATGGATTCAATGTCCAGCTCTAGGGGATGCTACTGATGACTTCCAAGATACTGGGGTTGATAGAGCGATGACCATGCTAGAGTATGATGGATGGTGGTATTTATTCTCTTGGTATGGGACAGGGCCTCTGGGCCGTGCTACAGATTATACTGGAGCAGAGGTGGATCTTGACGGGCACAATGTGCACCATTGGACAAAGGGTGTCTAGGGTGCAGAGGCTACCACTAGGAGGCTCTTGAGGTTGACCCTTATGAGGATGCTCCCTAGGAGGGTGAGGTCCCTCTTGATAGTGTAGAGGGACTGCTCTTGGCATAGGTGGCTGACTTGTAGAGTCAGCTTGGGTGATTGTAGACTTAGCATATGGAGCGATAAACTACTATCACTACTCTATAGATGTAGCTGATAGACAAAGATAATTGATTGACATAGGTATACCAATAGGTTGTTAGCATGATAGCCTGAGCTAGTACAACAGAGACCTAGGTTGGTGAGCTCACCCATGCTCGTGACTTGGCACTAGCATAGAGAGATGCAACAGTGGCAAAGCGAGATCTACTCGGGGCATAGAGGGAATATTCCTCATGTTCACAGGTGATTATAGGGCCGTCGACAACACCAGTAGTAGTACTACCAGGTGGCTAGGATCCTATGGCAAAGATTCAACACCAATAGGATTTGTTGATAAGTGCCAATGATAGACACACATCTAGGGTTGCTCAGATATACCAACTAGTTGGATACATTCATATGCTAGGTGTAGAGGTTCCTGAGGATCCATATGTTGTAGAGTCCCATTGGATTAGATCTTCTACTACAGGATAGTCCACTACTAGGTCTAGCCATCGCACTTATCAAAGTGATAGGACACACATATCCTCTAGTACGCATGGCGACAATAGTCATAGCAGGACCAAGGAGATAGGGAAGTCTATTGCAACATCTAGTAATAGGTCCCAACGGATAGAGGTGTCCATCACACAGGGGGTATTTGGATGAGTGCTAGGCCTCTTAGGGCTAGGCGGTACTCAGGGTGCTCAACAAGATCCACAACAGTCATCTAGGCAGTAGGTAGAGCAGTATCCTGAGCACAGTACTAAGAGAGGTAGTGAGAGCTCTGGTACAAGGGAAGTAGATCAGAGCTAGATCTCTATTGCTACATGATAATTTTTTATATATCTTATTTTTTGTGTAAGGTCAAGGACCTACACATTTTTAGCCTACGAATATTTTTGTACTCCCTATGTACTCTGAGACACACATATTTATTTATGATATGATCATTATTATGGCTCATTATTGTGTACTCATTTGTTTTTTATTTTATATTTATGTGATGCACATGGATGCAATGTTTATGTTATGCTGATGCTATATGATGTGATGTATGGATGACATGCACTAGATAGCTATTTAATTTATGATGATGATATGCAGTGATCTAGATGCTTAGATGTGCTTTTTGATGTATGCATATGGATGCGATGTTTTTATCTTAACGCATATTTGATATTGCTTTATTTTTATGCATTAATGTATGTGATGCTTTATTTAAATGATGCTTATCTAATGTAAATGAACCTTTATGCTTTAATCAATTTAAACATAAGGAATAAATGCAAATATATTTATCAATCTAATGGATGACGCCATAGAATGTATAATAGTCATGAATGTAATTGAAAATACTTAATATAAGAATGTAATCAATTAATCACCCATATATGAAATGCAATGGTATGCAATGTTTATGATGTGAATGATATGATGTGTCATTCGAGTTTATTTTGCAAATTTGAAAAAATATGCATGATATAGTTAGTGGTCGTCTAAATATTATCGCTAATATCCATCCAGTATCTATCCTATATGTTGATTGTGCTTTATGTAATGATGTATCATGGATTCGATACTTTGCAATTTGATGATTTATATGGTTGCCATTTTTGATACTTTGTTGCTATGGGAGAAATCTTTGAGGTTTTCCATGAGACTCAAACACCCTAATAGACTTACCAAAAGTTGCATACTAACCACACTAGGCTTCTAAGATAAAAGGTTGTTTCTAAGATAGACCCTAACTATTCATTATCCTTGTGTGTGCAAATGATTATTTTAAGATAAGACACAAGCGTTCCCCCATGTCAGGCGGTATTCTTTCAGCCCATTTCTAAGATAGGGGTTCCACAAATTTCTTATACAATCTCAAGTTTAGATTTTAGTTGGACTAAGCCACTAAGCAATGTAGGACACCTGAAGCTAGCTCTTCCACATTCAAACATTGGTCTTGTTCATAAGTGATGTGCTAATGCGTCAGACATATCATCATGCATAAGGTATAGTAGTGCTGACAATTTTAGGGATTTAGGATCATTACTTTCTATCCTTCAATTTTTGAGATATTTGCTCATATGTAGTGAAGCAAGGGAGTCGATTCCATCTTCCTTTTGAACTATCTTTGGATCTTAATTTGATCTCTCTTCGAACTGGATTTTGGATCTTCATTTGATTTTCACTAGAACTTTTGATTTATGATATTCATTTGATATTCACTTTTGAACTTCACTTTGAACTTTGATTTAAGCCTGTTTTCTGATCTTCACTTGATATTCACTTTATGGCATTTACATTTGATAATTTTCTTCAAGAACTTTCCTTTGGGGGATTTTACTTGGAAAAATTATTTCTGGTATATTGATAGAGAATATAGATCTTATGATATCAATATGGGATATCACTATAGGGAGTCGATCTATGATATCGATATAGGATATCAATCATAAGGATTGATGTGGGATATCTCTTTGGGATATGCTCATTTTATCATAAGCAAGTAATTCTGAATAGGGAACTAACCTATCCTTTTGAAAACTGCCAACATTTCCCATACCGTCCGCATAGAGGGATAAGAAATAATAACTCTTTTTGCTTCAGGATACCCGATTCTGCTTCAAGGCTTTCATCTTCCCCTAGTCCTAGTTAGGATTGTTTTAAATTTTTTGATTAGTGATAGGCTTCTGATATGCTAAGGGCTATAATAACTGAACCTTAGCTACAAAAGCAAAGCAAGATTTCTACCAACTCTTGATAAGGTCACTAGGTATGGATGAGTGATAGGAAAACCCTAGTATATATCCATAGCAACATTATAGGTTGTGTTGAAAAATACAATTGCTCACATGAAATATGGATTATGATAAATGCAGAGATGCATGATTTAAACACAAACATGGTGTCATTTGTAATACTGACAAACACCATGCCTTCTATTACGAAATGCAATAGATGATGAATGCCTATATGCAATGTAGTAATGTAGAAAATGCATGTGTAAATACAAAATAAAAATGCACAATTCAAATGCAAATGCAAATGTTTTTGGATTTTATGCTTTACCAATTTTTTTGGATTTTATTGATTTTATAATTTTTATGGGTTTTGAGCCTCATAATTGACCAAACGGTGAGTACATGCCTCTGGAGCCTTTAGATTGACCAAGCAATTTTTAGGGATCCTTTGAGCTTTTACGATTGACCAAAGGGATTATGGGTACCTTTGGGGTGTTTTGGGATGACCAAGCGATTTTGAGAATCCTTGGAGCATTTGGGGTTGACCAAGCAGTTTTTTAGAAACTCTTGGTGCCTTTTGCATTTAACCAAAGGGATGACATATGCCTTTGGATCTTTTTAGGATGGCTGAGTGATTATAAGTGAATCCTTGGGGCTTTTAACTGACACGACGAAGTGGTTTCAAGGACCCTTGGATCCATTTGGGATGACCGAATAGTTTTGACCAAACCCTCAGAGCTTTTGAGGTTGACCAAAGGGATTATAGATTCCTTTGGATATTTTTACTTGACCAAACCACTGATGAAAGTGCTTGGGAATTTTTAGGATGACTGAGCAGTTACAAGCATCTCTTGAAGCCTTTTACTATGCTCTTCAAGCATAAAACACCTTAATATGGATAATGTTGAGAGGTTCAAGCTCTTCAACACCCCTTAGTGACATTAGGCGATAGGTACCCGGACTAATATTTTTAGATATGATATAAGGTCCTAGCCAATTGGCTATGAATTAGTCTCGCATATCTAGTAGAAAATTAGAGTTCTATTGTTTTTCTTTAAAGATAAGATCCCCAAATTCAAAGTCTCTCTGGTGGACTTTGACATTGTAAGATCATTTTTGTCGCTCCTGATAAACATGGAGATGCTCTAGGGCATTCACGTGACGTTCATCAAGTAGCATCAGTTGATCCAGTCGAGCTTGCCATAAGGTGTCATCATCGATGAACTCTTTTAATGTGATGCACAACGTTGGTATTTCTAATTCCAAGGTCATAATGGCCTTAGCTCCATATACTAGTGAGAATGGTGTTGCCCCAGTGGGCATATGAATACTAATCCTGTAAGCCCATAATGTAAGGGACAACTACATTTGCTAGTATTTGTGTTTTTATTGTACCATATTTTTCAATATGGCTACCACTATCTTATTTGAAGCTTCAGCATACCCATTTGCTTACAGATAGTATGGAGTCATGAAAATATGTTTTATTCTATATTTAGATGTCAAAGATCTCACAGTTTTGTTCTTGAAAGACGTTCTATTATCCAATATTGTTTTGTATGGAATTCCAAAATAACTTATGATATGCTCCAGTATAAACTTTGTTATACGAGCTCTAGTTGTCATTGTTAAGGGTATTACTTCCACCCACTTTGTAAAATACTCATTAGCCATGATTATGAATGTACGTCGACCCAATGACGGAGGAGAGATCTTGCCTATAAAATATAGTCCCCACTTAGCAAATGGCCAAGCTGCTTGAATGGGCTGTAAGTCCTACGATGGCAAGTGCGTAATATTAGCATGATGCTAGAATTTAACACATTTATTAACATACGCATTGCACCCCTTCTCCATAGTGTGCCAATAATAACCCATTCGAATGATGTGTTTGATGATGGCCATACCGCTGAAATGGCCACCACACATACAGTCATGGGCTTACAAAATTTCCCATGATGCCTCTTGGGGCTCTAAGCAACGAAGGAGAAATCCATCATAGCTTCTTCAGTACAATATATCTCATATTAAGACATATTTGGCCACTTTATGTTTAAATGTGCACTTCACGACACGCAAAAATCCCTCTAGGATTATGCTAAGCTTTAGGAAGTCTTTAATTTGTGACATCCAATTTTGATAAATCTCATCTTTGACTACTAATATGACTTTCTCCCCCTACGTATTTACTTTTGCAAATGTAGACTCAAAAACAACCCTATGGTGAATGGTAGTACCACTCCCCATAAGACTCTAAGAGGTTAGTGACCCCCAAGGTGCCTTCTTAAGAAAGTCTTCAGCTCTACAGAACCATTCAACTTATGGTTCTACACTGATCATGTTTACTAATTTTTTGTTATCATAGGCAACACACTTTACTACCGGATGTGAGAGTGTCTTGACATGGATGGCAGTGAAATCAGTAGATAAATTTTAAGGGATTAACGATCCCAATGAAGCCATGTTATCTGTAAACCTATTTGACGATCGAGGGATTTCCTCAATGTCATACCATTCAAGTTTGGCCAAATATGTGTCAACTAGATCTTTATAGGCTTTCATTATGGGACACCAACACTGAAAAATCCCTTTGACTTGATTTACTATAAGCAAGGAAGTGCCAAAGATGTTCAATCTCTTAATATTCATGGCGACAACTATGTGGAGGACCAAAAATAGGGCTTCATACTCAGTGTTGTTGTTGGTGCATGGAAAATCCAACTTAAATGACAAGGACATTACAGCTCCTTGCGGTGTGAAGAACACTATTTCGGCACCACCCCCTTGTTCACACTTTGAACCATCAAATAACAGAGTCATATCAATATTTTTCTCTAGTTCTTTGGGTTCAGGAGCTTCAGATATGATGAAGACTGCATCATCCGAAAGCTCAATTGTTAGAGGCCTACTATTTGATAGTGGTGCCTCATCTAATTGATATGCTATGACATATCCATTATTGAAATTCTGGATTATGAATTCCAGATCAAATTTCATCAAAAGCATGATCCACTTCACAGTACGTGTATTGTGATAAATCTTACTCATCATATACTGCAAAGAATTGTGTTTAGATATAACATACGTCGTATGACTTAACATATAGTGTCACAATTTCCTAGTAGAAAACACTACTACTAAACACAATTTTTCCACGTATGCATACCCAAGATCATAGCTCACCAAAGTTTGACTAATGCAATATATAGCCTGCTCTTTGCCTTGCACGTTCTTTTAAGCCAACATGGTTCCTAGTGCAAAGTCAGTTGCTGATATATATAGTAGAAAAGGTATATCTGGCCTTGGTGGAGCTAGCACTGGCAAAATTTCTAGGTATTGGTTTATCTCAGCAAAGGCTACCTTGCAGTCCTTGTCCTAGTTGAATGGGACCCCCTTATGTAGCAATCAATTCATGGGTCAATATTTATCCGATAATTGGGTGATAAATTGTTTTATCGAGGCTACCTTGCTTTGAAGGCTTCTTAATTCCTTAATATTGGTAGGAGGACGCATTTCCATAATGGCCTTGACCTTCACTGAGTCTACTTCAATGCCTCTCTTGAAGATGATGAACCCTAGTAATTTTCCAGAAGTTACGCCAAATATACACTTCTTAGGATTTAGCCTAACATTGTGCTCTATTAGGAGATCGAACACTTTTCTTAAGACCTCTGCATGCTCTTGACTTGGATAACAAATAATCAATATAATATTCAAGAATTTTGTGCATATAGTTATGAAAAATGTATGTCATGGCCCACTGATATGTGGCACCAACATTTTTGAGGCCGAATGGCATAACTTTATAGCAAAATGTTCCCCATGGCGTTATAAACATGGTTTTATGTTGGTCTTCAGGTTTAATCTGAATTTTATTGTAACCAAAAAATCCATACATTAAGGAGAGCATTTCATGACCTGTAGTTGCATCTACAAGAGCATCAATATTGGGCAACGAAAATGAATCTTTGGGTGTTGCCTTATTTAGGTCTCTGAAATCCATGAAAATACGAATTCTTCCATCAAGTTTTCCCATAGGTACCATATTGGACACCTATTCTGGATAATCATTGGAAATCAAAAATTCCACATCCAACAACTTTTGTAGCTCATATTTCACCATTAAGGCTACTATTGGGTGCATTTTCCTAATATTTTTCTTGATCGACTTCTTCGTCAAATCTAACAAAAGGTTATGAGTAACCAATTTTGGGTCTAGACCTGGCATATCATTATACGACCAAGCAAACAAATTTGGTCTCTCTTTCAGTAGAGGGATGAGGGTGGCATGCTCATCTGGAGTGAGACTCTCTCCAGATTTAACCTTATTTGCACTGGTGGGATCATCACTGATATCCACCTCAAAGGTTTCCTCTACCGACATATGTAATCCCTCCTCAAGTTGGTGAGGCATATAAATCAAATGAATGTCATCAGTCGGGTTGAGTGGTTTCGCGTTGGAAGCATTATCGGCATGATAAACATCATATGCATAGCCTAGTGCAAAATGGAAAGGTTGCAAAATTTCTTCATTGGGGAAGCAATCCTCAGGCTCAATGGGTGAATCAGCGCGATCCCAGTCGATAACATTTTTTTTAAGATACAAAATTTTAGATGGATCTACTAGATTGCAAAATGGAGTAGTCAAAACAATGGAGATCATGTTAATGGAATAGAATTGATCTCCATGACCACATGGACTGACCACTACAAAATCTACATAGTTATCATAACCACGATCTAGCTCTAATGGCACAAGCACAAAAGGGTATTCCCTATGAAGACTATGAATAACTGGATCCTCCCTATGCACTGAATACAAAATAGGATAATTTGGCTTATGGAGCTACATGTAGGTCGATGAAAAGGGATTAACCAATCAATGGATTTGATCCAAGTTTAACCGTCTTGATCTCAGATGTGGACCAACATGTAGCTGCCTATAGACCTCATCGATGTTGATGTGTTGATGACGGTGATGCAAATAATGAGGACCAAGGTAGGCCCTCTCTATCTCATCTTCTTCATCACTATCATAATAGAATCCTTCATTCACCCCCACTCTTGGAGGGTGCTCCTCTAAGTGAAGCCTCATGAATATTACTTCTTGCACGCTATCATTGCTATTTAGAAAAACTGGATAATTATACCTCATATATGATGCTATTGAGAAAATTGGCTCATATCTTCCCCTAAATGATCATTGTCGGGAAGGATATCTTTGATATCCTGTACCAATTCCATAGGTAATAAATGATGTGCATACAAAGGCATTACATAAGCACCTTCAAATTCATCCTCAGATCCATCATCGTTTGGGGAATTCTTGTCTGCATCATAGCCTGGTCCACTCATATCGAAGGTGGACTCCACTCCATATTCATTACAAAGATATTCTAACTTGATATTGCTTGTAGTAAGGGGTTTTCATCCCTGCATGTATGTTTCATCAACTGCATCACAGATTTGGTGTCCTAGTTGATCTCTAGGGTTCATTTCTGCATCAGTCTAATCAAGGAGCCCTCATGATGATATTCGAGTGGATCAATGGTGATGGAAGATATCATAGGGTTATTCCTAAAAAAATTGGAAGGATCCAGATGGTATGGATTAAAATCCACATTGTTCGCCATGCTAAGGTATAGACAATCTAGAGATGCTGTGAGTAAATTGTCCTGCCCATGTATCTATAACCCTAGACTAAATCTATCATTGACTAAATAATAATGAGGTTCCAGAAAAGTCCTTCATCCTTGTTCAAAGAGACCAACGCCATATCTATGCCAGTGATATAGCTCAAAAATCCGTATGGCATATTTTGGATTAGACAAATAACAAACATTTACCGTGAAAGGTTTCTTATCATCTTCATCCATGGGCTCTCGCATTGGAATCTGATCTAGAACTACATAAATGAAGTTAGTATGGTTAGGCGAATCTCCCAATGGAACCACTGATCCAACCAGATGATGATGAGTGGATGGTCTGCCCATCTCTTGCATAGTCTTTAGAATTGGTTTGAAGGTCACATTTTGCACAAGGTACTCTCCTAATCTAGTATTAGTGAGATGTACCATCACCCATTGTGCGGAGGACCCTGTTGAAGATGTAGGCATGGCAGGTTGAGGTACCTCATCGACTTTGTCTTGGGGTTCCTCAAATTCCATGGGAATGGGAACGTCTTCGATGATTAGCTCGGGCTCATGCTCTTTCTCTTTCTTGCCCATATTTACCTTCAATTTCTTGTCATCCCGATGCATGACTGATCTCGACAGTTTCAAGGAAGTGGTAGTGGTATGCTCTGATCTATGTGACACATATAGAATTGGTTGAGCCTGCACTATCGGTTTACCTGCTGGTTTTCTTATTAGTGACGATGACCAAACATCCAAGTGCATTTATGGGAGTATGAAATCCCCAAGAAAATATTCTAGGTTAACAAACTTAAAAGGCTTCTCATCTGAAGCCACTACATGAACCAGTCCCTTGTGAATATATTTCACACACTGATGTAGTATCGAGAGGACACAACGCATTTCACGAATACAAGGCCTACCAAGTAAAATGTTGTACTACATGGCCCCTTCTCTCATGTGATACATTACTAAAATGGTCTTCAAACCTACCTGTATGGGTAGGATAATTGTGCTGACAGTCGAACATAGTGCGTCGTTAAATGCTCTCAATGTAAATGTAGTTGGCATAATGTGTGATTTAGGTAGCTTCAAATGAATCAGTGCCTTGGTCATTATTATGTTGATCATGAGCCAGTATCGATCAAGACCCTTTTAAATATCATGTGATTCATACACGCAATTATATGCAACATTGGGTTGGCCGTAGTTGTAGAAATTGTCCTTATCTCATGATCGTAAAATTGGATCATCGATTCTTGACACTGTTGTACATGTCCCACAAAATTTGTGAATGCTTGTGCATCCTAGACCTATACCTCAATGGACCTCAAAATGTCCATGAGAGTCTCCCTATGCCTTGGGGACTACTGAATTAATTCATATATTGACAACTTCGTAGGAGTTGTCTTTAGGTTTTGGACCAACCTGATCTTTAGGGTCACCACCGGTCTTGTTGGTGGGCCTGGAATATTCTATGTTAGTCATTGATTTGGTATGGCTTGTATATAAATAGGAGCACAAGGTTGATTTTGTTGTTCGTATCTCCCGTGCCTAGTAACAACATTGACCATGTCTACAAACCCCTAGGTAGGTGGTTCGACTTGCACCTGGTTAACTTGATCAATGTTGTTCTGGGGAACCTCATGATTTGGTAAGGGATTCTTGTAAATCCCCATATTTTGATTGTCTAGCACATGTGGGTTGTGAAGAACTACAAGCTCACCCTTGTCAATCATATTTTACACTAGGTTTTTGAAATATCAACACACCTCGATGTCATGACCTTTCATTCTATGAAAGATGTAAAATAGATCATCTTGAAACCCCTTTGGTTTTGGTTGATTGGGGTATATCATATTGATTTCAGGTAATCTGATTGCCTTGGCCTTACATAACTTATGGATAATCACCGTCAATGATTTTTTCAATGGTGTGAACTGGTGAGGCGGGTGTTGATCTTTGTTCTTGCCCTTGTAGTTTTTGCGCTTGTCATACTACGTAGGGGGAGATTGGGCCTAATAGTTTTGCTTCTGCTACCCCTTTTCCTCCCATTGGAGCCTTGTTGATTTGTGGTACTCTTCTTTGTCCCTCTCTCCTATTTTTGAGCTTCAAGTTGCCCTCCTGCAACTTGATATCCTCAATCACCTTGGCTTGCACCAAAGCCTTTTTGAACGTAGGATACTATTGCAGCAACAACAGTAACGAGATGTGCTTGGCACAAATATTCATAAATATTCAAGTTAATTTTATGGTAGGAATGGGGAATGGCAACTTTGCCATTAATATCCTCAATCTATTTCTATATTGTTCTATCGACTCATCGTCGCACTGAGCTAGCACAGTCAGATTGGAAATATTGACCTATTTCTTGATGCCAAAGGAATAGCATTCAAGAAAGGCATTAGCTAACTGCTTGAAACTTGTTATATTGTGTTTCTTTATCTGATTAAACCAGTTTCGAGAAGACCCTAAAAGTGTCATGATGAACATGCGCAACAATAATGGATCATTGCTTGCTATCTAAAAATAAGCATCCAGAAAGCTCGTTACATGTTCTTGTGCATCTTCATCACCCTTGAACTTATCTAACCTCGGCATATCAAAATGCTCAGGGTAAGCTAGAGTAGGTACTGAAGGATCCAAAGGCTCGTTATGGATTTTTCTCAATGTCAGATTTTGAATAGCCGTGCCATATCTCTCAATGGATTTTATCTTCTCGTCTAAGGCCTTATAGGTCTCTAAAGATAAAAATTCCTCCTCCCTAAGTTGACGTGTAGCTGGCTTAGGAGGTACTATATTCCTAGTGCGATATGGACGTCTTTGTTCTTCCTCTTCTTAAGCTCGAAAGTTTTCATGATATTCTTGCTCGTATCCATATCCTGCTGCTGCTTCATGTTGTCTCTGCCTTTGATTGTTGAGTGGCGATAGCTGCTCCCTATGTTTGGTAGTAACATGAGTATGAGCATCTCTATGCTCTTGATGCATGTCATCTTGTGAGAAAGCCTTCCTATGCATATGCTCTCAATGCTTATCTTGAGGATATAGGCCAGCCCTAGCTAGTCAATCCTCCTGCTCCATGCGTTCCTTTTGGGCAAGGATATGCTATTCACGCATGTGCTTATCATATAACCTCTATCTTATGAGCCTTTATGCTTAAATATTTTCATATTCAATATGCTGCCTCTCTATGTGAGAGTCCTCCAATTGGTCTTGGAGGAGTTGGTATTTTTGCTTTGATGCCAGTTGATGTGATCTATCGATCTGGTCAGCCATGGGAGGCCTTTGATACCCCTACTTTGTACGAGTTACTTTGTGGGTTTTGTACCTATCAAACTAATGTGTTATGCCTTTGCCTCTATCTATAAATATGAAATTAGCCTCCTGCTATGTCCTATATTGTGACCCACCATGCACAAATAGCGGGTATGTGACATGAGGGTGCTTAGAAGCCTCCCCATGTTCTCTAGTAGTGTGAAAGAAACTCACACTATGCTCACTTAGGGCTTAAGTGGGTGGAGTGAAAGGATTGTAGCCTAGCCACTATAGAACACTACCTAGACCTTTTAGCTACCTAGACCGCCATTGCTCATGCAACGGTGTACCATTATCTCCCACCTTTGATATGTCAATGGTGATCTTGCATGGTGGACCACGCATGGGAGTATGGTTAGTTCTATGCTTAGTGGTGAGCCTATCTGCCTGCCCCTGAATGGGTGGGTATCTAGTCATTCTATAATCAGAAGGTGGATCCATAGATCCTCCAGTGGACTTAGTACGTAGGGGCACGAATCTAGTCCCTTGCATAATAAAATCATCGACCAATCCTACGGACACATGTGCATTATGATATTCGTAATGGCTCTTAAGAGGAACACCCTCGTGCTAGAATGTTTCCTATTATACTCTATGCCTATAGGAGTGTACTGAAGATTCTCTATTTAGGGTTTGCTCTGCTGGCTCCCCTCGTGTTGAGTTATCTCCTCAGATGCTAGTTGAACAACATTCGGTTCACTCATGTGGTTGAGGATTCATCACATATTATTATGAACTGGTTAGGGGTTGGTCATCGACATTGGATTTGGACCTTTTTTGACCACCCTGTGTGTCACCATTGTGTACCTAGAGTCGAAATGTATTATTATTAAGCAAACAAGGTATACAATAATGATTATATCATTTTAAGTTTTAAAAGTAAGTCCTAAAATATTTGATGTGTTTTCAATATGTGTTGTATCAGTGTAGAAATTCTCATCGTATTTTGCAAAAAATGTTGGATTTTATTCTTGGTTTAATGTATTTCACCTGTACACTTGCAAGTCACACAAATCCCCCATGTGTGGTAATGAAGCCCACACTTAGACAAGGAGCACAGGTCCTCCTAGATCGTCACCCATTTTCCCCCAATCAATGTTATACCCTCCGAAGAGAATACATGCAAATTTTCTAGGGTACGAAAGGTTCTTGGATCTGGTATTGGTCTATATATCAAGGGTTCGTAGGATTTGGGCCAATGGATGGAAGTTACGCCCATCGTCGTTGAACCCTACTAGTGGTTGGATGTCAAGACCAAATCACTAGCATTTAAGTGATTCATGATGTATGTGGTTCCTTTTAATGTACATGAAATAAATGCATCATATAGCACACATTCTCATTTTATAAATGTTATGCAAATGAAAGACATTTCAAATTCAGAAAATGCAAGCTACTCTAGATAATATTTAAGACTATGCACATTACGATGATAAATGGCCACTAATAGGGCCTCACACATGAAAACCATCAATACATATCTATCAAGCACGTTGTAGCCTAGGGTTGACTACAATCAGAGGTTCGTTTTTCCCAGAAGCACCTTTCTAGTGAAAGCAAAGTATGAAAGCAAACTAGGACAATTGATTTAACATTTTTTTTAGTTCTTTTCCTAATTTGAGTTCAAAACAAACCTATTGTAAAAACACAGAGAACATAAAAGTGATTGATGTCTAAAAATATGACCTACCTCATGTCCTGTACTATCTAAAATTCTAAAATTTTTTGTCTATGTTATCAACAGGAAATCATAGGTTTGACCTACGGTTCTAACTATAAACCGTGCCTTGTACCTACGGTTCAGTTGTTGGACTATAGATGATAGCTGCGGTCTGTACCTGCAAATGCAAAAGCCAAAAAAGCACAATCAGATCCTAAAAATGTGGGGTGCCATCCTGATCGCCTCTATAACCATTAGAAAGGGTCACACTCGATGGTGGCTCCTATTATGATAAATGGTAAAATATAGCATGCATACAAGAAAACAAAATTGACAACAAATGGAATAAGAAAAAAAGCATTTTATTCCATTGTATTCAAAGCCAAAATCTAGTTACAAGTACATCCCTCTTAGAGATATTTATTTTGATACAATATTACAATAGGAGTTCATAATTATTTTCCCTCTTAAGGGTATGTGTGATTTCCAAATGCCTTTAAGAATGACACGAACTGCTCTAGGGTGGAGGTGCCCTCTTCTTAACGATGAGGAAGGAACTTGATGGTTTGCTCTCCTTTGAAACTGTTACTTGCGGTCAAGAAACAACACAAGAATGTCAAAAAGATAGACAACCTCTCATGATGAGGCCCTTTTAGATAAATTGCATAATGACACCATTAACATGCATAATAAAGAAAACGTAAAGAGTACTTCTAAACTATGCAAAGCGAATCAAATTTATGTAATAGCGTAAAGGAAAGTAGAAGTTATACTATGCATGCATAAGATATAGAAAATGAAGCATAAACATGGATAAAGAAAGCATTTAGGTTCTAATTGAAGCGTAAGCATAAGAAGTAAATCTAACCTAGTTCTATGGTCAGAAGTCTGCTAAAATGCTATTAAACCAATAAAAAAATCTAATATAACCTAATTAACCAGACAAAAAATGAAATAGGAAGGTGGTTATACCTCTACTACAAACCGTAGCTCTAGTGCATGGTCTGCACTATAAATCGTAGCTGACAGCCATGATTAGCACTCTGATAGGCTTACCCTCAATTCCAAGGGCAGTGGGCTTAATATCCTTGTCCAATTGATGTTCAATGGTCACCTTCGATGTCCTTATAACAGGTTTGGTGGTCAAATAACTACAATGGGTCTTTGTTTTCCTAAATTTGCGTTACCTGATCCTCCTAGGCTCCTATAACTTCCATGTCAAACTGATCATTGGATGAATATCAAAGTGGCCTTAGAATGCACAAATTCAATATGCAATCCAACAGGGCTTCGCTACTCACTTGATCACTTCACACTCACTTGATAATTCTTCAGCACTTCGCTATACAAATCATCTCCTCCTTCTCCCCATTTGGAGGGGATATTTGTAGGATTCCCTAAGAATTGGGGTGGCTTCCTAGAGAAGACAAGATCAAGAAGGGGTGGTTAGGATAGTTGGAATGGAAGCTTCTGCCCTCTAACCATATTCTTCTAGATCCAATGGTCGTTTCAACCGATTTGGATTGTATTGAAGGCCAATTGAACTCCTGTTAAGACCGCATGTCTTAGCCGTGGTTCAATTGTAAACCGTAAATATGGATTGTGGTTTAGACTGATTAGGCCAAGGAGTCTAAATTGAGTGGTTAAAACCACTACTCTATCTTGGAGTCTATCCAAGATCTTCCATATGGTATTGTAGCATGTCCATATGAGTAGTCGCCCTCAACATGACATATTTTAGGTGTCTATAGTAACACAAAATGATACAAATAAAAATTAGCTATTGCATTAATCACAAAATATATTATAGGATTTTCTACCTTTACAAGTCAACATTTAATATGCACGATCCATGTGAGTATTGAATGTCATACATCATGATCCATGTACCCATTGAATAACACAAGATTTTTAACTTTTGCCTTCATTAATACCACATTTAATGTGGTTTAATAAGCCCCTTTGGACCTATCACATTTCATTAATACGTGCGGTTTAATGCTTGAAAAACTTAAATTTTCTTGTTGGAATTTTTGGGACATGATTTGAGGCATCTTCTATGACATTTCAATTATTTTCTTCTTCTGAATTCAGAGACCCATTTCAGTTGTTTTCCAGCATAGCAGTGTTTACATTCATTAGAGAGAATTTTTCCCACCTAAATGATTTTGGTTTTTTGAAGACCTATTCAAATTCATCATTTGGATATTCTTCTTTTTGTAACAAGAGTGCATTTTCGATTGTACTTGACACTCTTCAACTACCCATATTTCTCTTTCTTGTACATATTGGGGATCAATGCTTCCTCAGTGGGGAGGAATGTTAGGTATTAGGATTGTATTGTATTTAATATTGAAATATCTATAAATATATTTTTGGATTAATGCAATAGTAAATTTTTATTTGTGCCATTTCGTTTCATTTATTAAGAGTATTTCCCACATCATTGGTATCAGAGCAAGGTGTAAGAGTTTGGAGAGTATCCTCTTCTTGAGACTAGATTGGTTAAGAAAGAAATGAGAAAATAAACCCATGGATCTTAAGTGGTGAACATTATTTTCCTTCCATGAATACCTTTGTACACTTCTGATATTGAAAACTCTTGGTTGGGGTCCCTTTAACTCTGATCCTCAGCTAGCTAGGGTCCCTCTAACTTCAACCTTCAACTTTTGATCCAAGCCTTGCCCTTGGATTTGTCATTTCTTTGACATTTGTAATCATAATTATGCAGTCATGCAATTAGGCATTGATCCGATGGATTTCATGTTATCATTGTACATGGGATGGTATCTATTTTCTTCTATGGTAGCGTGATCTTGTTAGTCAGCCACATACCAAATTTGACCATCATTTTGATAGCTTTCCAATACTCATAAGTATTGATCCGGTGGCTTCTCACTATCACCATTTTTTGGTGTGCTATCCATTTCTTCTAGTAACCTCAAGCACTTAATGGTGCCACTTTCCTTACGGTAACACTCTATCGTATGACACCATCACTTAGGGAAATTTTAATGATTTTCGGTGACATTTGAGAAATATTGTGCATGATCATGTAATTTATGGCAATATTTTCAATCATTCTTGTTCATATAGTAAACAAATCCATTCTAAAATATGTTACCGCCACATCCCAAATGATTTCATTGCTTCTCAGTGCTAATCTATAAATCTTGACGTCCAAAACACTCAACTCTAGAGCGATTTCATATTTACCGGTGATCACGAAGAACTCCTATGCAGCGATGATGAATTTATGATGAGGCTATCAATTTTTGGTGGTAATAAATTACACACCCTAAGGTTATTTTAATTTTTCAATGAATTTTATTTATCGGTATCATGTTAACATTCTGGTTGGGTGAATTTCAGTTGAGTTTAAAAAAAAACTTCTATGGGTTTTATACCACATTGCACATAGAATCATCATCAACAACCCTTATCTACGAGATGTCTCATATTAGTTAGTAGCTAGATTATGTTGGCTACCCTTCCTCTGCTATCATTTTTATAGACTTCCTACCGCCTTGCCCATCTGTAATAAGTTTTGTACCCTATGCCTACATTGCATTCTATCATCAGTCAACTTCATTTGCCACACCCTGCCTTCTATTATGTGTTTCTTAGTCATCATCGATCACCTTCATTCAATGCAAATGCTTTGATTTTTGTGTTGCTCGGTGGTCATCATTCACCTTGGTTCCATTATCGTTATTGACCATTGGATATTGTTGACCATTGGATAGTGTCCATTGTGACCGTTGGTGGACTATTATTTGTTGTGCATTGTGATCATTGGAGGGAGGTTGGCTATTACGTTCTATGACCATTGGATCACTGTTGATTGTTGTAAATTGTGACCATTGGTTCACTATTTATTGTTGTACATTGTGATCATTGGATCACTATTGACTATTGTAAATTATGACCGTTGGTTGCCTGTTGTACCTTGTGTTAGTTCCACATTCTTCTTGTTGACCACTAGACATTGAGTCTCACAAATTTCAAAATCAAATTCCTTGGTCCAATCAGAGAGAGAGGCCCCATTATAAGTTGACCACACATTTTTATCGCATATTCTCATTTTATTGTCTACACTGGAACCTAGTAAACACTCGGTCACTCCTAGTAAACCTATGGCTACTAATATGACCATTGTTAAAAAATATCTAAAATCAATGCCACCCAAACTAAAAAAATGACATACATACTTATAAATATATTTTTATATTAATACAATAGTCAATTTCCATTTGTACCATTTCGTGTTGCCTTTTAAGAGTATTTTCCACATCAAACACAAATGATGTTGTTGATGTGTTTAGTCCATAATTTCCTATGGGTGGGTTATAATTGTTTGTCATGGGCTACTGATAGGGTATTTGGTTAATGTTTTAAGTGTCAACACTATTATAGTAAGGGTTATGGAATTGGGGATTTTTGTGTAGTAGATTGTGGTGGGACATGGTTTGTAGTTGATGGAATAGAAGATATTTATTAATGTTAGGAGATAAATTTAGATTGGAGGAAGGATTGTGATGAGAAAGAAATTGAGTATGATTTTAAGGCATGCTTCTAGTTAGAGGTGACTGAGAAATTCCTCCAATGTTAGTTGTTATAGTAGTAGCATATGTAGGGTTGTGAAATGGATTGATATTGTGATTTTGATAAGACTTATGAAATAGAATATTGTTGAGTGGTATTTTCACCCGATTGTGAAAACACACTCTCCAATAGGATTTGGGTTCCAAATCCTCTCTTGCAAAGAAATTAAATAAATAACTTCTCCAAGGTCTCCGCTATATTAGCATTTTACATTTGTGTATTAATAATCTCAAATAAATATATTCAATTTAAATGCTTGGAACACCTTAGTGGTTGCAAGTAACTGAAAAACAAGGGGCAATGTTGGTTTATTTTATTATGAAACTTTAATGATTGTTTATTGAACCCAAATAAAGCAAATGTGATCTGGCCCTTATATGACCACGACGTAACTTCAAAATGGAAATTGATGAAATGCCATAAAACATAAATCCTTCAATGAAATTGGAATTTTCATGAAGGGAATGTCATCATCGGCTCATGAATGAAAAACAAAACTAAAAATGAAATTCTGGCCTTGAAATGGAAATTTTCTATTTTCGGATTTTTAAAGTCTGCAACAAAACAACAGCTGCGGTGAAATTTATACAACTCTGAAAATGAAATTTTAAATGCGTATTTGGAATCTGCAGTATAACATACGCAATGATGAAACTATTTTTGGATTTTGGAATTTTTAGTTTTTTTTTTTTTTTAATGCCTGTAAATTAAAATAAAGTGCAGAAAAAAATGAAAATAAAATGCGAAAGAAAAATGAAAAGTGCATTCAATATGATGCTATCCTATTTTGACAAAACCGAAGCTAATGAGGTTTTTTGCATACAACCTAACCTATTGAACCTACAAAACATGCACAATCTAGATAAGTTAAGTGCTGGTCTCTGGGGTTTTAACTGTGATTTTCAGATTTAGACATTCGCATGAAGCAACCAAGAGAACTTGCATTAAACTTCACCTATAAGCCTAGAAATCTAAAAAGGGGAAAGATAAACATTCAATCTTGCATGCAGAAAATAACTCCTTCTTTCTTGTCAATGAGGTGCAACTCTCTGAATTTTTTGTATTAAAAATTGGTCATTTTACAACAACAGAACTTTCTGGTTTCCCAAACCCAGTCTATGGAAGAAAATAGCCTCAAAAGTAGGCCCAGAATGGCCCTCTGGCCTTCAGCACTGCAACTCTACTTACAACAATTTCCTACCTAGTCCAATGTAAAGGAAAATATCCAAAAAAAGTGGAAGAAAAACACTCCAAAAGCAGGCCCAGAATGGCTTATTGCCTTCGGCTCTGCAACTCTGCTCGTAGTGGTTTTCGACCCCCTATACCTATCTTTGCTTCTGCTTTTAAAATTTTTGTTATGGCCCTCTGCTTCACTCTGTGATGCTTCGTTTCATCTCCCAGGTCGCTTCGTTTCATCTTCCCCGCCTCTTTGCTATTTTGGATTTTTGCTCGGGTTTGAAACGTTTGGTCTCCCCAGTGAACTGTAACTGACGATCCTAAAATATTATCATAGCCCCTCTGTCTCTATGACACGTGTTCAACACTTCCCTACACATTCTGTAATGGCCCACCGTGAATCACAAAAAAATAGCATGTCGCGATATCGTGACATTTTTATATCTGTAGCTTTGCTCCTCTACCTGTATCGTGAAAATAAGACATGTCGCGATATCGCGACATTTTTATGTCCACAGCCTTGTTCGCCTTCATGCACCGCAAAAATGAGATATGTCGCGATATCATGACATTTTTCTCATCTTATCCTTCATGCATAGAAAATGAGACATGTCGTGAAATCATGACGTTTTTTTTTTTGGTGTTCGCTTGACAAAATGTGACATGTCAGAAATCATGATATTTTTTCTCCTTGCCCTGCTTTGATTGCTTTGACCATGATTTCATGACATGTCGTGATATCACGACAATTCTAGCGCCTTATCTTCTCTCTCCTCTATGAACCGTGATTTCATGACATGTCACGATATCGTGACACTTTTTGTACTTGGATGTTTTACCCATCAAACATCATGAAAGCACAATATGTCGCGATATCACGACAAATTTGAGTCTTCAACTTAGTTCTTTGTCTTGCATCATGAAAATGAGACATGTCACGATATCGCGACATTTCTAGGATCTTGTTCTGTTTGACTACTTTGACCATGATTTCACAACATGTCGTGATATCGTGACATTTTCTCATCATGCTTCATTTTGTTGCTCTTATCCGCAAAAACATGACATGTCACGATATCGCGACAACTTTTCATTTTGTCGCTACATGTCGTGATATCTGACATTTTCATTGTTGTGATGCGACATGTCACGATATCGTGACAACTTTTATTTGGTCGCGACGGAGCAACATGTCGCGATATCGCGACAAATTTTCATTTCTAGTCGCAATGGAGCAACATGTCGCGATATCACGACAATTTTCATTTTGAGAGGCAACTTGTCTCGATATTGGACATTTTATTTCATGGGACATGTCGTGATATCACAATTTTCATTTTTGGTCATGACGGAGCGACATGTCGCGATATCGTGACATTTTCATTTTTGGCGCGACGGAGCTACATGTCACGATATCACGACAATTTTCATTTTTGGTCGTGACGGAGCAACATGTCGCGATATCGCGACACTTTTCATTTTCTGTCGCGACGGAGCAACATGTCGCGATATCGTGACAACTTATCATTTCTATTTTTCTTTGCTCTTTTAACATCTGGCCACCTGCAATCTTCTTGGAAAGCGTGCAAAAAGGGGGGTCCCCAATTTTGGGGTGTGTTGTGGAGCAGCCACAACAAATGGTGACTCTACTGGGAAATGCTCCTGAGCATTTTGGTGAGAACCTAACCTAGAAATATACAAACTTAGATACAAGCGTCAACACATAAAAAAATAAACAAATGCCGATAGATCAAAAATACATGAAACATTAGAATCATTAAGTATCATCTCGGTGTGTGCAGTGTGTTCCATTCTCTATCGTTTGAAATTGATCCACATTCCATTGTCAGTTTTACATGAATGCATATGTGAGGTTGTGAATGATTTGCATAGCCTAATTAATGGTCTAGAGATATAACTACCTACTTTATAAAAGCTTTAAACCTTCTAATATCATATACAAATATTTAAAATTATCAAACCCTCTTAGGATCAACTATATGTATAATGAATTGATTTATTAGATCCCAAAGTTGGTTATGAGTCACTACCATCTTGAACCCATGTGCAAGTGAAAGTGAAATCAGAGCTTTGGGGAATCGGATTCCCAACCTAAGTGAGATGGGAATTTAACCCTATCCTTACTACTCTGATCTGGAATTCATTACCTCACTTTGAGAAAAATGATTTAACCAGTTATGGATGAAATGGTCAGGCTAGTCTATCCGTTTGAGCAGTCAGTGGTCTTGTTTTAGACAAGACATGCTGCCACGCATGGGCATACTTAACCCCATAATCCATGATTTGGCTTCATTCATTCTTTTTTTTTCTTGGACCTTTGGGATGACTACCCATCCTTGCGAGGGACATGTAGTACGATCCTTCCAATCCAATATTAAGATGAAATGGGAAATATTAATTAATTTTACTTCTTGGACCTTTGGGATGACTACCCATCCTTGCTAGGGACATGTAGTATGATCCTTCCAATCCAAGATTTAGATGAAATGGAAAATATTAATTTTATTTCTTATTTCTTTTTTTTTTTTTTTTTTTCTTGGACCTTTGGGATGACTACCCATCCTTGTGAGGGACATGTAGTACGATCCTTCCAATCCAATATTATGATGAAATGGGAAATATAATTGGAACCTTGGGGAATCGGATTCTCAACCTAAGGGAGATGAGAATTATGCCCTATCCTTACTACTCCATGTAGGTCAAATTAGAGCTTTGGGGAGTTGGATCCTCAACCTAAGTTCGATGAGGATTTAACCCTATCCTTACTACTCTATTTTAGGCTTTAAGCTTTATGGGAGTGGTAAAAACCACTATTTTAAGGATTATGTTGCATGATAGGACAGACACGAAATACTCCTTTCGCCTCACCTTTTCTTCCAAGTATGGTTTTGATCATTTTGCTCAAGATCCTTTTTAATGTGCATAGAATGTGCTTGGTTCAAGATAGTTCGGGCATCAGTTCCCAACCTTAGGATTTATTTATTTATTTTATGTTATAGAATAACCCTAAGAGGATTTGACATATTTTAAATGATTTGTATTTGAAATGCATATGCAACTAAGATGGCATGTATATGCAAAATGGGAATGTAATATGAATGCATTGCTTTTCTGAATTGTGGATGGAGTATTGCCATAATTTGTAAAACTGACTACTTCATGCATCACAAGTTTCAAACGATATTATTTAAAATGTTTGTGTTACTTGTGGAGCTTTCTACAACACAATTCCAATGTTTCATATTCTCCCAGTCTTAGGCATAAGTTGACATCTCAATTTTTTTTTTTTTAATAGACAAACCAACATGTCCAGAGGACTAACACACAAAACTTAAATCCAAACCCAAAAAGCAATCCCAAAAACGAAAACTTGAAAACACAAACCAAAAACCAAAAATCAAAACCTATATACAAATGTACAATATAATACAAGATGGTGCAAAGATTTGGACTATCACTTTCCCGGATCCCAAACATGATTAGAACATTTCAAAAGACATTGAACATTAGGCGCATGCCAAGCTTTGTAAGAATGCAAGAATAAAAGATAAGACCAAACAATATTCCAATTCCCATTATGCCTTTCTCACTCCGCCAACTTGCTTGGATAATGCCATTAGTACTCTCATAGGTGAAATTTTAATTCATTGAAATGATAAGACAATAAATGGTATTCAATCTCTTCTTGTCTATTCATGAAAGTATCCACTTCATAATTCGATTCATGATTTAAAATTAGGCCTTCCTTTTCAAATGTGAGATGTTGCAAACAAGAGCCTATTTCTAAAAGTCTTGAATTCAAATCATTTTCCAGGATTTTAAAGCAATCAAAATAATTCAAGACTTGACAAGCATCAACAAAATTTGACATTTCCCCATTAATGATATTAGCATCCAAAGGGACACCATGTAACCTATCACTTAAAATTTTTGTAGCTACTACCAACGGTAAAGATTTCACCTTGTCATCCATACTCAACCCATCATGATTAAAATTTACCATAACTTGATGAGTGTTAGTAGCCTTTTCTTTTTTCTCGTTGTCTTCTTCATCATCCAATACCTGTTCAAAAACACCAAAGTTAGGCACCCAATCAAACAAGCGTCCATCCTTTTCAAAACAAGAGCCTAATTTTTCAAGATATGTGTCGCGTGACACCTTTCCATGATCAATGGCTTGAGTTGCCTCAGAATCCACATTTTCATTAGGATCATCAATAATATCAAAGTCAACCCACTTAGGTTTTGTAATTTCATCATTTTGAGATGGCATAGACATTGTAGAAGCAATAGGTGGATCAAGATTTTTGATTTCTTGCCCCTCAAGGGGAACAAAATCAATTGATTCTCCTTCTTCATCCATGGTAGTAGAATCATTATCCTTCTCCAACCTTTGATGAGATTCCAACCCTTCTTCCAAAACATTCTCAGATTGCACAGGACTTGTAATATCCTCATATGAAAAGGCAATTGTATTATCCTGTATATCAATAGGCACACAAAATTCATCAGAAGGTTTGGAGTGAGCATACTCTTCCCAAGAATCATAATGATCATCTTTCAAAATCAAATTGTGATGCTCAACTATTTCTTCATCATATTTTAATTCATCAACATGTTTCTCATCAAATTTATCTTCACCTTCCTTAGATGGTTCAATTACTTCCAAAATTGGGTTATTGCTTGTATTCAAATTGATAAGGCTATCATAATCCACATGTGTAACCCATGATTCACGTTTAACATAATTTGGAAGGTGTGAATTTTCTGGGCCATTACTTTCAACAATGTCATCCAATGTGTCATCCGAAACAGATTCATCCTCATAGAATTCATCTTTTGGTGAGTCAAGGGTTTCCAATCTATCACATGTTTCAATACTAGTTGGATCTAGTACTCCTCCCTTGCCTAAAATCATATTCTTATGAAAATCATTGAAATTGATTTTAGAAACATCTTTTGAATCAAGATGAGTATTTTGAAGTTGATTCATACTTAAGAAAGATGGTTGATCTTGCATAGTAGGTTGAGGATTTTGAAATTGATTGAAGCTTGGGAATGATTGTTGATTCTGAAATTGATTCACACTTGAACTTGGTTGAGGTGGATAAATCATTGGGTGGGTAAGGGAGGTATTAAATGATTGAAAATTATATGATCCAAAACCCACACCATAATATTGACAACTTAATTGTTGCTCAATTGCCATTGCTTGAGTATAGGCTTGTGACAAAGATGTGATTTGAGGCATCCCTCGCAAATATGTGGAAGTGAGTGGGTCAAGAGCATTGACGTATATTTGGAGAGCCACTTCTTCTGAAAGAGCATAAAATGTCATTAATTGAGTGTATAATCCAAAGAACCTTTCAGAAAATGACTTCACATTTTCACTTGGTCCTTTTTTAATAGTGAAAAATTGCTCATACATGCGGATTGGGTCAACTCGCTCTCTGTTGAATTGATTAAGAAATGTTGCCTCTAGCCGAGCCCAAGAAGTGATAGACCCTAAAGGCAGACTTGTAAACCAATCATATGCCACTTTGTCCAAGGTGTAAGGGAACATTTTACAAACAACATCATCATACCAAATTGTTAAGTGATTCACAACAAATTTGAATGCTTGAATATGTTCTTCTATAGTATTTGTCCCATTAGACAAAAATCGAGGAAGACATCTCTCAAAACCAACGGGAAAATAATGTTGAACTCCCGGTATGTTCAATGGGCTACCTGGCATCCACGGTGTAAACATAGCCATTAGTGAATCTTAAAGAATATAACTTTAACAATTTTTTTTTTTTTAAATCAAATCAAATCACATTATTCTTGTATGAACAATCAAAGCGTTAGAATAGTGCATAGCAATTCATGTCCTCCTTTTAACAGTACAAAGTTGTATTGTTAAGAGAAGGCTAAAGATAATAACCAATAGGGCATGAAATATTCAAAATTGACATCCCTGTAGCACTTAAATCACACTGAAATAAACCAATTCAGGCCCTCCTTCTAGCGCCAATCTGTTGAGTGGTATTTTCACCCGATTGTGAAAACACACTCTCCAATAGGATTTGGGTTCCAAATCCCCTCTTGCAAAGAAATTAAATAAATAACTTCTCCAAGGTCTCCGCTATATTAGCATTTTACATTTGTGTATTAATAATCTCAAATAAAGATATTCAATTTAAATGCTTGGAACACCTTAGTGGTTGCAAGTAACCGAAAACAAGGGGCAATGTTGGTTTATTTTATTGTGAAACTTTAATGATTGTTTATTGAACCCAAATAAAGCAAATGTGATCTGGCCCTTATATGACCACGACGTAACTTCAAAATGGAAATTGATGAAATGCCATAAAACATAAATCCTTCAATGAAATTGGAATTTTCATGAAGGGAATGTCATCATCGGCTCATGAATAAAAAACAAAACTAAAAATGAAATTTTGGCCTTGAAATGGAAATTTTCTATTTTTGGATTTTTAAAGTCTGCAACAAAACAACAGCTGCGGTGAAATTTATACAACTCCGAAAATGAAATTTTAAATGCGTATTTGGAATCTGTAGTATAACATACGCAATGATGAAACTATTTTTGGATTTTGGAATTTTTAGTTTTTTTTTTTTTTTTTAATGCCTGTAAATTAAAATAAAGTGCAGAAGAAAAAAAAATGAAAATAAAATGCGAAAGGAAAATGAAAAGTGCATTCAGTATGATGCTATCCTATTTTGACAAAACCGAAGCTAATGAGGTTTTTTGCATACAACCTAACCTATTGAACCTGCAAAACATGCACAATCCAGATAAGTTAAGTGCTAGTCTCTGGGGTTTTAACTATGATTTTCAGATTTAGACATTCGCATGAAGCAACCAAGAGAACTTGCATTAAACTTCACCTATAAGCCTAGAAATCTGAAAAGGGGAAAGATAAACATTCAATCTTGCATGCAAAAAATAACTCCTTCTTTCTTGTCAATGAGGTGCAACTCTCTGAATTTTTTGTATTAAAAATTGGTCATTTTACAACAACAGAACTTTCTGGTTTCCCAAACCCGCTCTATGGAAGAAAACGAACCTCAAAGCAGGCCCAAAATGGCCCTCCGGCCTTCAAGCATCGCAACTCTCTTACAACAATTTCCTACCTAGTCCAATGTAAAGGAAAATATCCAAAAAAAGTGGAAGAAAAACACTCCAAAAGTAGGCCCAGAATGGCTTATTGCCTTCGGCTCTGCAACTCTGCCCGTAGTGGTTTTCGACCCCTATGCCTATCTTCGCTTCTGCTTTTAAAATTTTTGTTACGACCCTCTACTTCACTCTGTGATGCTTCGTTTCATCTCCTAGGTCACTTCGTTTCATCTTCCCGCCTCTTTACTATTTTGGCTTTTTGCTCGGGTTTGAAACATTTCATCTCCCCAATGAACTGTAACTGACGATCCTAAAATATTATCATAGCCCCTCTGTCTCTATGACATGTGTTCAACACTTCCCTGCACATTTTGTAACGGCCCGCCATGAATCCCAACAAAAATAACATGTCGCGATATCGCGACATTTTTATATCTATAGCTTTGCTCCTCTACCTGTATCGCAAAAACAAGACATGTCGCGATATCATGACATTTTTATGTCCACAGCCTTGTTCGCCTTCATGCATCACAAAAATGAGATATGTCACGATATCGCGATATTTTTCTGTTAGCAGCCTTGTCCACCTTCATGCACCATGAAAATGAGACATGTCGCGAAATCACGACGTTTTTCTGTTTTGGGCTGTCTCACTGCACTTGGCCATGAAAACGTGACATGTCACAAAATCATGACGTTTTTTCTCCTTGCCTTGTTTTGACTGCTTTGACCGTGATTTCATGACATGTCACGATATCGCGACAATTCTAGCACCTTATCTTCTCTCTCCTCTATGAACCGCGATTTCATGACATGTCGCGATATCACAACATTTTTCACTTTGTCTTTCTCTCTCCTCTATGAACCGTGATTTCATGACATGTCGCGATATCGTGACACTTTCTATACTTGGCTGTTTTACCCATCAAACATCACAAAAGCACAACATGTCACGATATTGCGACAACTTTGAGTCTTCAACTTAGTTCTTTGTCCTGCATCGCAAAAATGGGACATGCCACGATATCATGACATTTCTAGCATCTTGTTCTGTTTGACTGCTTTGACCATGATTTCACAACACGTCACGATATCGTGACATTTTCTCATCATGCTGCATTCTGTTGCTCTTAGCCACGAAAACGTGACATGTCGCGATATCACGACAACTTTTCATTTTCGGTCGCGACGGAGCAATATGTCGTGATATCACGACAATTTTTCATTTTCGGCCGCAACGAAGCAACATGTCGTGATATCGTGACAACTTTTCATTTCTGGTCGTGACGGAGCAACATGTCACGATATCGTGACAAATTTTCATTTTTGGTTGCGACGGAGCAACATGTCATGATATCGTGACAACTTTTCATTTCTGGCCACGATGGAGCAACATGTCGTGATATCGTGACAACTTTTCATTTATGGTCGCGACGGAGCAACATGTCGCGATATCACGATAAATTTTCATTTATGGTCGCGACGGAGCAACATGTCGCGATATCGCGACAAATTTTCATTTATGGTCGTGACGGAGCAACATGTTGCGATATCACGACAACTTTTCATTTTTGGTCACGACGGAGCAACATGTCGCGATATCGTGACAACTTTTCATTTCTAGTCGCGACAGAGCAACATGTCACGATATCGCGACAACTTATCATTTCTGCTTTTCTTTGCTCTTTTAACATCTGGGCCATTGCAATCTTCTTGGAAAGTGTGCAAAAAATGGGGGTCCCCAATTTTGGGGTGTGTTGTGGAGCAGCCACAACAAATATTAATATGAATTCTATGATGAAAATAAGTTTAATGATAGGACAATCTAGCTTCAATGAAGTGGATGCCCTTCTCTAAAATTTTAGATAACATTTTCTCATTTTTCCTATATAAGCTCATCATATCATCATGTGTTTTAAAAATTATTTTACCATGATGTTATTCTATTGGATCATAGTTATCACTGGTTGATATATCCTCATCCAACTATGTTTGGGTTCTCCTTATTGATTTGATAATCCTCATTCCACAAAGTATTTTCATTTGGATCTAAGATATTTCTCTTACTCCTAAGGGTAGGGACCATAGGCTAAGGAAAAGGTGATTTGAAACTAAGCTATTGAACACATAATAGATAAAATTTTATTAAATATTATTAAATTTTATGATCTAATCTACACACAATTTTATGTGGTCTTTTTTAAGTTTTACAAAGAAAAATAAAAAGAAAAGTATTTTTTAATGGCCACTAAGGAGGTGTTCACATCAAGTTCACTAAAATTTATGAGGGGGAAAACTTGCATAGATGATTCTCAATGGATATTTTTGGATCTAAAGTAACTATAGGGATATGGTCCACTCACTTCATGCTTGGTGATTTTTAGGTTTGTATGTTAAACAAAAGTGTTTTAGGGATTCAATCTAAATCCAAGGGGAGGGTTTGATGTGTTAATTTGAATACACCTAATTTTGGTAAAAAAGCAAAGAAAACCATAGTAAATAAAACAATACTATAAGAAGATGCAAAAAAACAAGACTACCCTGGAAATGATTCTTCTTTTGTGTGTGCACTTAATCCTAAGACATAGAAAGTAATATTTTCTTCTTCAAGCAAGGGCGCAATGGGAGTGCACAAACAAGTTATCCTAAATGTACAAACTATATGGAATTTTTCTTTCAATGCCTAAGGATAAAAACAAATAAATATTTCTTTTAATATCTAAGGGAATGAAACTAAGTAACTTTGGTTTCTTTTCAGACTAATATTACTTCTAGAATGAAATTACTTCTTTTAGCCAAGGAGAGAGCCTTTTTCTTTTTTTTAGATTTTAAGACTAAGATTTTTCTTTTGGTTTCTTATAAAATTTTAAGATGCACCAAAATGAGTTTTGATAGTCAAATATTATGTGAAAATCATTAGGTAGAAAATAAAATTCCTAACATATTTTCCAATAAAGTAATAAAATTAAAGAAGTATTTCCTATCAAGACAACTTTGATATTGGAGGTTTTGTGATTTTTGGTCAAGTTCCAACAACAAAAATATCCCAAATAGCCTATGGGTGAACTTTAGTTTTTGAAGGAACCAAAGAATACACAAAATTTTTGACCTATCACTAATGTCTCAGTCAATTCAAAGCATATGGAATTATGGTAGAAGAAGATATATTGAGTCAATGTACTCCCATCTAGAAGGACGAAGACCACCTACCAAATTAAAGTTGAACTAAATGTCTCATACATTAAATTAAGAGAAGCATGGTGCTAGGAGTCCTATATTGACATCCATTTTTACCTATGAGACCTCATTTAATGTTTAGTATCCCTAGAAGAGGTAGTTGGAATTAGCACGACCACTTGTAAATAATTTTATAGAGAGATCTTCCCTATTGTAATATATAAATAACAATAGAATGTACTATAAAAAGGATTGATAATTTTTCAATTGTTATCTTTTGTAATCTTTCCTAATAGCTACATATTAATTTATAAAATGTATTTAAGTAGTTACTATAAAATAATCTATGGAGAATGTGATCATATAATTTTTATAAGATATCATAAGCATATTTGCTTTCCCAAATATAATAATAAAAAACAATATCAAGATGTTTATGGGTTCAAAAACACTCAATTTATATTCATGTATGGTATATATTTAAAATATTCCTCAAATTATTATCCCTAAGGTAATGGTTTTGTTAAATCAACAAACAAAAACTCATAGAATTCTAAAAAGGATCGAATAAAAAAATCAATGACAATAACATATTCATATAAAAAGAGCTCTTTGGGAATAATGTATCACTCCAAAAAATGCACTAGGATGTTCTCAATATAACTTGGTCTATGGTAAAAATGATAACTTACCCGTATCCATAGAAATCGTGGTGCTTCAAGCATTACAATAGTTGGAGTTACAAGAAAATTACCCAATGACAATAAGATTGGGATAATTTCTAAAGATTTAGGGACAAATAAGAAGGGCTTAAGAAAAACTACTAAGACATCAAGGAATAGTCAAGAAATGGTTTGATAAAAAGGCTACCCCATAATATTTTGAGATTGGTGATATGGTCCTTAGATGGGATGAACACAAAAGTAAGCCTAAAAACCATACTAAATTTGATACGTTCTAGATTAGACCATACGTCATGGCCAGCTGTAAGGAGGGCAATTTATTTGAGTTGGAAATCCTAGAAGAAGATATCCTCCCTATACCTGTAAATGAAATTCACCTAAAAAGTTACCCTTAAGCATCCAAGATCCTAATACCATAGTAACATGAGCAGAGAAGATAGGCACAATATCTATCAAAAGAGCACTATCAAAACCTAATAAACTCAAGATATTGTTGGTTTGAAAGGTGTATCACTATTTTGTTTCTTTATTGTGTTTTTTTATAGGTTGGACAAGGAATTTCATTTTGAGCCTAAGGATGAAGGGAATTTTGAATTCTCTTTCAAGTAGGCTATAAGACTCCTATGAGCTACTAAAATTATAGTGACTTTGTACTACTTACTCGTGCTTAAGGCAAAGTCTTGACCACAAGCCATTGAAACTTGATAAAAAATTTAGCCAAGGAGATAGCCTTTTTTATGAGATGCACCAAGATGAGTTTTGACAGTAAGATATTATGCAAAAATAATTAGGTAAAGGAAATAAAAGTCCTGTCAGATATGAAAATAAAGTAAAAAAACTAAGTATTTATTTTCAAGGCAACTTTTATACCAAAGGTTTTTTTAATTTTTGATTAAAACATTCCAATCAACCTATGGGTGGACTTTAGGTTTTGATGTAACCAAAGAGTCCACCAAAATTTTGACCTATCACTAATATCTTAATAAATTCAAAGCACATGGAACTATGGTATAAGTAGATACATTGAGTTAATGTACTCCCACCTAGAAGGATGAAGACCACCTACCAAACTAAATTTAAACTAAATGGATCATACATTTAATCAAGAGAAGCATGGTGCTAGGATTCCTATATTTGATATCTATTTTAACCAAGGGGTACCTCATTTAATATTTAGGATGCCTAGAAGAGGTAGTTATAATTAGTAGGTTATAGTTTTAATACCCTTGAATTTAACTAAGAAATCTAATTACTTTATCTATGAACCAGTGAAATAAAGAAACAATGTAATACATAAGAATCAATGCGTATAGCTTTATCTGTAAGAATGTGTACAATGAAATATGGAACTAGGAGTCCATAATATATATTTTACAAATGACCTTTGATATCCCTCAAGTGACCCTTTAATATTTTTACGTATTAAATAATGTAATATACTCTAACACCTCCCCATATTACATTATTTGAGATGAGCTTTCCTTGACCTGCATAGATGATCTCCGAATGTCTAGAACTTGTTTCTTCCCAAATTTTTTATGAATATATCTACAAGTTGTTCTTCTATAGGAATGTGTGCTTCAAGCTAATATGGAAAATCTAAAAGTGATCTCTATTGAAATGACATTGAGCTTCAATATGCTTAGCTCATTCATATACAATTGTATTTTTTATCAAATTAAGTATTTCTTGATTATCACAATGTATTATAGTTGGGGCTCTTTTGATTCCCATGTATGATAGTATATATTGTATCCACAATCTCTCACAAGTTGTATCTCGTGTTGCATGATATTTTTCTTTAGTATATGATTGTGCCACTGTATGTTGTTTCTTACTATGCCATGATATCAATCTCGAGCCAAGATAAAAAATGTACCTATAAGTAGATTTTCTATCATCAATAGAACCAACATAGTCAGAATTCGAGTAAACTTGTAGAAAAAATTATTTAACATTCTTATTATACTTTAGTCCATAATATATAGTTGTATTGACATATTAAAATATTCTTTTTGTAGCTTTCCAATGACTCATTCTTGGATATTGCATGAATCTTGAAATATAGTTTACAATAAAAACTAGATTAGGTCAAGTATTTGTTACATACACAAGACTTCAAATTAATTGACAATAACTTGTAGCCAAAATAAAATGTGTTGCATCATTTTTGAATAATTGAAGTCCTTTTTCCATAGGTGTATCTTTAGTCTTACAATTATTTATTTTATATTTTTCAAATAAATATTTTACATATTTTTTTCGTGTAATTGTAATATTGTCTTTATTTTAATGGATCTCCAAAGAAAGACAATAATTCATAAGTCCTAAATCATTCATTTGAAGAACCTTATGAAGATATTTTTTTACATCACTTATTAGATTATATGAACTTCTAGTAATTAATATATCATCAACATATACTATGAGAATTAAAATATCATTTCCAACTTTCTTTGTATATAGATTTGGATTTGATGTACTTCATTTGAAATTGTGCTACAGTAGGTGATTATTAATATTTATGTTCCATGCTTTGGGGGATTGCTTTAGATCATATAAGGATTTGCTTAATTTTTAAACCTTATGTTCTTTACATTTGACAACAAATCATTCTAGTTGTGACATATAGACTTCCTCTTCTAAATCACCATTAGGGATTTCACAGTGTACATCCATTTGATAAAGATTCCAACAATGATGAGTTGCTAAAGCACACACTATTCTGATAGTAGTTATTCTATATGTCGGTGCACATGTTTCTTCATAGTAAATTCCCTCTATTTGAGTATATCATTTGGCTATTAATCGATCTTTGTATTTTTCAAGTGACTTATCTGCTTTATATTTAATCTTATAAATCCATTTGTAACCTACTACTTTCTTCCTTAGAGGCAGTTCTACTAGATTCCATGTTTTATTCTTTAGTAATAATGAATAATCGGACTCCATAGTTGCCTTCCAATTTGAATGATTTAAGGTTTGAAGTATCATTGATGGTTCTAACATAATACTTAGAAGTTGTCTATTTATTTTGCTCTGATTACAAGTTTGGGCTCTTATAGTAGTAAGATTTAGTATTTTTTCTAGATTTGATTCTCTAAGTGTATTCCTAAGCTATATTGGTTCCTTCCTTTGAGAAATTGTAGATTTTTTTGTACATTCACTTTGTCCATATTGATATTCTAACTATATATCTTCATTTGATATGTCTTCTTATGAGAAATTTAAAAGAAATTCTAAATCCTTATTTTGTTTTTTCGGTTTCAACCTTGATTTTCTTGTAAAAAACTACATATTTGCGTATGTATACTTTATTTGTACTTGGATAAATTATTATATATGCTATATATTCATCATAATAACCAAGAAATATACTAGACAGTTTTTTGGTCTAGTTTTATCCTCTTCTATTTTGGAATATGCATATAAGCTTTGCATAAAAAAAAATTCAAATTTATAATATTCGGTTTTGGTATTGACCATGATTATTTTGGTGTAAGATTCTTAAGTAATCTTATAGGCAATCTATTTTGAAAGTATACCATTGTTTTTACTGCTTCTCCCAGTATTGATGATCAAAATGAGATTTTTTTTGTTGGATATGTCTCATTCTTTGCAGAGGAAGTACTGTACGACAGACCCTTGCTTTGGCAGCCCCGCTCAACAAAAATTGTGGACCCTCTTTTTATGGAGATATTATCAGAGCTATTTTTAGAGGTGTTGGTGGGATTCCCGTGATTAGTGGGTATTGGTGGTTTTATCCCATGCTATTGTACCCATGGTATTCTAATACCATGTTGTGGTTTAGGGTTGTAAGATTATACTTTATATTGATTGTAATGTCCCATTATGGATAAGGTGAATAATAATAGAAAATGAGATGTGGCTCTTGTTTACTAGACGTAGCCCATATTGGGTGAACCAGGATAAATCTCTTGTGTTCTATGTGTATGTATTACGAGTTGTTATTTTCTTCTAAGTTATTTAATTTTTGCATTATTATTTTAGAATAATTTTTGATATAACTCTTCATATGGTATCAGGGCCATATTGTTAGCCATAGAGGGATGCATTTATTACTAGGGTTTCAGTTCATTGAAGAGGATCTAGGGATTCTATGAGTTATAAAAAACCTATTTCAGAGTGGGAGTTTTACACAGAAGGAGCTTGAAGTAAAATGACATCAAATAAATCAAGGATAGAGATAGAGAAATTTGATGGAAAAAGTTTTGAGCTGTGGAAATATAAGATAGAGGATTTGGTCGTGGAAAGAGATCAGTGGTCTATTAATTCTGAATAGAAACCTGTTAGTACATCCGATGAATATTGGGAAAAATTGAATCAGAAAGTGATGAGTCTAATTCGACTATGCCTTGTATATTTAGTCTTAATCAATATTTCTAGAGAAGCTACTACAAAGGAACTATGAGAAGTTAGGGGCTCTATATTAATCTAAGTCCCTAGTGAACAAATTATTCCTTCGAAATAAATTATATAATCCAAATATGAATGAAGGGGATTCAGTAGCGGATCATCTTAATGAATTCAATATGATGGTAAGTCAACTTACATATTTTGAAATTAAGTTGAGCGAGGAAGATAAATGTATTACTTTGCTATGCTCTTTACCATATTTGTGGGATAACCTGGTTGTAGCAATTGGTAGTACAACTTCATACACATTGAATTTGAATATGTTGTGACATCTCTATTATCAGAGGATATGAGGAGAAAAACCATGGAGGTCACATCAAGGGATGCCCAATAGTGAGAGGGAGTATCAAGAAAAAAGATAAAACAAGATCTATTGATAGATCTAAGTTGAGAGATCGAAGTCTCGAGGAAGGTTTGAAAGAAAATGTTGGAAATGTGGTAATCTTAGAAACATGAAGAAGGATTGTAGATCAAATAATGTTGATTCTGAAAAGATATTTTAAGAATCCACTTCCACGGAGATAAATAAATCCATTTATGAAGGAGGGGATGTATATTTGACATCTTGCTCCACACATTCAGATAGTAAATATTTATTGATCAATACTGGTGCATTTTTTCATATGACTCCTCATACATGGTGGTTTACTAAATATGAAAGATATGATGGAGGGGAGGTACTTTTGGGGGATGATTCACCAATTAGAATCATTGATCGTGGAAGAGTGAAAATACTATTGCAGGATGGTAGGGTTAAAACCCTCCCAGGTGTTATGCATATTCTTGGCCTTGCTAGAAATTTAATTTCTGTAAGAAAAATAGCTAATGTAGTAGTGAAAATTAGTTTTAGTAAGGATTCATGAAAAATGGTTTGTGTATCTATGGTGTTAGCAAGAGGAGTTCGGATTGGAATCTTGTATAAGCTATTGGGAAGCACTATAACAAAATGAGTGCAATAAATCGACTATTTTTGAGGCTAAATCAGATAGAAGTTCAATGCTTTGGCATCAAATAATGGGATATATTTGAGAAAAGTGATTGCATACCCTATACATGAAAGGTATGGTTCAAGGTATCCCTAATTGCTCAATGGTTTTTTATTTCTATGAATATTGTATTTATGGCAAGTGGAATCGTGTGAGTTTCCCATATGGTGTTGCAATATCAAAAGGGATATTAGATCTGATTCATAGTGATATCTTTGGTCATGTCCCTATTCCATACCTTGGACAATCATGATACTATGCTTCTTTCATTGATGATTTTTCAAGATATGCATGGATTTATTTTCTTAAAAGTAAATCTAAAGTGTTTGATAAGTTTAGAGAATTTAAAGCACTTGTTGAAAATCAAACTAGGAAAAATATTAAGGTGTTGAGGTCTGATAATGGAGGAGAGTATTGTTTAAATAAATTTGAGGAATTTTGTGAGCAATATGGTATTGCAAGAAAGAAGACTACTTCATATACACCTCAAAAAAATGGAGTTGCTGAGAGGTTGAATAGATCACTTATGGAAAAGGCTAGAAGTATGCTCAGTGGTGCTAGTCTAGCACATGAATTCTAGGTAGAGGTAGTGAATGCGACATGTTACTTGCAGAATTGATCTCCTACATTAGTATTGTTGTATCAAAATCCATTTGAATAATGGTTTGATAATATACCATCTCTTTCACATCTTAGAGTTTTTGGATGTGATGCATACATGCATATTCAAAAGGAGAAAAAAAATAAGCTTGATAATAAGGTTGTTAAATGTATCTTTATTGGTTATAAATATGGTGTTAAAGGATATAAAATTTGGAATCCAAAAACTAAGAGTATATTTTACAATAGATATGTGGTGTTTAGAGAAATAAAAAGTGATCACAGGAATGAAGTAACAGAAGAAGAACCTGAAAATGTGCAATTTGATCTCATGGAAGAAGAATCCTAGTCATCATAAGAGGATGAACCAGAGGTTCATACACCTGTGGTAAGGATATCAACATAAGAAAGAAGAAAACCTGAAAGGTATAGTCCATATGATTTTCCTTCTTCCTTTGTTTTATCTGTTATTGATGAAGATCCTAGAACAGTTAGAGAAACTATTAATTTTAAAGAGGTAAACCTTTGGAAAGGAGCCATGAATGAGGAAATGATGGCCCTGAAAAAGAACCAAACCTGAAATATAGTAAAATTACATGGTGGAAGAAAAGCAATAGGTTGTAAGTGGATTTTTAAGAAGAAGCATAATGTTGAAGGTAAAGTAGAGAAGTATAAAGATCACCTGATTGCTAAAGGTTATTCTCATGTAGAGGGAATTGATTATGGTGAAGTATTTTCCTCTGTTGCAAAGCTTACCTCAACAAGATTTATTTTATTTATGGCTATTGTCTATATGAGACAACCTGAAGGATTCATTATTGAAGGAAAGGAGGATTTTATATGTAAGTTAAAGAAATATCTGTACAAACTGAAAGCATCACCTAGAATGTGGTATCATAAATTTGATACTTATGTTTTAGAATGTGATTTTGTGTATACTCAAATCAAATTGGTAATGAACTTGTCATTATAGTTTTGTATGTTGATGATATGTTACTAATTGGAAACAGTAAGGAAATGATCAGAGAAGTGAAGTCTCAGTTAGCATCATAGTTTGATATGAAATATATTGGCCCTACAAATTTTATTTTGGGTATGCAAATAAATAAAGATCATTAAAACAAAAATTTGTTGTTGAATCAGAAAAAGTATGTTGAGACAGTATTGAAGAGATTCAGTATGCAAGATTGCAAACCAGTGAAGGTACCTATTTTGTTGGGTGAAAAATTGTCTACTGAACAATGTCCAAAAATAGAAGAAGAGTTAGAAGAAATGTCCCATGTTCCTTATGCAAATGTTATAGGGAGTTTAATGTATGCCATCGTGTGTACTATACCATATATTATCCATGCAGCGGGAGTTTTGAGTAGATATATGTCTAATCCTGGTAAAGAGCATTGGACTGTTGTAAAAAGGGTTTTCAAATATTTGCGTGGTAAATCTAAATTTTCAATTTATTATGAAGGTACAAGAAACAAAAAAAAATCATTTGATATAGAAGGTTTTGTTGATGTAGATTGGACTGCATATCTTGAAAAAAAAAAATTTACTAGTGCATATGTATTAAACTTGTTTGGAGGAGCTATTAGTTGGATGAGAAAAAGGTAAAATATTGTTGCTCTTTCAACCACTGAAGCTGAGTACATGGCAGCCACTGATGCAAGTAAAGAAGCAGTATGGCTAAAAAGACTATGTACTTAAATTAGGTTCTTTTAAGGAGCTATGAAGATAAATCATGATAGCCAAGAACCTTGCTTACCATTCAAGAACAAAGCACATTGATACAAAGTACCACTTCAGTAGGGATATGATTGAACAAAAGAAAGTGTTGCTAGAAAAAGTGGATACCAAGGAAAATGTTGTAGATGCTTTAACCAAGGCAGTTAGCATAGAAACACACATTTCCATTATTGATTTGTTTATTCCTTCTGCAATTCCATTTTGTTCTGGTGAATATGCCATAGTAAGTTGTGTTTTTATTCTATTTTCTTCTATAAATAGATTGAATTATTTTGATACAAATTCACCTCCTCTTTTTAAACAAATAATTTTGATAGTTTTTCTTGACTCCTTTTCTACTTGAATTTTGAATTGTTTAAAAAAACTAAATGCTTTTTATTTGTACTTCATAAAGTATACACACATTTTTCTAGTGTGATCATCAAAAAATAGTTGAAAATACTTGTCCCCCAATAATAGAAATATTCATTAGACCGCATAAATATGTATATATCAATTCTAATGGTCGTTGAGACTTATATTGATGGAGTTCAAAAGATATTCTATATTGTTTTCCTACTAAACATTATGGATAAGCAATAGATTCCCAAGAAATATTTGGTATCCCCTCAACCATTTTATATTTTAGCATTTCATTTAAGATGATGCACTAGTATGCCTTAAATGTGTATGTCATAGTTCATTTGTTCCTAATGTTTTTACTAACAGAGAAAAATTTGTAGTAGTATCTAAAGTAAATAGAATATACTTATAGGATCTCGAGGTTATCATTTTTTCTTGTTTGATAATATGACATTGATTTCTTGCATTATTAACTTTGAATTCTACTATCATGTCTTGATCCAAGAGTTGATAAATTGAAATAAGATTAGTAGTCAATCCAAGAACATTTAAAACATTGCTAATTATTCCTTTTCTATTTATTAGATCGATCAGAATATTTCCTATTCTTTTTACTTCATAAGTTTTACTATCTGCTATAGCAACTGGTTTCTCATATTTTTCTTTTAGAGAGTTAAACCATTGTTTGTTTCCAGTAATATGTTTACTTGCTCCTGAATCTATGTACCAATAATCCATAATTGTTTTAGCTTTGAATAAAAAATATTTCAATTCTCTAGACTTTTGAGGTTGACTACCTTATGTCTCCCTAGGTTTGAATAAATGATCAAACAATAAATTTTGATGAAGGTTTCAACTATTCAAATCGCTAAGTTGAATAATTTTAGAAATATGATTTACAAATTCTAAATTTCACAATCCTATATTGATGTTGAATTTCTTATAGCTCCCCAATTAGAAATTTAGAATTTTAGTAAAAGATATTTTCAAAATTTTTATTCCTAATTTGATGTTGAAATCCTTATTTCTCCAAATATCAAAACATTTGCAAATATTAAAAATTGCTTTACAAAATAAAATAAACCAATTACAAAACCTGTAATTAAATTCCCAAGACTTCAAATCAACTTTTCAAATCTCTACAAAACTTTCCAAAATTTCTCAAAATGCATAAATAAAGTTTCTAGGGTTTTTATTTTCCACTTATAAACCTTATACCTCCAATAGCATTAATTAATCAATGTGGAAATATATTAATTAAACTCAACCTTTGATAAATCAACTGCAAGTCACTCCTTATTACTCCAATCTTTATAAAATCAAAAAATATAATTTAGATATTACCTCCAATATTTTGGATGTGCACTTATTTTGGCAAAATACTTGGTCTCCAATGTTGAATCTTTAATAGGTTTTTTTATTCAAAGCACTCACTTGAATCTAAAAATGAATTGATGTTGAATGAATATGATGCTATGCTATTTTTAGCCCATGTATTTAATGACTACTCCAAAAACATTTGGCACTTTCTGTTCCAAGTACCAAGTGGCACAAAAATTCATTTTCTCTTCAACCAGCATTCATTTGGTGCTCCAATTTTCCTGTGCTCCTCATAACACTTGGTAGAAGCATTTTTTCAACTTTGGCTTATATTATTCAATGGTGTTATGGCTTATTAGGTGTTATATATTTTGCAATACTAGGTGGCACACATACTCTTCCATCCCTCTAATCAGTGTTCTTCTTTGGTAACGTTCCACTATACTTGGGACTAACATTTGCTCTTCTCTTCGAATGTACTCAACTCACTCAAATTTTCAACTTCTACTACACTTGACCTTCTATGTTATCTCCTCAATTATGATCTTCCTTATTTGATATTTGGTTTTTCAACATTCATCGAATATCCTTTTGATTGCCTATTCTACAATATTTATAGACTACACTGGTGGCTTCTCCATCCAATATGGTGGCTCTTTTAATAGCCTCTCCTCTAACGATGGTTCATCCTCAACTTAGGTGGCTCTTCTCCTTTCATGTTTGGTGGCTTCTTTGACTACCACTCCTATTGCTTTACTTTAGCTTATTTTAACTTAGCTTTGATGTAGCTTGGCTTCTCCACAACTCAACTTCAATGGGTGAGATTTTTGTTGGTTTGAAGACTTTCTTTTCCAATACTTTTACTCATTTTTCATTGAATTTGTTGAATATACTTTTTGAAACTTGTGCAAGTTTGAATATTCTATTGTCACTTCAAGAAAATACACTTAACCTTCTTTTAAAAATATTCATTATGCACATTTTTTTTTAAAGTGCTACTTATTACATTTGTATCTACTTTTCTTGTTCTTTTTTATTTGGAGTAATACTTGCAAAAACCTTATATTAGTCAAATTATAACACCTTAATAAAATACCTCTTTTAATTTCAATTTGTAAACTTATTCCTAGATTACTACCTTGATAGGTTTGTTCACATTTTGTTGTCCAAACTTGTTACCTAATAAATTCAAATTTGTAGCTCATTTTCTTCTTTCTCAAATTGCTACCTAGAAAAAAAAATTGTTCAATACACCAAAAAATGGCTTTAACGGTGAATAAATTAAGGCAATTTTTTATGATAGTAAAAAACCACCCTAATATATTCTAGGAGGAAAGTTTATAAATACCTTCTTAGGATCAACCTAAGAGGGTGTATATAAAACACCTTCGTAGGACTAAGAAAGTGGTTATAAACCACCATATTAGGGGTAAAAATAAGATGGTAGTTATAAACCATCATCTTAGGATGATCTAAGAGGGTGGTTTATAACCACCCTCTTAGGGTTAAGAGGGTGGTTTATAACCACCATATTAGGTAAACCTAAATTATTTTAGATGGCCCTATGAGGGCGGTTATAAATTACCCTCTTATCCCTAAGAGGGAAGTTATAAACCGTCTTCTTAGAGGTATTTTAGGTTTTTCTAATATGTGGGATTAAAACCTCATGTGATGACATCATTATATCTTTAAAACTTCATGAATAGACAACTTGCTACACCTTAGGTACTGCAACTAGTCCACCACACCTTAGCTAATCTAACCTCCATACCTTAGCTACTCTAACCTCCATGTTGCACCTTAGATACTAAAACCACTATGCCTTAGCTACTGTAACCTATTTTACTTAGCTACTACAACCTCCATGCCATGCCTTAGCTACTATAATATCCACACCACACCTTAGATACTATGAACTACACACCACATGCACAACCTAGGGCTCCTGGGCTTCGAATCATGTTATTCATTTTTTGGCTAGGTTTTTCCCTAAAATTTATTTCAAACTTTTAGGGCTCTCGAGCTTTGATTTGTTCTATTCATTTTTTGGCTAGGGTTTGCCATAAAATTTCTTTGAAATTTTTTCTAATTTACCCGAAATGGTGAGATATGAGGGCCGAAGTTAAGGCACAGAATGGGGCATGAAGATGAAGATGAGGTTTAGTGAATTTTGTATTATTTTAGGTATTTTTATGATTAGGGTTTGGAATTTTTTAGTTTGTAATGTTGTGTTTATGCATGATATTTATAAAATTTAAACCCTAGATTAAACCCTAGATTAAAATTTAAACCCTAATGTTGTGTTTACACATGAGGGTATTTAGATTAAAATTAAGTCACCATTTTAAAGTTTGATTTCATCTTGTTCATGACATTGCAATATGAAATCTTGTTTCTTTACAAAAAAAACTCAAAAATAAACTAATTATTGTAGGGAAAAAAACACACATTCTTCTTTGTGGTTTAAGTGTAAACATAAATCACCTACTTACTATATCCATACAAGAAATCCCCGCATATCATTATAGATTTGGGATTATAGTCTCCTGGTCTTGCTTTGATGCAAGGCATTGATACCAATAATATTTCATTAGGGACATATGGTCTCTTTGAAAGTTCATCACTCGATGTTTTTTTTGGGATTGATAAAACATGGAGCTATCCACTAGGGCATACCCCTAATAAATTCAAAGGATATTACATTTAGATTTTTTTCAAAATTTTCCATGATGGCATACTACTATGAAGGTATATATCTTGCTCATTATACTATTATTTGTAGATTTACAATACCCTTGATCAAAAGCCTGCAATTATACATCCTCAACATATGGGGATAACCTTCCATAAAATTATACATGCTGTAATATATAGTAAATACAATGATATTTTACATGAAATATCCACATACTATTTTCAAAACCACTACTCTTGTCACTGCATCCAACCCTCCTAGGACTTGTGATATGAGAAAGACTTGAAGAAACTTCTAACATATTGATAGAGAAAATAAAGAGTGAGACATAAGTGAAAATAAAACAAGATCTTACTCTATTTTATCATTTGTAGAGGAAATAATTGTATCATGCAAGAGAAACCATATCTAATCAATCATCTAGAGAGGCCTCTATCATAGAATCCTCATTATTTGTTATGAATAACCCAACATGAATTGGTATCCAATAGTTATAAACTATTTCCAAGATAAGCTAAGCAATTTTAATCTATTGATGATGACTATTGACCTCCAATTTCTTCATTCTCTAAAGTTTTTTCCATAAGCCAGGTAACTCTACCTTGGGCTTAGACACATTGGCAAGTCTCAATTTTCCATGAGCTTGGTGAAAGGGTTGAAACCCATTGAAGTACATAATTGAACTATTAGTACAAGGTAAAATAAAAATTATCCCTTGCTTACACAAGGGGGTTTCACATGTCTAAGTGGCATGTTGGCTTGGCCACGACCTAAAAGATACTTTTATCTCTTACTTAGTTCATATCATTATGCAGCATAAAAAGTGCTAAGACCAAAGTATTTAGTGTTGAATTCCCATAGTGGTATTTTAAATATCATGTTTGGTGTGGGATACACCAAATTCTTACCAAGATTTGATATTAATATTTTTATATTTCAATTTCTGCATCTCCCATGCTTCACCTAAGAAATGGAATTTACTCAACATCCTAATCATTTCATTTAGGAGTTTCTTAGCCAAATCCACTTCAAATTTCATCCAACACCCATCAATGGTTCTATGATCAGATTGCATTTTGGTGCAACTGAATCTATCGGATTCCAGACCAACAAATTTATCTCCCTACATTGACACTTCCCCTCATTTTTTGATGGATATATTTTATGGCATCTAGGCTCACATTTATCTTTCAATGCTAAAATCCCTATGAAACTCAAACCACCCTAACAAAATCTTAGGTTACTTCATTAGTAAAATAAAAAGAGGGGAATTATTAGCACTCATGGATTTCACTAGAGAACTTCCAAAAAAGTAGTAATATGTGCTAGACACAACCCTTACATTTTTACCTTTTCTCAAACACTAAATGTAGACCCTACTAAACTAACTGAAACAAGATAGATATTTTACTTACCTATTGGGCTTGTGGCAAGTGGTGGGAAGCAAGGAGTTTCATACCATAAACTAAGGTTCAAGTGGTGGGGAGCAAGGAGTTTCATCATAAGCTAAGGTTCCAATCCCATGGTGAACCTTAATATTTTATTCATTATCCATTGAACTTATCTTGAGTGGTTGAGATGGGTTGCATTGTGGTCAACAACATGGGACTAACAAATTAGCAAGTTCTTTTGCTATTTCATCCATTGTTTCAGATTGTAAGCACCAATTTTATTTTTTCTATTTGTTTGGCGATAAATAAGAAGGGTGCTATATACACAAATTCAAAAAATAACAATATATTTTACTACTTACAGTCCCTACACAAGAGCAATATAGTATGCTTTGTTTTTGGTAGTGGTATATTATTTAATTTGTCCATTGTATTTGAATTCTCTTCTTGTAGTATTATAAGGTAAAGACCACACCATTTGGAAATCAATTTTCTTTGCTTGTTACAATTTACAAAGGCCATGCATGAATTATTTTATAGTTGTTTATGTTATCAAAATTTGTTCTTTAACTAGGACCTTTAAAATATCACGAAGGCATATTTCTTATATATTATAATCTAATGCTAAAATTTAACCTCAACACAAGTGAATAAGATCAAGATAAGTGCTAAAATTATTTATGTTTCTAAATATACCTTAGAAGCAAGGATTTTGTGGTAAGTAAAAAAGATAAAATATTCATAGGTATCCATAGAGGGAAAATTAATAGAAATAATAGTTGACATTTATCAGTCATACTATTATCTCCAAATGCTCTACATATTTGCAATACACATTTGTGATAGTGATGTGTGACACTCAAAACATCAATATTTTTGTATAGGGCCTGTGTAGCATATTTGAACTTCAGAAGACCTCTAAAATTATTGCTTGCTTAAATAATTTGCACTTCCAGTAGATTTACAGATATAATTGTAATAATATAGTTGCATTGTATACCTAATCCTCAACCACTATGACTCCATTGCTATGATTAAATATCTCCATTCTCCATATATTGGTTGAGGTTGTTTTTTATATCAGCAAGCTCTTGGAGTACTTGTGTTGTCCTCATATTTTACACTACTCAATTCACTTTTCCAGCTGAAGGATTTATCCCAAATTGGATTATCATTGGATTTCCTTTTAACACATATTGATGTGTCATTTTTAATGCATGGTCTCCAAGTTTTGTATATGGGAAATTTATAAATTCTTGGTCCCTCATCTGACCCTCCTACATTAAATTTATGCTAAGTCTAGATTTGGCTTCCTCCATGATTTGAAAAAGTGATCCAAATACGAAGTGTAAGTCACCCATAATTACATATTTTTCCAAGTTCTTAATATATAAAACAAGAGTTGGAATTCCAGGAGTATAATTCTTAAATATTAGAAGGGTTAGAATCTTAGTAGACTTCTATATAGACACATGATATTTGAATATGATCAAGGTTGGGTATATACCATTTTTATAAATGACCTTTTAATAATAAGGTACCAATTTAATTTTTTGAGGCTTATGCATATTAGGTAATCCTCTTTGGATATACAATTAATATATATAATTTATACAAGTAATATATCAACTACTAAAAAGAAATCTTATTTATGACATAAGGTATAAATAGTATTTTTTAAAATATAGCATGTTATGGAGTCTTGAAAAATAAACTATAAGACTTTGAATAATTTTGTACATTGTAATATGTTTAAAATATTTATTATTAATTTTGATGAGATGCAATGAAGGGGCAACAACTTGTTAGTTTATGTTCTAGGTCTACCAATATAACACTTATTTCTCACTTGTCTACGAAATTCATTTTGTTAGTTTAAGTTCTAGGTCTACAATTTATGTAGATTTAGAACAACTATGAGATATTTTACATACCCTTACATCTAGCTATTGTATAAAAGTACATGTATGAAGATACCTTGCAGAATTACTTTCCAACAAAACCATTTTCATCACTTGAGAATTAAATTATTTCCACATATTTAATTTTTCATTAAATTTTCAGATCATTCTTTACCCTAGATGGGACTTATGTATATGATGGTGCTTGATGAATTTTTTAAGGCTACCTAGTTAATGAAAATGTCCAATTAAAAATTTATACGTTTATAAATATTTTTGTGTCATATTTTTTATTTTCATATTAAACTTATATGATTTTTCTAATGTTGTATCCAATCGTATCCATATTAGATATGGAAAATTTATCGTATCTATATCTTATTTCATACTCGTATTAGATATTGTATCCATTTCCATACAAGATAGACATTATCATTAAGATCTACCCACAAAGTCAAAACCATCTAGCACTAACCAAGTTTCAATGAGATCTTCCTTGTAAGATATCTATATGTGCTTCTGGAGTAGCTATTAGCACATCCTTGATAAATTTTGTAAATGAAGAACCATATATTTCCAACTGAGAAACGAAGTCATTTAAAAATATTAGCAGGTTAAGAATATTAAAATTTTACCATAAAATTGTTTAGATTTGCATTCAAAATATTAAGGGGTTCAAGGCTATGACATGGTAAAGAGCCTTTAGAATTTTACTAAATGGGATAATATGACCTTAATAAATTTTAGAGATAACAATTCTTTCAGCTTAGAATTATACCATTAAGCAACCATGTATAACAAAGACATATTTTCAAAATGTGAGGACATCAATAATATGCACAATTGTCATTCTAGACACAATGAAGAAATGAATCTTCACAACCATGGATAAGCAATGGCATGAACATAATCATCGACTTGTGAAAACCACTATGATACATATGATAATTATGAAGATAGAATTGCTAATCCTCCATATCATGTGTCATAAAAATATTGGGAAGCCTTTGCAAATGGTAGGAGCAGCGCTAAGTTTAAGGTAAGTACCAACCAATCTGCTATGGTAGTTCATATCATTGTTATATTCCTATAAATTTTTCTGATTTTGATATCCCTAATAAATTAATTATATATTGATTTCTTCATTCTGTTGTAGATGGTGAGGTAAAGGAAGAAAAAAAATACATATCACCAATCCATCATGCACACTAGTAGTCGAACATGATATATTCAACTAGAGCATGAAATGGTATTCTATCATACTCGTCCATTATGTGATAAACATATATAGCTATATTTTTTGTCGTGTATGACTTATCCCCATGTCTCTCCAACTATATATAGTAGAGGAAGAGCCAACCAAATACAAAAAATACACTACCAAGGGCAACTGTGTGGATGACAACTCATAAAAAGAAGGATCGGGCTCTTATTTCACCACAAGTTGTAGAGACAATCATAAGTAACATTCCCTTGGAAATAACAATATATTTAACTTCAAACCATTGTTAAATCAATTATTTTTTTAACATGTTATAGTTAACTATGCATGTGATGTTACCCTAAAAATTGGATGATGAAATATCATCTACGAGTGCCATAAATCAATCTATTAAGGATGATGCCCTCATCAAGGTTTTTAGGACCCAAAATACCAGGTTGGTTTTGAGGTGTCAATAAAGGAGTATTGCCAACTCCTCTATTTTTTTGGTGAGGGTTACTTACAAAAGTTGCATGAGATGCAAGATCATACGATAGAGAAAGACAAAAAGTGGAAACAAAAGCTTGCATAAAGAGAAAACTATAGAAGAGAAGCTTGCAGAAAGAGAAAAAATATGGAAGAGAAGCTTACAAAGAGAGAGAAAAATCGAAGATATTTTAACACAACTTACATAGATAGATATGTGTTAGTTTTATCATGATTTCATATTTGAGATATTTACAAGTTGCACCATGAAAGCTGTAATGATACCTTGCATATAATTCCATAGGCAACATCACTACATGCTACCCCTACAAGTGGACAAAACATTGGTGGTGGTGATCAAGGTATAGGCAACTACTTAGTAGCTTCTAGAATAGAGTCATTAATGGTATGACTATTATTTCAAATATAAAATGGTTGACTTAGTTTGTATTGTACAATATGCAATGAATTTATCTGGGCTATTGATTTTCCATGTAGGGACTAAAAACAACATTGATCACTCAAACTGAGAGAAGGGAATGCTACTTGACACAGATCCATAATGATAATGTAGTGTCCAAAGGTATGGTGATTAGTACTAATCTTGAAGACCTTATACATGGTCAATATTTGGGTGAATATTTTTGCAAAGCCAATGTGCACATCGCCAATGAATAAGAAACTATCTTGTATAGAAGGAATGATGAAATGACAATAATTAAGGATGTTGTGGGCTCCTTCATTTTCTGGACTATAGAAAATATTTTTTACAAATAAATTATACCATGTTGTAGAAATATTGTATAATGCTTTGAATTAACATATAACATCCATTATTACAAAAGAGATCGCCTTTTCTCCATTTACTTCTCCCTTAGTGGTGTATCTGCAAAACTATTATTTTATTTTCATTTACGGTTGCATTGAAATAAGTGTTTTTGTAGTTGATTTTGGTTTATGTAATTATTTATTAGTGTTGTGTTCTTACCTTTTCAAAGGGGTTTATATTATATTTATAGATAAAATCACTTATACTCTATATTTGATGTTATATTTTTGTTTTATTTTTAGAAAATATGAGTAGATAATTAATGGAGAACCAAGCTAGGAGTGAGGCGAGTAGGTATCCTCAACATGAGGTTGACCGATAAAATACAAGAAGGTAATTTGGTAATTTTATAAAGCTGTGTTGAGTGGGTGTTAGTTATGAAATTGATGTTTCATGTTTGACTCTTAGTCCTAGTCCTTAATTATCAGTAACAATACTTGATTTGTATAGATGGATATTTGTGTATCTGACAAAAATATTTGGATACCCTCTCCCCTCATATTTGATGGTTGGGGCAGGTAGGGTGTTTAGACATCTTCCTTTTATATGGAGGTCTCATGTTATCCATTTAATCCTGCACTGAATTGAGTGTGTTTGTAGTTTATTTTGGTTTATGTAGTTGTTTATTAGTTTTTTGTTCTTGCTTTTTAAAAAGGGTTTATATTCTATTTATGGATAAAATCACTTTTACTCTATATTTGATGTTACCTCTTTTAGTTGTTGACATCTATATTTATGAGTGACTCATTCATAGCCCTTGTGTTCTCTTGATAACTATAAAAAAATATGGTTAGATTGTAAGGAAATATTACCTAGTCTTGATATATGGTACTAATTGTCATGATCAGTTGGTTACATATTCTTGCATTTTATTTGGAACTTCATACTTATTTTATTCTTAATACATTATGTCCTTAGTACAAGGTATTAGTCCTAAAGAGTATTTTATAGGGATGCCTTGTGGAATGGAAATTTATTTACTACTATATACAAGGTGATGAAATGATGAGAAGCAAGAAGAATTTAATTTTGTAAAAAAATTCAGAATTTTAAGATTTTTTTTAGGCTTGAAGAAATTTGACATGTTTTTGCATTTGCATAAGAAGAAATTATCATGTTTTGTGTTAGATGGATTGAAAAAACCCTGTAAGTGTATCTTTTCTATCTTTTTATTTTTGATAAAATTGCATGTGGACTTGTTATTATGTTTTCATTTGTTGTATAATTGTAAATTACATTATTGTTTGACCTAAATTTTAGTCCCTCCAACATGGATCATCTCCTTTATATTTTTTCCAATTGTAGGCATGTGTTGTTTTGTTATCTACTGGTTAATATAATTTGAGGTAACATGAACATCGATTTCTTACTGCTTATTTAGGACAACTTGTAGATCATATGTTAGGATTTGGTAGTATTATTGTGGCTCATGGGAATCAAAGGCTTGAGAAACTGATGTTCATCATGCTAATTCTATCCTAGAACAAGATAGTATGTTGGATGTGTTGTCTTCTAAATTTTTGAAGAACTAATGTCTATGTTCCATTTATATAGAGACCCTTTTTGGTAAGAGACTACTTGCTTATGATGGTCAAAATATTAAGTACACTACTGGGAATCTACATTTTGCATCAAAGTAGTTTATATAATGCTAATTGATGCAAAAGAATCAAACAATGGTCCAAGGTACATCATTAAAATATCTCGAGTTATTGAACATTGCCTAGAATTATCATGATTTTGTTAATTTATTGTCTTTGGTATTAGCCAATTATGTGGGAATTATGTCAACTATTATATTAATTGAAAAAGATAATAAACTATTAAATTCTTCTATTAAAATATTTATTCAACTTTGCAATAGATAATCATTTTGTTTTCCAGCACAAGCCATAAATACAAAATCATCACAACACTGACATCAATTTCAATTCTTAGCAACTTTTGGATACAATAATCTTCTCCACTATTTTGCTAAGTCCCATTTTTATATAGAAAAACTAGACTGCAAAGTCCTTGCATAATGTAAAATTATGTTTGTTCAATGTAGGTTCTTGTTCGACATGACTAGTTCGCATTCCCTTCATAATAGTCTTTATATTTTCAGGATTTTACAAGTATATGTCCATAAGTAGGTCCTACAAACTTATGGTTACAATATTGAAATTGTTGAGGTAGCACTCATTAGATGTGTAAACGGAATTTCACCTCACACTCCAGTTTTTACTTCATGTATGAGTTTACAAACATGAAAAGGCTAAATGATTGAAGAAGGAGCATTCAAAAATCTGATTTTAAAAACCCCAAAATTTCTCTTCACCTAAGGAAGATCTCAAGTCAACACCTGGAGGATGCTCCACACCATACCATATACACCAGTCAAGTGAAAGGGTATTACACAAATTTATGGCAGCCTCATTAGGTATAAATTGAATAAAACAACTAATGACTACGTTATTGTCATTTTTGTTTGGTAGGACGTGAAGGAATAAAAGGGTTTTAAGAAGCAAAATAATATGGAAGGGAATATATGGCAATTGGTATCAATAAATTTAATTCATTTCATATGTCCTCATAAATTTTTAACTGATTGTCCTTCATATGAGGTGATGGACATGTTTTTCCTTATACAAGGAGTTGGAAACTTAATGTAAGTGAAAGGTTCCAATTTTGGTGAATAATCATTGTTTATTATAGTTATGTTTACATTTTTAAGAGATTATTTTTTATAATAATAATGTAGAACATTTACTAGAATTTTCATGATTTTATTAATTTCTTATCTTTGGATATCAGCCAATTATGTGGGAATTATGTGAGCTATTCTATTAGTTAACAAAGAGAATACACTATTAAATTCTTCTAAATTATAATTTTTTTGCATGTAAAGTATTGAATTTTGAAGTTTGAATACAACTAGGTGGAGGTGACAGGAATAGAACCTGTGACTCTTTGTTAAACTTTGTAACAAACAATTATTTTTTTTACCAACACAAGCCATAAATACAAAATCATCACAACAATGTCATCGATTTCAATTCTTAGAAAATTTTGGACACAATAATCTTCTCCTCTCTTTTTGATGTAGTCAAATTGGACTGCAAAGTCCTTGCATTATGTAAAATTATGTTTGTTCAATGTAGGTTCTTGTTCTACATGAATAGTTCACATTCCCTTCATAATAGTCTTTATGTTTATGGGTTTTACAAGTATATGTCCATAAGCAGGTCCCACAAAATTATGGCTAAATTTTTGAGGTAGCACTCATTAGATGTGTAATGGAATTTTACGTCAAACTCCAATTTGTACTTCATGTATGAGTTTACAAACCTGAAAAGGACAAGTGGTTGAAGAAGGAGCATTCAACAATATGGTTTTAAAAAATCTTAAATTCCTCTTCAACTAAGGAATATCTTAGGTCAACACCTAGAGGATGTTCCACACCATGCACTACTAGGAACATTATATAAATAACCCAAAATGTAGGACATACTAGTAAAACCATAAAAAATATTTCATAGTAGAACTATCCAGCTGATGAAACTCTTGGAAGAGTTGTAAATGGAATACAATTATGAGTATAAGAGAAGAGGAAAGCATGTGGAGAGCAATAGGGAGTAATTAAGGGCCCAAAATGATATATAGTGTCATATAACGATGAGAATACTCCTTACATGTAAGCTATTCATACTTTTCATTCCCACAATAACCTTCCCCAACATTTTCTTTATATACATATATAAGAACTTTATGAATATTTTTATTAAATGGTATATTTTTGTTTAGTTCCTTAATTGTAAAACTTAATACCCATAGAGGTAGGCTACTATGTATTTGAATTGTTACTATTAGTTAAGAAATCAACCATCTCTTTATACATTCATAGGATATTCAAATCATGGAAATGTCAACTTTTTTACCATATATACTTGATTGTATTAGGTGGACAACCAATTGAATATGGGGGATTCTTGTCATATTTTGAAATTATATGATTGTTATGGTATGTGTATCACCTTCCTGCAACACCACATCGAGATAGACCACAATTCAATAATCCTATTGCAAATTTATTTTATGAAAATTTCTTGAAGTTGGGGCAACATGAACACTAAGTTGTTTCATACTACTAGGACTATATATATATATATATATATAATTAACATATTAGGACAAGTGATTGAGCTGATTAACATAGAAATTAATGGTAAGTGGTTCTGATAATATGTGGGTAATATACTACTAACTCATAGGGGTGTTATTTAGGGCATAGTATCTGTAAAGTTTGAATTTTATCAATATACATTTTTTTTAAAAATTATAGACTTCTAACTCATAGGGGTATTATTTAGGGCATAGGATTTGTATAGTTTGAATTTTCTTAATATACATTTTTTTTTTAAATATAAAAAGAGTAAAACTTAATTTAAAAGCTGATAAAAATTTGTATAAAATATATCCTTACACTATATGGGTGGTATTTGTAACTTTAGACCATAAGTAGTTGCTCTTTGATGCCAATAAAAAAATTGAACAAAATGGATGAGTCGCGTGAAACACCTCCTTTTGGTTTAATATAAAGAAAAATTTTCATCACTATAATTATGATTTACTCTCAGTCCATATTAGTTGATTTATTGTGATATTAAAATACCATTGGATAAGGAAGACAAGATGTTGATAGTACATGCAAGATCTCATTGATAATCATGTTACAATGTCTTATTAGCAACTTTTGAGCTTTAATCAGGATGATGGTTGTATATCAATACATTGATGTCGTAGGCACTGTGGGAGGTGTTTTACAAGTCGAGACCACAAAGGCAATTATTTTATATTGCTAAGTATAAATTGATTGATTCTCAAATAGTTTGTATTATGTGTGAGATCTTGTTTATTATCAAGTAGCTTTGTCATGGAACTCTTGGGCCTTGATCATGGAGTTAAAACATGCACTGACATAATTTTTTTTGCTAAGAGATTTTTGAATAAAGATTCATATGTTATTTATAATTGATGGTATAACTTATCTAATAACGCCATAACTTAAATACACAATTGTTAATCCAGTGCCTTTCCATATTGACTTTCCCATATATTGATTTGAGTGCCTATAACTTTTCTATTGTTTGAGTAAGTACACAACAATGAACATCAATGGTAATTTCAATAGCCAGGCTATAGGTAAGGACAATTAAAATACCCATTATCACTACAATTTGTTCATGAACCTAACTGGTTGGCCTAACTTTTAGTTCGTCCAACATGGACCATCTCTTTTATATATTTTTTTAGGTTTTGACCATAATAGGGTGATTTATAACTGCCCTCTTAGTATCTAAGAGGGTGAATGTAAACCACCCTCTTAGGCCTAATAGGCTTAACCCTAAGAGGGTGGTTAATAATCATCCTCTTATTCCTAATAGGATGGTTCACAAATGTCCTTATAGTCCTAAGTTGGCAAGTTTTAACCACACTATTAGACCCTAAGAGGTTGGTTGTTTGAGATGGTTTTTAATTGTTGTCATATGTCATAGACTTTTTACAATGCCCTCATAGACCTTGGCTGAATAATAATCTTTAATGGTCTTTAAGGGTTGTTTATAAGCATCATTAAATCTCTTTTTTGGTGTAGTGGTTCTATCTTCTTTCAAATCCTATCAAAAAGTAACCCCTATCTTATTCCAAATATGCTATAAAAAACTTCTCTAAATTATGTAGATCTAATTCTTCTTCAATTGTTGTCTTGAATTCTAAAATATTTAGCACCAAATGTTGTCCAATATGCTACCATTTTTCTTGTCCAAAAATTCTTCAAATCATAGCTCTATATCTCCTCCTAATGTTGCCCAAATTTGTAGTCCAAAAATGCTTTAAAATTATGCTCCAAAAATTTGCAATCTTCTTCTTCAAAAATCAACCTTCAAAACTTCAAGGGCTTCCTTAAAAAAGTAACAATTTAGTGGCCTCTTCAATACTCTTTCTGATCTTGTCATCGGATGGTAATGATTGTCCTAGTTTTAATGTGATTATCTAGTTTTAGGAGCTTCTCCTTTCTTGCAATATTCTACCTCAAACAATTATTCAAGTTCTCTAATTAGTCTACCATGTGGATTTGGTACCACTAATAGTTTTAGTACCCTTGTATCTAACTAAGAAATACAATTACTAAATCTATGAACTAGTGAAATAAAAAACAATGTAATACATAAGAATCAATGCATATAGCTACTTATTATTTGTAAGAACTTGTACAATGAAATATGGAACTAGGAGTCCATAATATAGATTTTACAGATGACTTTTGATCTCCCTCAAGTGACCCTTTTACCTTCTTACATATCAAATAATTTAATATACTCTAAGAGTAGGACCACGTATAGATAATTTTAGAGGGAAGCATTACCTATTGTAATCTATAAATAATAGTAGCATGAGTTATAAAAAAGATCGATGAGTTTTCAATTATTATATTTTGTAGAATTTTCCTTCATTTATTTCTATATAATAGTCAGTTCCATAGCGACTTGTGGGAAAATAAAACCCCCACTCTTAGCAAAATTTCTATAATTGTCCTATTTACATATATATATGAAGGACAAAACCTACATAGATAAATTCTCAATAGATTTACTAGGAGCTAAGGTAATTATGGGGCTATGGTCGTCACACTTTAGGCTTGGGCATTCTGGGGTTTAGGGTTTCCCTAGGAGTGTTTTAAGGATTCACTTCAAATCTAGGGGGATGGTTTGATGTGTTAATTTACAAACACCTAAGTTTGGTATAAAATAAAAGAAAACTAGTGTAAACTAAATAATATTGTAAGAAGGTATAAACAAACAAATATGTGTACAAATAAGACTACCCTAGAAATGATTTTTATTTTGCATGTGTAATTACTTCTAAGACACATAAATCAATATTTTCTTCTTTAAGCAAGGGTGCAAGGGGATTGCACACATAATATAGCTTAAATGTGTAAACTATATGCAATTTTACTTTCAATAACTAATGATAGAAATAAAGATATATTTCATTTAATACCTAAGGAAAATAAAATTTGGGCTCTTTTGAGACTAATATTACTTCTAGAATGAAATTAAAATTTATTTTATTTTTATCTACTAAAACAAACAAAAACACACACAAAAAAAATACAAAAAGTAATCAAATGTACCTAAAATACTAACAAGACGGTTGAACTCATGTTTAGCCTTGTTCTAAATTCATGCCTAGAAAATAGTTACCATGTTGTTCCCCAAAAAACCATTACTATGAATCTAAGCAAACCCAACAAAAGAGACAAAAAGTTTTGTTAGTGTTCAAGGGCCTTCGTAGGCCACTATGAGGACTAGGATCATAGGCATGATAGTCAAGCCCCCTCATTCCTTTTAGCTGACCATGTAATGAACATAAAATGTATTGACCTTTTGGAAGATAAATAAATACATAACAGAGAAAATATAGAGGAGGGCATTGCAAGGAGTAAAGACAACTAAGACAAGTGCAAAATGAGGGGAATAAAGGCTTACCCCTAAGTTACTCTAACCAATTTTGTGGTCCTTGCATAAAGGCTTCAAAATTGAGATAATTGGGAGAAGAGCTAAGGGAAGCATAAAAAACACCCAAAAAGTGTTTTTATCGAATTTGTGCCCTATAAGAGGTGACCATGAATTCACGATGGAGAAAACAATGAAATGAAACCGGTAAAAAAATGGTTTCATTGAATTCATGGCCCAAATAGATGGACCCAAAATTCATGATTAGAGGAAAAACACAAGGATCTAACAATTCTTAACAATAGTAAATAGATTATGAACATCAAAATAAAATTAACTAGGGCATGTTAAGCAAATAACAAGAAATGAGAACAACTAGCTAAGACTAAAGAACACAAATACTAGAAATAAATGTAAATATATTGTTGATACTAGAAGGTAGAGATGAACAAAAAAATAAAAAAAGACTATAGCTATGAAAAGAGAAATAGAATAGAGCAAATAAAATCACAAAAATGGGAAGAGACAACAACCAAAAGGGTATTAGTCCCCTAGGGTGATACTACTCTCCTTCCTTTAGGTCTTTAGCGATGACAAAGTAAAGATCCACTTCAACCCATTGAAGTAATCAATTGCGAGAGATGTTAACTATTAGATCACAATGTCATTGCTTTTATAGTTGTCAATTTCAAGTTTTTTCATCCACATGACTTTTATTCACAAACATCTTATCATCAATTATAGATGGGAGACAACAAATTATGGATAGTAGATCATAGATTAGGCCAAAAAAGAAACTCAATGCCCCTATTTATAGAGGTATTGGGGGTAAGGTAGGAAATAAATAGAATGAAAAAACTAGATTTAGGGTTCAAAAAGGAATATTTCAACTTGAGGGTTAGGGATTTGAGGGCAAAACCATAAAACCATTGAATTTGCAATCGATTTGGGCCAACTGTGAATCTAAAAAATCTGATCATTGAAGGTCAAATTTGCACAAAAGTGACATGATTGAATTCATATTCATTTTAGGACAACTGTGAATTTGGTAAGGCTAGGAAAAATGATCAAACTAAGGGGTGGGAAGCTCAAAAATTATAGTTAGCAACTTTGAGGCATTTCCTAGGCATCTAAGGAAAAATTAACTCACTTGGTTGGATCATTTTTTTATGTCTACAATATATATATATATAGAGAGAGAGATGCCTACATTAAATTTTGGATAAGTCATCTATGACTTCCTATAGACCCATTTTTATATGCGTGTATATGCTTGTAGTCTTTACTTGCATTAGATTTTGTTGATGTAGATATGTGTGAGAGATCTATGTCAATTTTTTGACTAGCCATTAATAGATTTCTATCGACCTGCCTCTTTTTGCATGCCTACGTTTATGAATCTCATATATTCTTAATTGTGTTGGGAAGAGGAAGAGATCACCATTGACACATAATATTCAAGCATGTTGTGTAGAGGGATCTCAATAGATATTTTGGTGCAGTGCCATCATTTTTTCTTTTGTTGAGTTGTTTGCTTTTATCTCTCTCATCCCTTTTCCCATTTTGAGTTCAAGTGCATCATAAATATCACATCTTAACAAGGATTTTATCTTCTAAAAACTCCTAAAGACCTCTGATTGAGTCAAATCCTTTGCTCTCAATTGTGGTCCTGTTGTGTCACTCCTCATGAGGTGCAATTGTTTTGACTAAGGTAATCTAAGACAACAACAAAAAAAATTTACTTAAAAATCAATAAAATTATCAGATAGGATGTTTTGCACCAAGAAATGATTGTTAGTATACATTCCAAAGTTGTGATAATAACAAATAATAAATAAAAGAAAATGACATAAATGTCACCACATCCCTTGGATCAATTAGGTTTTACTAAAAGTAATTAGTATATTAAAAATTAAAAATTTATGAGGAAATTTTATTGGAACATTTCTTCTTTGCTTGATATCATGGCATAGTGATAAATATTACATATTATTAAACCTTATTTTAGATTGTATTCTATAGATATTTCTTGTAATTAGCATATTTATGTTTCTTAAAGAAGGGATTTGTAAGGACTTAATAAGCTTGCTTTTTATTATGTGAACATGAATTAAAAATATTCCAAATTTACCATAAAATCAAGCTTTTTATTTATTTATTACTTTATTTTATCTTTAAAATATATATGAAAACATATACTTTTAAAAAATATTTTTCTTGGATGTCATACCATTTAAGAGACATAGGTAAGATGAGATATTATATTTAAATAAAAAGAAGTAAATAATGCAACTTGGAGTTTAGATATATCTCAATGAACTTGAAACATGATGCAATATATATCGTGTTAATCACCTTGTACCTATTTGTGTCTAAAGTAATTGAGTGAAATAAAAATAATTATTTTTAATAAAAATGTCTCGAATGATCTTTATATTTTTTAGAAGATCATATATATGAAAAGGAGTATTTATAGATTCTACATGCATATTTATTATGAATGGTTATGACAAGTTGTATTAGGGCATATTATTATTTACCCATACCCTCATGTTGGATTTACATAGTGTACATACACATTGTCGACACATTTGAATTTTATTGTTAAATGCTTTTAATATATGTAGCCTATTGTGTCTACTATGTTTGAGGATATGTAAATGCTAGATTAAGCAATATATGTGTAAATTTTGGGTTTGTTACAACATAGAAGTTGTTTACCTATAATGCACCTAAGGGGTACTATTGAGTTAAAAAGTAATTGTATTAACATAGTCACTTGATTAAGAAATATTTTTAAAGATATGTTTTCAAGTTAATAATTGACATTACTAGATAAACTAATACCATGTTTAATGGTGTATATATTTTCATAAAAAAATTGCAAGTGATCATATTGCATCCCTATTATCCATATATAAAGCATATGTTCATGGTAAAGACTCTTTAATCTCTGAAAGGATAGTAATAAGAGGTATAAAAAATATATAATCATAGTTTTAAAGGCTTTCCTACCAAGTTTCATGAATTTTCTATTGGTTATTGTCTTTCGTATTAGTCCCATAAGTATCAATTGATTCAACATGTATAATGTTTCTTTAGAAGATTTGTCTACTTTAGAAGCACCGCAAAAAGTTATTACTTTACTTTATCTAGTCATTTTGCAAAGACTATCCATAAGGGAACAAAAATCTAAATGTGAAACTAAATTTTTTATCTAAACAAGATCGTAAGTAGAAACATAAAGAAAATCCTACCAAACAACACTGGCCAAAATTATTGTACATAAAAATTAGAAGGAGGTCATAGAAAGGGTTAATATTCACTAACCATTTATACCTACTTTATTATAGGAAAGGGTTTACTAAAATATAGTTTTTTTTTTTTTTTAAATTTACATGGTGGAATCGATAGCCGCCATGAATCTGGGCAGGCTGTATAACTTTTTATGGCCGCCACAGTATTCTACGTTGTCTCTCCCAGAAGCTGCCACAGATATTTGCGTAGTCCGCCCCTATAACCACCATGCCACAATCATTTTAAACCTTTTACGCCGCTAAAAGCACCAGGAAAGGGACAAGCATTCATTCCGGCGAGGCCCAAGATTTGAACCTTGGACCTTTGCCCCCTTATGGGGTTTGGATGAACCAATTGGTCAACACCTCAGACTTTAAAATATAGTTATTATTGAGGATTTCATACAAATAACACTCAACCACTAGATTCGTCGTATCAATATGATCTTATATTTATCATCCATGTGGATGACTTTGTGTACCCTTCATATTTTATTTATCAATCACTTTTTATTTCACTCTTTTAATATTTTATGTTAAGTTTTGTGTTGTATTGAGTATATTTGTATTGCAAATTTGAACAAGGTATGAAAGCATGTATGAAACATGGTAATTTTTTCTTGCAAAGATTATTCTTAGAGCCTCTTGTTCTTTATTTAATCACAAGGGTGAATTACTTTCAAGCATATCATAAATTTGTTCAACATAATAAGTAAGGGATATATTTATTCCTCCATTGTTTACCATATTCATATAACATAGATTATTTGCAATATATTTATACATATCTCCATATATTTGCATTCCAAAAATTACATAAGGACTTAGGCATAATTCCATTTATTAATCAAGTTCAAAACTTAATGTCCTTATGATATGAGATGAATAATTTGGTTTAGTGTTTGTCATTCGCTTGAAGCACAAACCGTATTAATTTTTCTATTTTTTCTTGAGAAGAGATTGTGATCACTTAAAGAATCATTAATCTATTTCATCTCATGTATGCACTTTGTCATGATAGATTTTGTATGTGCAAAAGATTCATGGCTCTATTCTAGTGCATGGTTCATGGTTCGATTCTAGTGCATGGTCATTATGTGCTCATGTCATAATAATGTGTTTCTTGTAACATACTAGTATGATTTGGGTACTTAAATGAGCACCAAATTTCTTGCTCGATGTTAATAATGACATCCTTTTGGTAAAGGAGTATGGTTTTAAGACTTAAAGATATCAGGTTGTAGGTACACATTTCCTTCCAAATTTTGCTTTCATGTCTTAAATTAGAAAAAGTAATATTATAGCAATCATATTTTTCTTAGTGTGGAGGCCTTTGGCTCAATAACTAGGATGGTTTTGTGAGGGCATATTTTTAAATGAAAGGATGAATTAAATCAAAGAGAAAATATACAAAGAAATAAAAGACACAAGAAAACATAGGACCCCAAAATACAAAAGATACTAGGAAGGTCATTCAATATCAAAAAATACAAGAAAACTAAGGCACTAGGATTCAACAAAAGAAGAAAAATAAAAAATAGAACCGACAATGTAAAAGTAGGAAAGAAACCTTTAATTTTATAGAAACATATGAAGCTCAAGCACATCCTACAACTCATCCTCACTAAGATTTATTCCTAGTAATTATAAGATTGGAATGTTTGCTTTTTATAGAATTGCTGGAAAGTGCATACACATCCTTGTTAAATTCTTTACGAATGTGAAAATAGTGCACTTGAGTAAAATTTTTAATTAGATCTTTCATTCTAATCAAAATGATATGAAGTCAAATAGAGCCAACCAAATTTTCCTTGAAGATAGCATTTATAATAAGGGTAAAGTCCCCATATATGTGCAGGTATTTTATCTACTCCTCAATAGCCAACTTCAATTCAAACTTACAAGCCAGAGATTTCACAACATTGTTGGAAGCAATTTCAAGGTTGATATAATATTTGAGGCTAGGTCTTCCATATTCTTTCATGATCACTCCCCCTACAACAACTATGCCCATATGAGGGCATTTGAGTAGAGGAAGTCCATTTTTGAACCTTGGGATCTCACTTTTGCATATTTTAATTTGAAAAAATATGGACATGGGTGTTGTATACCAAGGTGATAGTGGTGCAAAAAATTATTCTTAAATTATTCATCATTGCAAACAAGTTATATAATGACCAAATTACCCTATCACTAAATAATAAGTGCTATGTTCTCGTCACCATCATTTTGCTATATTTTGGAGGATTTTAATTTTTATGTTTTTAGGCATAATAGGATAAATCTTACAAAGGCTATAACTTTTGCATACAAAAACATTTCATACATTTTTTTTTAATTATGTTTTTGTGACATCACATTGGTGACATCAATCCAAGAACATGTTAAAGTACTATGAGCATATTCATGTAATATGGATCCTTGGGATTGTGTTACTCACATTGATGGATAAAATTATAGTACTTGGTCTATTAATATGGTCAAATTGTTAAAAAGTAAAAATATTTAGGTACAATTAAGATCAAAATAGTGAAATATATTGATGAAATAATTTTGGTTCATAAGAGGGAGGAGGCCCTAGGTCTATTTCTAATATCGTTTGAACATAATGTATTTTTCCATATGAAAGAGAAGAGTGATTCCATCAAATTCTGGGAAAAGTATAAGAATTTTTTGAAAAACTAAATGCCATGGAAGTTAGTAAAATGAATATGGAATCCTCTTCTAGAAAATGTAATAATTTAATAATGGTAATACTTATCTCTCTTGCTTTAAGGATTTATAAGTATATAATACATCATTAGAAGGCACAAATATACTGATGAAGAATATGTTAAATCTACCTTTATTAATCTATATTTGCCCCATATGGCTTTATTAATAGTAGCATAACTTGTTCCTCTAACCATTGATGCTCTCTTTTCTCTTCTTTTTTACTTCTAGGTTGCTAATAATTTTTTTTTTTATATTGGATCATGTTAAGAGCATAAAACAAATAGAGTTTAATACTCAATAGATCAAGGGAAAGGCATCCTACAAATAATTATTTAATGGTGTTTCAGATATTTAAGTAGAATTTTAGGAGACAAGAGGTAGTCTTCCAAATATTGATAAATATTTATATGGTTTCTTTAATAGTCAAAGTGATTTAAAACATTAAAGTATCCATTTAGAGGGGAATGCATTACTATAATTAATATCATCTCTCCTTTGCCCATCAATTTATATTATTGATGGTGTTCAATGTTGTGAAATTTGACATTATTCACTAAAATTGATATTGTGTGTAGACATATGGCTAATCAAAATGTAATATAATTATTATTAATTAATTTAATTAGGTGATGGGCCCATGTTTTAACATTTTTATGGTTAAATATCAACAACCCTTTATGCCTAATGTGTTAAAGGAAAGAATTAACTAACCTATAATTATTATTAAAAAATTTGTATAATCACCCCTCAACCACTGAATTCATTACATTTGTGTGACCTTTTATAATGATAATTTAGGTGAATGCCCAAGTGAATCCTTCATATTTCATGATCCAATTGGTTTTTCATTTTTATCATGTAATCTCTTACTTTACAATTTCAATTGATGTATTGCTTCTATTCATTTCTACAAAGTATTGTGATTTCTAACATCTTTGAAGATAAATATTTCTAATGGGAAAGGGCAAATAAAAAACCCAATATATCCACTATAGCCATATCGATTATATTTTAAGTCAATCCTTCATCATTAGGATAAGGATTTGTTAGCCAAGTAGTCTATAAATAGTAGGAGATATGTTTTAATTAATTACCATTCAAATAAAGTATTTTATTATAATTTTCCTTGTACAAGAAGTGACATTCTTATCTTAGGAGATATTATGGAGTTATTTTTCCTCAAGGAGTATTTCTTAGTTTCATCATTTCTTAAGAGTAGCTTTTATGTATGTATATTATGTGGATTGTGCATTATGGATGATTTAATTCATATTTTTAATTGTTTATACATGATTCATGTTAACAAGTATCAAGGTTCATAACACACTTATAATTTTTAATATCAAACAATATGCAACTTTCCAATTAAAAATAATAATCAAATATATGATATTAATATGGAAAATGCATTTTATAGAGGTGATTGTACAAAGATCAAGTGGAATTTCATTTCTTCATATTAGAAATGATGAACTATGGGAATCCATTTATCAACAACGTTGGTTCTTCATATGATTTATTATATAATAATAGGTTAAGTAATAAATATAATTCTTAAGGATATAATATTTTTGTAGGCATGGACCTATGTAATTAACATCACTCTTGCTCTGTCTAACATGGACTAGTTATTTAATGAGATTCTCAAGAGGATACAAGTTTAAAAGTAAAATATCTTAGTAAGAATTGACAAAATTATTTAATATTTATATAATTTTATAAAAAAACACTCATTCATATAAATAACTTCCAAACCTAAAATTAATCCCACATGAGTCTAGAAATTTTGGTAATAACAATTTATAAATCTAATGCAATAAAAGGTTAATCAACACTATTTTTCATATCTCGTCTAATAAAATAAAATAAGTTAACTAATACTGCTAAAAAAATAAATCATAATTATCACATAAGACAACAAAGGAAAACTACCTAAAAAATATTGTATAAAAACAAGTATAAAGAGAAAGTTAAAATTCATATTTAATCATTGATCTCCTCCAAAAGTTATTCATTAATCTTATTAATTTTTCTAAACAAAAATACTTTAACACTAAAAATATAATTTTAATAATTTTGTGTTTACCTTCTCACTTCTAGACTGCTAAGATATATTTTCCACATTAAAGAGAAAATAAATCCATGTACACAATGAGATAAAAAATACCCTTTCCATGTTAGAGGGTTGACGGACCCAATCCGCAAATACTTGGCCCGAGATGAGATTGCTTTATGCTCTAGGTTTTATGGTAATCCTGAATTTCTCTGTCTTCAAGAGATTAAGATTTTTGACTTTATTCTACAATGTACTTGCCCTTTTATTTGGGTAGGTTGCTTTTTCTATGCCACAAGTCATTCCCCTGGAAGAGGGAGAGTTGTCATTCTTTTGGCATCTAGGCAAAAATATAGTTTTGTCTCGTAGGGTGTGGACCCCTCCAATAACAATTTGAGTTTTACTTGAGGTTGGTGGGTTGTATTTTGGCATTATTAATGTCTATGTCTCCAATCACGTTGAGGAGCATTGTAGCCTCTAGCAGTGGTGTGCTTTTATTTTACCACCTATTATTTGCATTATGTGTGGAGATTTTAATATGACTGAAAAGCCTACAAACAAGATAGGACAACTTCTTATGTGGTGGGATACTGGGAAAGAGAGGCTTGGTACTTCATGAAAAACAAATTGGGTTTGTTAAAACCCAATTTGTGTTTTTCTCCCCAATATTTTCCTAAAATTTTGTGGTATACGTGGTCCAATTTCTATGCTGGCCATGCAAGAATTCTACGAAGGTTGGACAAAGCCATGCTTTCGGATCATGTGTAGTTTTTCTTTCATAGGAGAAATGCTTCAACTCCGTTTGTGGAAACCATTCATGGTACCATTACTTCTAAGCATTCACCCATAATGTTTAATGTGTTTGTGAAATCCCTACCTCAGAGACACTAAAAGTTACAATTTGTTTTCAATATTTCCTTTCTTCAACACCTTTCCATGGTCTGCCATATCCGTAGAGTCTAGAATCTAGTTCCTAGACTTACTAGAGATTTGGGTTGGATAGAATGCTGGAATGATGTCATTTTTTTGTATAACTATCTTGCTCCATACTTTGGATAAAAATGTGGCATAGTTCAGAAGACATTTCAATGTTGTCCTTTGTGATGAGCTTGACAAAGATTCTCTTAAGCTTAAGGCATGTCTGTTTAATACTGAACTCCATTATCATGTTGCCTAGTTGAGGCATAAACTTAAACTTGTTGAAATTTATGAGGCTAAGGGAGCTCAAATTAAATTCCAACTTCATTGGCTTAAATTTGGTGATGGGGTCACCAAAGAATTTTTCAAAGGCTTCGTCCTCCTAGGCAAGCTACTAAATTCAAGGCCATTCAACATAATGGAATAATGCTTACCTCTCTTCCTCAGATGATTGATGCTTTTGTCAAGCATTATAATATTTTTTTCCCCTTAAGCTTATTCCCCTGAGTGGCAACAAGCACTAGTAGCTTGTATGACAGTTGTACCAATTAAGATTTCAGAGTCTCAAAGAGTAGGATGTGATAAACTACTCTCCCTTACATATTTGGAGGATGCATTATCTCAAATGGAAAATGACAAAGCACCAGGTTTGGATGGCTTTCCATGTGAGTTCTACAAGGGTATTTGGGACTTAGTTGATCTTGATCTGCATAAAGTTTATCTAGAGGCTCTTCAAGTAGGCTCTTTGGGAGTAATAATTAATAGGTGCAATATCAAATTCATACCCAAGCAAGGGGACCTGAAGTTGATCACTAATTGAAGGCCTATTACTTTGTTGAATGTTAGTTACAAGATAATTGCCAAAGCTTTGGCTCTTTTCCTTAGGTCTCTTATTTCTTTGATAGTTAGATCAGAGCAAACTAGCTTTATTCAAGGAAGGTACATCCCTGACAATGTTTTGATTGTCTAGGAGGACATGGAATGGGCCGGGGTGTCAAACAAGAACATGTTTTTTATTAAGATTAATTTTGAGAAATTTTATGACCACATTGAATGGAGATTCATTCTTGCTACACTCAAAGCTTTAGGATTTGGGCCAGTTTTCATTTAGACTAATGTTATGCTATTCAAAGATGCTTCGACTATTCTCAATCTGAATAATTTATAGTCTGAAACAGTGGGCCTTTTTAGGTCTGTTCAACAAGGGCATCCTATTGCTCCCTCTTTATATGTGCTTGTTGTTGAAGCCTTCGACTATATTTTAGTTTCTCAAGCTTCTACAGGTCTTATTAAAGGATTTGTGCTTTCGAATGATCAAGGACAACTTATTAATGGTCACTTTGTTGATGACTCCTTTCTTACTATAAGGGAAGGGGATCAATCTGTTTCTAATGCTCTATTTTATTTGAACACATTTTGCAAAGCCTCTCATTCTAGCATACAATGGAGGAAGACCTCCTTCTTCAGACAATCTCCCTTGCCTATGTCACCTTGGATTCAAGGGTATTATTGGAATTGGATTCCTCCTAGAGAATTTTTTAAGTTTATCAGTATTCCTTTTGCCTTTCAAGGCTCCCCTACTTAGCTTTGGAATTATGTGCTTCAAAGAGTTGAAAAGAAATCTAATTTCTGGCTTAATAAAAGACTGTCATTAGTACGTAAATTTTAGATTTACTCAAAATTTTTAGTTACCACTCATGTATACTATTCCTCTTGCTGGGTTCCTTCACAGAATTTCTATAAGAAGTTTGAGAAACTCTTTCAAGATTTTCTTTGGAATAATTCTTCTGAAAAAAAAGGGATTTTCTAGAGAATCTGGTGGAATGGGTTTGTTGGACTGTAGGTGACAAGGTATTGCTCTATGTGCTAAGTGAGTGGTTAGGGCTCTGAGGAAAGTTGAATCTTAAAAATTTATGGTTCAACATTTCATTTCCTTTGGTCTTCCCTTAAACCGTAGAGCATGAAGAGGGTTGGATTTTCCCTCTCTCATTGTTGCTTCGATTTTTGTTAATATTTTTGGCTCCTTTGTTATTAAAAGTATAAGGAAATCCTGGAAGAAGCTCACTCCTTAGATCTATTGGAGAGGAGATGGTTTTCATAAAATATTATCCATCAATTCTATGAATATTTTGTGGTCCCCCACATTTCTTCATCAAGGTTCTCCCTTATATCGGGTGCAATGGATTCATGCTCAATGGTTTTTAGAAAAGGATATTGTTACAATAGCTGATTTTTTTTCTCGTCAAACCAAGGATTGGATCCCATGGAATAATTTCAAATTCACCTTCAGGCTGAACGATGTGGACAAATATACTTATGATGATGTTATTGTTCTCACCCTTTTTCTATGTTACATAAGATTGGTTTGCACTCGTAGCATCCTTGGTGGTCAGATTGGAGAGGGCATGTTGACACTCCTTTACTTAATTATAAGGCTCATTGTGGGTATAAATGGTTATCCCTCATCTTCCTCTAGTGCCTAAGCTCAATCAACGTTGGGACATATTTTCTACAAGGACTAGATGGAATTCTAGATTTCAAAATATTTGGGCTACTTATGTTGAGCCTAAGAAATCTTTTTTTCGTGGAGCTTGTTGTGTCAAGGCCTTCCCTTGGGGGAATGTTTGAAGCACCTTGAAATTATTAATCCTAAATATCCTTTTTGTGGTGTACCTGAGGTTTGTACTCACCTCTTTTGGAACTGCAGAAGATCTAGGTAATCTTGGGAATGGGTTCTTTCCTTTACTTCCCATTTACAATTGCAATAGTTTCTTCGCCTCAAGCTCTTATTGGGGACTCTTTTACTTTATCTCTCCCACTTTTTGAAGTGTGGAAGGTTTCCAACATTAGCTTACTATTTCATATTTGGAAGGCCTGTAATAGAATTGTTTTTAAACAATATACACCTTCTGTCACATTTACTCATGCTTAAAAATTAGAAGTTTTTAATGACATGTGGCTACAAATATGTACTCAAGCCAACAAAGTTTCTATGGAGTTGGATCACCTGCAAGTTTTTCTAGTGCACTGGACCAATGCTCTATGTACAGTCAACCAGACCCCCTAGAGAGCTCTTCTCAAGAGTGTTTTCGATCCCGCTCTCACTGCAAGAAGTGCTATCATAGACAGGCACTGGTCCCAGCCCTTGCCAGTCAGGAAGCAGCCTAATGTTGACATTTCTTGTTCGTCTTGTCAGGTTGGGGGGTGGGATGATGTTCAACAAGTTTCACCTAGGCCTATTGTTGGTTGGAGCAATGCAAGTATTGAAGGCCTTAATCACTAGCATTTTATGCAACACAGCACGCCAGGACACATTACTCCATATGATATGCTTTCTTTGATGTAGTGATCATCAATGATCATGATTGGTAAACTTGTATTTTGTTGGTGGCTTTGTTTCCTAACCCTTAGCAATAAAGATTAGTTTGATTCTCCATGAAATATGTTAACCGATCCACTTTTTTTATTGTAAAATGCTTTTATCTTAATTTAATGTAAATTTACTTTTTCAATTAAAAAAATACCCCTTTCCTTCATCCCGGCATAATATTTACATGGTAATCTAACATTGGCTTTTACATTCTCCCATATTCCTTGCCATTAAGCTCCCGCCATAAGGATTCTTATAAACAAAGTATGCAAAATACAATCCATGAGTGTGAGAATTTCACTCTATTAAAAATACAGTGAGGAATTTTGACACTTTTTAACATTTACTAAATTTATACACGAATCTAAGAAAAAAATAAGTAAACGAATCTAAGAAATAAATAATTTTTTTAATATAAAGGAATTGGCAACTAAAGGTTAACTAGTATAAAACCAAATTACACGTATGTCCCTACCACCACCCAAGCCAAACAAACCAAAAACAAAATGTGACAATTTTACTCACTTGTCTCTTGAAAGCTTCCCGGATAAGCCCTCCACTCAAACAACGTTTGACCAAAACTTAACCGCACACGAGGGTTGTTAGCTTTGATTGGAAAGTCAAACGTCCAAAGTAAGACAGACAACTCGCAACAGCTTGGCGCAGTACGGGCAGTGTGTGTTCTACAATGAGTAAGTTTCCCACAGAATCCAAATTTACCGCCGTTTGGTATCGCTCTATAAATACAGAGTTATTGTCATACACTCTCAAAACCAGGCACGGAATAGCTGGAGAAGAAAATTTAGGAAGCATAGAATTTCTGGTTTTTTCGTCGCCCCATGGAATCTCAGTCCGACGCAGTTTTACGTCCAGAAAAAAGAAATCGGTTACAGAAGACTGCACCTCCGCCTCTCAAAGCGAAGCCTTCGACCCAAGATTTGTTTGGAAGCAGAAGTCCCATTCCTCTGTTATCTCCCATTTTCCTTCCAGACACAGACGGAGAATGTAATAAATCCAAGGAAATTGAAAGAATGGCATTGGCTGTCCGGATGGGGAATGTCGCTGCAAACAGCAGAAAGCGTCCAGCGCCACCAGGCTTCTAAATAAGCCCTCTTTTTTACTTTAACTTTGCTGTTTCCTTCTTTAAGAACCACATATACAATTTTGTTGTTTTTAAGTCTGTGGATCCATCTTTTGGATGGGGAGGTTTTTGGATCTATCATTTTCTTTTAGTTTTACAGTTTGTGTTGTGTAAATACCATTTCTTCTGGTTGTATAGCTCTTATGCATTGGTGTTAAATATAATAGCTTGTAATTTTTATTTCCCACCGGATCAACGTTTATGATGAGATAAATTTAAATGAGATTTGTTTTTTATTCATTTATTTTGTTTATAAATTGCATATAAATATGGGATACTGGAGGAGACTTTAGAGCTATTTTAAAAATATAAAAGCACCTAATGTTCATAAAAAAAATCACATGTTATAAATTATCTATATTGTATATCATTTTACTCTAACAATATCTCAATTTTTATATTTTATTTAAAGTGTGAAAAATCTCCCAGCGTTAAACATGTAACCACTATTCAGAGGATATGCACAGTAGCATAGTAGGAATATGAAATTTAGAAAATATCTTAGTAGATCCAACGAGGATCGTTACGATCGCATCATAAACTTATATATATCTCATTTATCTATATTTATTAAGTCTGCATTCAATTGTTTTTGTCTCAAGTGTCAAACCTGCGTCCCAAAAATGTAACGTATCAACCATAGGATTGAAGACTGCGAATTGGTGACAATTGCATTAGCCATTTTTTTAAACGAAATTATTTGTGTCGGCCAAATATATATATATATATTCCTTGCTTCTGTTTACCAGAGGAGACTTTGAGAAGTTTGAGATGTGATAGACAATACATTTTTTTTTAATTATTGTATCGGCCATATATATATAAAAACATTGTATAGGCCACATTATATATATCCTTTTTTTAAATTAACTTCTCTTACCTACGATTATCAAATTTAAAAAAAAAAATCATTGTATAGGCCACATTATATATATCCTTTTCTTTACTTCATTCTTCTTGTTTTTCGATTCATCGTGAAGTCCGCGTATTGCATGGTTTATTCGGCTTCACCGACACCGACAACAATAATTAATTAATTTATTTATTTTTTGGCATTTTTCACGTGCATGAGACTAGCCGGTCATTTTGTACGCGGTGTTCTATTGAATAAATTTCAATATGAGGGGGCCCGCCGCTCATCATCTAAAATTTCGCGGACAGCTAAGTATATCTGACTTCTGTACTCGATTAAAGGAAATATGTTGGAAAGAAATTGAGAACAATGTGGAGCACCACCGTCATCCGATTTACCGTAATTTGCAGCACGTTTAATATAATATACACCGCCATCGGATTTCTTTCTACTCACACTGTTTCAAGGCTCTGCGTTTGTGTATATCTACAAACCGTATTCGTATCTACATCCATCTAAAATTCGTACAAAGTTGTTTTTTTAATTAATTTTTGAACGATTCTAGATTGATTAGATTAACCGGAAGCAGCATTGATGTTAGCATGTTTTACAACATGTTTTATGGTTTAGTCCAGTTATGATAGCTAGCCATCCACTTTGACTCAGAATAGTGTAGTTATAATAACAATAAAAATAAAACAGGGCGTATGTATGTAAATAATAATTTTAATTGTTTAAAGATTATTTTTTTAATAAGATGAAAAGAAGGAGATTTGAAAGGTTCCTAACCTTTTACATAATTATATCACTGTTCATGAGAGATAGGACAGAGTAAAACATAAGGAGAACAAGAACCAAGTTCAAAGAAATCACATTTTCGAATAAAGACAAAGGAGATCCAAAGACTCCTAGCAAATAACAATTTATAAACTTTCATTGAGTGGCTCATAGTCTCTTCTTGATACCATAATGAGTTCATGCAGAAAGTTCTCTTTCTACACCTTCATTCCTTCAATTTGGGTACCCAAGTTAGCAAGAAGGTCCGTAGATGAGTTGCCTTTGACGAATATGAGTACCCTCGATGTCGGCTCATTTGCCTAAAATTTTGAGGACCAATTTTTTCTTAGGATTAATTCGCCACAATATATATCCAAACATAGGCATATTTGTACTCGTTGGATATCTATTTTCAACCCTGATCTAAGATGATTTAATAGGTCAAAAGTGGCCCCAAAGATGACCTTACATTTTAGGGCTTCAAATACCCCAAATTTTGGTATGAAGATGCTCAATTTGATTTGCTTAGTATTCTCCATGATTCACCTTGATTTTGATTAAGATTCACCATTTTCTACAAGTACATTTTGAGTCCGACCCCTTATGCATAACCTTGGCCGAAATTGAAAGCTTTCAAAGTTACTTAGGACCTCTTTGATTCATCTAAAATATTAGCTATATTCCAATTGGTGGAGGATCTACCATTTATGTTGTTGATGGCATCAAATGAATCTCCTTCTATAAGGACTTTGCTAACATCCATCCCAGCAAGAAGGACCAAACCTTGGAAGAGCACTCTTGCCTCAACAAAATAGCTAGTTTGAGTTCCAATATTTTTAGCAAAGGTGACAATAATATTTCGCTTTTCATTTCTAATGAGACCTCTAGCCTTTGATAGGCCAAGATTACCTTTAGAGGCTCCATCAAAATTAAATCCGATCTAATCCCTAGTAGGAGGAGTTCACAAGGTTTTTCATCTAGTAGGATTAGCTTAGGGGCATTTCGGTATAGATATGCCCAAGCTAGCAATTAGGGAATCTTCAAAATGAGGAGTGAAAGAAGGGCCAAAGGGGATATTGAAAATATTTTCAAAAAGAGCATAACACATTCTATAACTAACCTGGGATGGGTTTCTAGAAAGATTGTTGAAGACACCCCTAAATAATGGGGAAGGTATAATTTCCATAGTGTACGACAAAAGGGGGAATGTAAAGGAGAAAGGGACCATTGTTCAAAAATATCCAACAAAAAATTAGGAGTCACCAAACAAGTGTCAAAGGAAGAAATGAGCAAGGAGAGGATCTTCAGGGAGAAGGACCACTCTAGAAAAAGGTGTTGTGTGGTCTCCTCATACAAACCATAAAGATAACAATAATTGGCCAGAATAAGTCCTCTCTTTCAAATATTGTCCAAGGACAAAATTTTATTTTGGAGGGTGAACCACAAGAAGAAATTCAACTTATGAATGAGATCTTTAAACCAAATTTTAGAGCAAGTTAACTAGACAAAATTGTCTACAATTGCAATATGATAAGAATATTTAATAGAGAAGATGCCCTTCTCATCCTCCCTCCATATTATAGAATATTTACAAGTATAGTTTCAATTTGCTTAGATTCTTAGCTTGAGAGCAAGGGCCTTCAATGATGTTGCATCATCATGGTTCAAAAAAAGAATCCTAATATCCTTCCACTTTAGACCACCCATATCTTCAATGAAATAAACCACTTTAGAGCCAAAGGTCTAAGTGAACCTAGGTTTAAGGATAGTAAGGAAAACCTTAATAGTAACATTCTCCAACCACATATCTTCCTAGAAATTGACTTTAACTCCATTGTTGAGTCTCCACTTGATGCCTCTTTGGATGAGCTTCTTGGATTTGATAATACTATTCTAGAATAATGAGTCATGGGCAAGGTCTTGATCATTCATAAAATTTTGGACTTTGTTCGAATATTTTTATTTAATAACATGGACCTAATAAATGCTATCTTGAATGATAAACCTCCAACATTGCTTCTCCAACAAGGCTTCATTCATGGGTTGGATTTTACGTAACCCAAGACCCCAACATATTTTTTTGAGCACACCTAGTCCTAGGAATGAGGTGAAATCTTATTTTGACTTAAATCCCTACCCATAAAAATCTCTTTGGAACTACTCTAAATTTTTAGTAATTTTAACAAGAATTTGGAATAGAGATAGAAAATAAAATAGGAGACTTTGCAGGGTGGATTTGACCAACTGGATCTTACTTACCTAGCTGAGGAGAGCTTTGTTCCAACTTGCTAGCTTTTTATAAACTCTCTCAAGAAGTGGATTCAAGAGATGCTCATATATTCCAAAGAACATAGGCAAATCAAGGTAGGTAGAAGGAAGAACAACAATGAAGATTTGGGCAATAGCTCTCTACCTACTGAAAGGGGTTTTGAAGAAAAAAGTTAATTTTAAACAAATTGAATTATTGCCCTATAGCCAATTCATAATCATTTAATATTTTTTTAATTTCTTTAGCTTGGCGAATAGAGGAACTATTGGAGAGCAACGTATCATCCAAAAATTGATGTTATTGCATATGATCGATGGAATAAGCAAATTTTATTCATTCAATGCTCTTAGTTGAATCAACAACCTTTAGGGATATACTTAGAGTTTAAAAAAAATAATAAAGAGACATGGGGATAAGGGATATCCCTATTCAAGGCATGTACTGCTACTAAAATATCCAAATACATCTCCATTAACAATTACTAAGAATCCGAGGGTAGAGAAACATTGCTTAATTAGGGATATCCATCTAGAATGAAAACCAAATTGTGCAACATTTTTTCCAAAAAAATCCATGAGACCATATCAAGCTTGATAAACATACCCGCTTTACCACTATTACTAACATAATGGATTAGTTCGTGGACCTTAATGATACCATCCAAAACATTTTTACCTAGAACAAAAGCTTCTTGATTGGGGTCAATGATTATGGGAAGGATGGATTTCAACATGTTGGTTAACACCTTTTCTAAGATTTTATAAATGGTGTTATAGAGGCTAATGGGCATAAATTCCTTAAGATATTTAGCATCAACAATTTTTGGAATGAACACAAGAAAAGTGGAATTGACATCATTAGGAAAGAATCTAGATCTTTAAACATCATAGATAGCAAAAACAACACCAGATCCTATGATATGCCAAAACCTTTCGAAGAACAAGGCAATAAATCCTTTAGGACTAGGGGTTTCTATCTAGCCATAGAGAAAACTACGTATTTGATTTCATCGGGAGAGAAGGGGAATTGTGTTCTTGAGATATGAGAGATGAAATTTTGTTTAAGAGTCTTCTCTTACATTGGATATCATCCCATAGGAGTTAAGCAGGGATTCAAAGAAAAATGACAGTTTCATATCTGATATCCTTTGGGTTAGCCAACCTCGATCCATATTTTTTGATAATTTCTTTAATTTTTTTATGACTTCTATACTTCAAGGTTGTCATGTGAAAAAAATTATTTTCTTGTCCCCATTTTTTAGCCATTAAACCCTGGATATTTACCTCCAGAAAAATTCATCTCTCCTTAGGGTATTATGAAATTTAAATAGTAGAGACTTTTGTTGAAATATGAGGTTATCCTAAAGATTTCCATACTATAGAGTGAGCTCTCAATCCCATAATTACGCTTTTACATCTTCTTTTTTTCTTGCTGAAGTGCCTAAAAATCTATTTACTCTAGCTTTCCAGACTGGAATTATAATAAATTTTATCTTCTTGAAGATCTAAGAAATTAGAGGACCTAGGAATATTTTTGACCACCACTCTACAATTCTTGGTTCTAATTCAAAGTGAAGGGTCCACATAGAGTCAAATTTTAAGGGTCTTCTAAAGTTTGAGAGAGGGGAGAAACTCAAGAACTAGGGGGTTATGATCCAAGCCTATCTCAGGGAAGGAGATGAGGGAGGAATAACCCCAAAATTCTAGGCCATATTTGGATATTAATAATATTTCTAATCTACATTAAATGATAAGGGAACCATGCTATCTATTAATCCAAGTAAATTTTCTATCCCAAAGCTACAAATCAAATAGTTCAAGCTCATTAAGAAAATTAGTGAAATAATACATATCCTTAGACAAGATAGGATAAATATTTCTGTTAGAGGGATACAAAGAAGTTTTGAAGTCACCTACAAGCATCCAATATTCATTTAGAAAATAGAGTCTCATCTAGCTAAGGAGAGCCCAAAGGGAGCATCTTTTAGAAATGGAGTTTGGAGAATAAATGTTGGAAAAAACCCATATCTTATTGGAAGATTTGCAAAAACAAAAAATATAATAATTTTGTCATAAGAGAAAATCTAAAAACCAACAACCTTCAAGGGGTTCCGTAAATAGATAATTCTACCAAAGGCACCATGAACATGACTAGTTGCAAAAACAACTTCCAAATAATATTCTTAACTCTGAGTAACTTATTTTCCATAAGTTTACTCTCCTAAAGGCGTATAATGTGAAGGGATAAATCTCTTCTCATAGAAGTGAGAAGTCTTTATTTGGTAAGGCTATTAAGACCTTTGAAATTCTATGATAGGATTTTTATTTACAATCTTTGGAATATTTTCTACCCTTGTTTGACATAGTTGGTGTATGTTTGTTTAACTCTACTAATATGAGAGAGGAATCGTCCTGGATTTTAAATCCATCCATTAACAGAGTCAGTTGAGAAGCGTCTACAATATTTACTTCCATCGCATGCCTTCTAAGATATTTGTTTGGGGGTTTTCCCACTTTTTTTCCATAGTAACATCCAAAGGGTCTTTCTTATGAGTTCTTGTAACTGGTCCTTATCTAGTGTCCAAAATATTTTTACCTCTAGAGGACGAATTCAAGTACTGCATTAATATGGGAACCTTGCCAAGGGAGCCTCGATCATTGTTTATTAAGCTCTTGGAAGGAGAAGCTAGAGGCTAGGGTTAGCCAACTAAGAAAGCTAGGTAGGATAACCTTGACTTATCAGGCTAGGAGTGGATCATTTCCTCCATGGGAATATCCATTTCTAGTATAGAGATAAGCATTCAAATTATTTTTTACAAAGAGCTTGGAGGGAAGAGACTAAAAGGTAGGATTACATACCTGAGTGAGAGAGTTTAGAATGACATCAGATGATTCAATAATGGGAGCATCATCATCCATCTGAATAACTAGTTCTTGAATAAAATCAAGAGCTTTATATGTGGAGACATCTTCTACATCCATACTAGCATCAACATATTTCTCTTTGAGGCTGTTACTCAGCATGTCACTTTTATTTTTTCTCTTTTCTATCTAAACCTTTTTAGGTTGAGGAGCCTTATTCGGGTAGTTATTTATATGGTGTGTAGTCTTCTTGTAGCTTGAGAAGTACACAGATCTATTCTCATACTTGATGGCTTGAGTACAAGACCCATAATATAATATTAGCTCAATTGAGTCTGAGAGCTTAGAAGATAGGTCCACATTAACACACATTCTTGCATACACCATCCAAGATTTGGCTTTGGTGGTGACATCGATAATCACCAACTCTCTAATAATTTTTGCAATTCCTTTCATAATGTTATTTAACCAAGGCCCATCTTATAAAGGTATCAATTCCACATCGAGCTCCTAAGAACTTGCCTACCAAGTTAAAGGTACATTCATCCTTATTTAGGTCCATGAGATGATGGGGTACCCTAAAGGATCGTTTAGAAGGAGAGAGATCATAGAGACCCACAAAGGAGACTACTTTCTTATAAAATTGGTAATGAAATCCGTGAAGGACCCTGCACCAGAATTAAAATGAAAGGATAGGTCCTATGGGCCCTTAGGGAGTCTGAATCCCCAGGTGGGCCTTAAGAGTCCCTAAACCCACCTAATGGTTTACCTTGAGGACTACTATCCCTAGAGGTCTCCATCCAACCAAGTGCTCCACCACCCTTAGCAAAACCATTCACCAGCTGATCACAAGCCTAGCTCCCACTTCCATTCTTGCTCTTGCATATTTTGAAAAACACTTCCCAAAAGTGATTTCTAGCACTGCTCAATTGTTGCTTGCCTTCACTCTTGCCCTAACACCGCTCAACTATTGTTTGCCTACACTCTTGCTCTAATATTGCTCAATTGTTGTATGCCTTCGCTCTTGCCCTAACACTGCTCATTTTAATTTAACACAACTCATTATAATTATTTAAGATTTATGTTATGCTTTTTTTAAAATGTTATTGGTATAACAAACAAAATTAATCTTAAAAGAACAAAATTTTAAATCATATTTTTATATCTAAATTAATAATTATAAATTAATAATTTAAAATATCTAATAAATCAGATACATATTATTTTATACAACAAATAAATATCCAAAAATATATAACAATTAAAAAGATTAAATCTAAATTAAAAATATTGTTATTATTTAAAAACATGTTACAATCAAAAAAGAATGATTGCACTAAACAAAATCACCAACTATTAAAGACTATGATAAAAACATACAAATTATAACAAGTAAATTTTAATAATAAATTAATGAAATGTTTTTATTAACGTCTATGGACTAATAAATGTTTATGGGATGAATATGAAATAGAGAATATCTATATAATTATATTACTTACAATATGCTATGTAATTTTAATAGTTTCTTTTGAAAGCGGTGTACTCTATTATAAATTTTAATAAGTTACTTTTTATATTTATTTAAATGTATTAACGCAATTTTTTTTTAAATCGAGTACATTTAGTTTTTGTTTTATATATATAACATTTTATGTTAATATATTGTTTGTCTTTCTATAAAAATATAATCTTTCTTTCTATTTTTTTAAAGATTTGTTTACTTGAGTATTGCATCTTGATTGATGTGAATTTGTTTTAATTTGAATATTAATTATAGTTTCTCTCCACCCAGATCTTAACGTTATTTTTAATATTTATATACATAATTCAAGTAATTAAGGTACTATTATCGTTTCCTCCGAATATAGACAAACTAATATTCTTTGTCTATATGTTCGACTTAAAGTTCTTTTAATATAATTTTTTATCTTCTAGTTATTGTTTTGGCATTGTTTTAAGTTGTTATTGTTTTGTCTATATATTTGACTTAAATCTTAGTTATTTGATATGCTTTCAATGCATTTGTATATCCTAAAATATAGTGTATATTTGTTTCATCCAATAGAAAATAAATTGTTACTATTTCATGTCTCTCATATATATATATATATATATATATATATATATTAATTTTTAATATACTATTTGTATGTTATTAATCATTGTATTATACCTATATAATACTACCAACATTGTAGGTCCGAGGTGTAGACCAATTGGTTCATCCAAACCCCATAAGGGGGGCGGAGGTCCAAGGTTCAAATCTCGGGCCTCGCTGGACTGAACTCTTGTCCCTTTCCTTATGCTTTCAGCGGTGTAAAAGGTTTAAAATGATTGTGGCATGGTGGTTATAGGGGCGGACTGCACGAAGATCTGTGTGGCGGCTTCTGGGGCGAACAACGTAGAATACTGTGGCGGCCATAAAAGCTGGACAACCTACCCAGATTCATGGCAGCTATCGATTCCACCATGTAAATTAAAAATAAAAAATAAAAAAATACTACCAACATTGTGAATAACCTAAAAGTCTTTATGGTTTTATATTTTCACAATTGTATATTGATATATATTTATTTTAGAATGCATACTCTAGACATGGAAAATTGACCCATCAAAATGAGTCAATATTCTTTGGATCTTTAGGAAGTCGTCCAAAACTTGCTAAGTGCAAATTTATTCTCCTTTTCCCCTCTTCTTTTGTTCTTTTTTCCTAGTATTACCAAATTCGCTCCCAGCCCACCCTATAAGGATGGGGCACAAATTTAGATTTTTAGAGATTTATCTCTCAACTCCCCCATCCCCCACCCCCCATGTTGACCCATTTTGGCATCAACTCTTTGCCCATGGTGAAATTTCATTTTCTTACCTTGTAGCCCTCCAAACCTCTGATAAATAGAGGGTTGAATTTCCATTTTCCTAGATCTTCCCCAAGTGATCTTAATGATATCTAGTCTTCTCTTTCAATGCTAACAAGTGCTCTGCTATTGTGGGATTTTTATTTCACTATTTTATACTTAGATGTTAGTTGCTATTGGTGAACAAGTGGAGGAATCTTGATGATTGGAGAGGCCTACCATATTGGGTTGATTATTTCACCTTCTTGATATTTGCTTCCTCCATAAGTTAACTAGGTTTTTTACTTGCATTATTAGTTGTTAGATCTACTTTTCATTGTTTTGCATCATATTTTTAATGATTTAGAACCTGCAAATTGCTTTGAACCAAATTCATGTCCTGTCTATATAGGGTATGACTTAGATCAATTAGGGCTTGGGGGTAAGTTATTGCTTTCCAAAACCATACTTTACATCTTATATGTTAGATTTTAGTTATATCCATCTGTCTGCATTTTATTTCACTATTGCATACATGTTTCATATTGTTTTTGCTTGTTCCAAAGGTCAATTATCATTTCATTTTAAAATGGTTAGCTAAAATGACCAAGGGAACTTGAGTACTACACCTCCAAGCTTAGTTATATAGCAATCTAATCAAGCCCCAAACACTGATCAATTTTTCTAGGGTTTATAAGTTGTTTCACAGGATTGAAGGTGTTCAGATATTTTGGACACAAGTTAAAGCTAGTATCAATCGTCATACTAGATAAGTTCCCTAAATAAAATTCTTAGGTTGTTTTATGTTTGATTTCTATCTATTTCAGATTTAAACATAAGCAAAATGAAAAAAAAAAATGATTTTATTTTTAGGCATTCAAAAGAGAAAAATCATATTGTTTGCATTCTAAAGTTAACTCTGTTTGTGCATTCTCTTAAACCCTTGATGAAAAGAAAAAAGATTACTTTTTTTCAATTTAGTGTTTATTCTACATTGAAAATCAAGAATCATCCTAGGGTTAGCTTCTTGTATTCTTGCATCATTTGTCCTACATTTTTCTTTCATTTTCCATAGCTAATATTTTTAGAAAAGCCAATCATAGGGGTTCTCTCAATATACACATTAAAAATCTCCATATTTAGACTTGAAATGAGTCCTAAAATTGTTTCTAGTTAACCTTTCAATCCCAAAGCCCTTGAGTGTAGATAATATAACTCACTCCTATGGTCACCTCAAATCCCAATGGTTCCATCTAAGAATTGTATGTGGTAGGGCAATTTTCCCCCTCTACATCTTTGGTGAACCCAATATGAACACATATATTTAGTGGCCAAAATAGAAAATATTTTCTTTTTTTCTTTCTTTTATGAAAACTTTAAGAAATACCACTAAATTTGTTTTCTTAGAATTAGAAAATATTAAAAACATCTTAAAAATATTGTATTTTTTACTAGTTTTTAGATCCTCCTTTTCTCCTCTATCCTTTCTCTTTCTCCTAATGGTTTCCAACCTTAGGAGTGAGTGAAATATTTTAGAATCTTATCAAATTCCCCAAGAATATGATCATATTGATAGGAACAGATATAAACTAGCAATGAACTTAATACTTGTGAGGCATATAATGGATGACTCACTTTCAAATCATATGATAATATCTAGAATTTCATGAAACATAATAAGGATAACTTGTTTAAGGCTATGGATGAGGAGACCTAACTCGAAGATATTGGGACATCTCATCCTCCAACCATTTCTCCTCGAGATATTCACACCAAATCCATTTTTTGAATCTTCATATCATATTAATCCTTTTCATAAACCAACATATATCACTATTGTAACCACCAACATTGGAGTAATTCCACAAGTTACTCCAACTAGTAGTGCATATCGAGATTATGCTTAATTTTCTCCTCATTTTACTCATCTCAACATGCATGCTTTTGTTCCATCAAATGTTAGTTATCCTCTATAGCAAGATACCACATATCATAACCCATATCATAACAGTGTCAATACGTACAATATTGACCAAGTTCTATTTTTATATCCTACCTTTAAACCTCCCTTAGGGAGCCTAGGGGTATTGCACATCAACAATCCTGATGTACAAACTATAAAAAAATGGTGAAAAAATTGGTCTCAAGAGTGGATACAATTCAACCTCTAATTTTCACCTACAACTATAAATAAATGTGCAATCAATCCTTAGACCTTGTTATCACTTCTAGGCCCTACCCTAAGTGTATACCAATACCATTTTTATATATTTATAAGGGAATAGAGGATTTAATTGAAAATTTAAGAATGTTTAGGACAACACACCATGATATTATATTTGATTACATGTTGTTATTAAATATGTTCCCTAAGATCCTTGGTGGTATGGCATTGGAATGGTATTATCAATTGAATCATCATTCTTTGAGGAAATTTCAAGAGACAGTGGAGTTTCTTGTTCAACAATTTAGAGCCTATGTCAAGAAGAATGTGACTATGAAAGATGTTTATATGTTGAAATAAAGGAAATATGAATTTTTTTCCAAAGTCTTGTCTCATTTGATAAGTTTAGTTGGATTATTGAGATATAATTTACCTCCCCAAGACATGTTAGATATTTTTATTGAAAATATATAAGAGAAAATATCATATGTATTGGAAACAACAATTATTACCACTATTGACCAAGCAATAGATCTTGAAAGAAGGGTAGAGCAAGTCGCTTTTCAAAGAGGTCAATTTAAGCCAAAGAAATGAGAATATTGTATCATGAAATCTAAGTAAAAGAATAAGCATGTAGTTGGTAATGAGGTAATGGATAGTAGATTTGTTAAGAGTGTTGCTAATGCCTTGTAAAAGATGATGCTTAGAAAACCTCAAAAACCTCCCACCAAGTAAATTTATAAAACTCAACCAACCTATTTCGTCTATCCTAAAACAACTCTTGGAAGCTAACATGATTAAGTTTCCTCCCATAAGGTAACCTAATACTACGGTTGATTAAAATAAGTTTGGTCAACATTGTGAGTACCATAGAGTGGAGGGGCATATGAAAAATTCATGTAAGATATTGAAAAATGTGGTTCAGGACTTAATTAATGTAGATCATCTTGTTATAAAGGTTTCTCAACCTAATCCTCCAAAAAATAATCAAATATATTAAGCATTAAAACCATCCAACATTACACAAATAGCATCATAGAAGAGTCCTCCAAGTTTGGATGTTACACGTATGATGTGGACTTTTACAATTCCCTCAAATACATTGAATGAATAACCAACCTTAAAGACCCTTTTTGGTGTAGTGGTAGTCTATATTCTAGTCCAAAGCTCATATTCCAAAGTCTCTGAATGCTTTTTTGTTGTGGTAACAAACCTTTACCTATATATCCTTTACTAGATAGGATTTTCTTGGGAAGTGGGTAACCATTGGATATATAACAATAGGTAAAATAACTCTCTATAGTAAGAGGATTGCTATCATGAATATTTTCTTCAAGTGATACACCCATGAATATAGAGGTACACATGCCAATGTGTACTATTTCACCCTTCTTATGAGGTAAACCCATAGTCCTCAGTGAAGGTGGAAACTTGGCTAAATCTATAAGAGGTTATTGAAGAAACGAATTGACCTGATCTTGTGATGAAACTTTGATTAGAGGTTCATCACTTTCCTTTAAATTTTAAATTTGCTTGGTGATGTGAGATGAAGAAATTGATGGACATAAATTGAGACTACATTGATCTTGCTCAACCATTGAATAATATTGGAATGGATGAGGGTCGACCAGAATAGTAAAAAGTTTATCTTTGAATTTAAACTTAAAATATTGATAAAGAGTAGAAGGGATAATCCTCATTACATGAATCCAAGGGCATCCAAGAAGGAGATTAAAATATGCAATGCAAGGTACCACATAAAACAAGGTATCTAAGATCTTAGGTCCAACCCTAAGGGGAGGGATATAATGTCGTAAGCCTCTTGGGACTCATTGTTGAAAGCTTTGATGATGATATCAAATTTAATTAAATCTTCCTCTTTTAATCCAAAATTTTGGAAAATTTAGTAAGTGCATAGATTGATAGAGGAACCATTATCTATAAAAATTTTCTTAATAAACATTTCTTCGATATATGTAGTGATGTAGAGGGAAGATTCCTCTTGCAAGTCTTAGGATGGGATATCGTCATCCAAAAATGTGATATGATGTATCCTATGCGAGACGACAACATCAACTCTAGATCTAGGGGAAATATATTGAGGAAACAATTGTTGAATTAGAAGCTTCAGTAAGGCTTACCTATAAATAGAAGAATTTTGTAAAAGATCTAAGAGGAAAATCTTGGTTGGAGTACTAGTTAATCATTCTTGAATGTCGAAGGTGACTTTAGGTTGTGGTTCCAACACTAAGGATGGGTTTCCTACTCTTGTGCTCCTTTTTGAGTACTCTTCAAGAGTAAGGGTGGTATAGAAGGTTGGTTGGATGTAGTACTTATCTCTTGCTGATATTTTTGTCTTGTTTTTATCATACCAACCATATTATTGTAAGAGGTGGCACATTACGATATAATAAATGATTAGTTGCATGTTTTCCATGCTTAGGTAGGGGGTCTTGGAAGATCCCCATGTCTTGATTATTTGTAGGTGCTTGTTGAGTAGGATGTTGATTATTTGTTGGAGGATTAGGTTGAGAAACCTTTATAACAAGATGATCTACATTAATCAAGTCTTGAACCACATTTTTCAATATCTTACATGAATTTTGCATATGCCCCTCCACTCTATGGTACTCACAATGTTGACCAAAATTATTTTAATCAACCATAGTATTAGGTTAACTTATGGGAGGAAATTTGGTCTGGGCTTTGTCGAAGGAGAATTGTCATGTGGATCAAAGGGCAAAAATGCAGAACCCATAAAGAATGAAGATAAGAGACAGGTTGATCAAGGAAAAATGTCTCATGCAAAAGAAAGCATTAATGCCAGGCACAAAAGGAGAATTGACAATGATGGATTCATCAATGTCACACATCAAAGAAGAAGACCTATGGTTCCTACGACAACATGGCAAAGACCATCACCCAGGTTCAATTATCCTTTTTCTGGATTTTGTTTTAAATGCAATGGCTATGGACATAAAATCTCAGATTGCAAATACAATGTAAGACCAAGGAATTTCACCAGTAGAAATGCTTTCTCTCCTTTGATGAATTATACAGTAGAATGCTATAACTATCATAATTTTGGACACATTGCAAGAAATTGTAGAAGTATAATTGCATAAAATCAATTTTAGGGAAGAAATTTTTAATCAAACAGGATGAGTCAAAATAGAAAACTTCCCATAAAACATGCAGAAGCCATTGATAAGGGAAAGGCAAAACAAGAGCTCAAATCTACTATCAAAATAGAGTGGAAAGAAAAGGAGCATCTTAAGGAAGAAAAGGAATCCTTAATAGTTCAAACAACATTTAAAGCACAGAACAAATATGTACCATGGATACTTGATAGTGGATGCTCTAGTCATATGACAGGTAACAAACAGAAGTTTGAGAAGTTACAAAAATATGAAGGTGGATCAGTAAATTTTGGAAATAATGATGGAGCTAAGATAGTCGGCAAAGGCTCAGTTAAAATCATTGATGAAAATATTAAGTCAGAAGAAGTCTTGTTTGTGGATGGGTTGAAACATAACTTATTGAGTGTAAGTCAGATTTGTGATAAAGTTCATGAAGTAGTTTTTATGAAGTAGGGTTGTGAAGTCAGAAAAATAAACAGTGGAAAATTGATAGCAACAGGATCAAGGACATCTGGTAACCTGTATACACTCTTAGAGACTTCAAAAGGAACTTGTTTTATTAGACAACAAGAAGAAAATTGGTTGTGGCACAAGAGACTCGGTCATATCAGTTTTGATAATCTAGTAAAAATCACCTCAAGAAGGGCAGTGAGAGATATTCCAATCATCAGCAAAATTGCAAACAACATTTGTGCTTCATGCCAAAAGGGGAAGCAAACTAGAGTCTTTCAAAACAAAAGAACACTACACAAGAAAATCTTTGGAACTAATACACACTGATTTATGTGGACCCATGAGAACACAAAGCATAAACGATGATAAATATTTTATGTTGTGCATTGATGATTATTCTAGAATGACATGGATATTTTTATTAAAGCATAAATCAAAAGCTTTTGATATGTTCAAGATTTTCAAAAACCAAGTTGAGAATGAAACAAGAAAGAGGATCAAATTTTTAAGATCAGATAGAGGAGGAGAATTCATTTCAGAGGAGTTTACAGAGTACTATGAAAAATACGGTATCAAGAGACAGTTCTCAGTAGCCAGGACACCTCAGCAAAATGGAGTGGTAGAAAGAAAGAACAAGATAGTGCAGGAAATGGCATGGACTATGCTGGCTGAAAGCAAAGTAGCATAAAGATTTTGGAAAGAAGCAATCCATGTTGCAGTGTATATCCAAAATAGGTACATGCTGAGAAAACATGAAAGAAAAACTCCTTATGAGTTGTGGTTTGGAAAAAGGGCAACAGCAAAATACCTCAAAGTTTTTGGCAGCAAATGCTACATCAAAAGAACTGAAGATAATCTCGGTAAGTTTTAAGATAGAGCGGATGAAGGTATTTTTGTCGGTTATTCATCAAAAAGCAAATCTTACAAATGCTACAACAAAATGCTAAAGAAAATTGTGGATAGTGTCGATGTTAAATTTGATGAAGGTAGAGAACGAGTAATTAGCTATGAAACGAACTACCCAACTTATGAAGATATTATTGAAGGAGATGAGGAAAACAAAATGGAGAAGATACAAAACATTGACTCAGATGATTTAAGTTGTGATTTAGAAGTGGAAGAAAATAAGAAATTCAAAACAGGCAGCTGGCAGAAAAATCATCCTAGAGAGCAAATAATTGGAGACCCCAAAGTTGGTTTTCAGACAAGAAGAAGAGCAGTAAGTAACTACTCTCTACTATCCAACATTGAACCCAAAAATATTGATGATGTAAGCAAATATGAAAGTTGGATGAAGGCAATAAATGAAGAATTAGGTCAAATCGAGAAAAATGAAACTTGGGATTTAGTACCTAGACCTGCTAACAAAAATATAATCGGGACTAAATGGATTTTTTGAAACAAATTGAATGAAGACAGACAGGTAGTCAGAAATAAAGCAAGATTAGTTTGTAAGGGCTATGCACAAGTTGAAGGCATTGATTTTGAGAAAACTTTTGCACCAATAGCTAGATTAGAGGCAATCAGAATGTTTCTGTCTTTAGCAATCTATAAGAATTTCAAAGTCTATCAAATGGATGTGAAATCAACATTTTTGAATGGGAAAATTGAAGAAGAAGTTTACATTGAGCAACCAGATGGTTTCCAACTTGGTGATAATCCCAACTTCGTTTGCAAATTGAAGAAAGCATTATATGGCTTAAAACAGGCACCCCGAGCATGGTATGCAAGGCTAGACAACTATCTCACCCAACAAAGGTTTAAGAAAGGTATGGTGGATAGTAATTTGTATGTCAAAATAGAAAATCGACATCTTATAGTTCTTGTGGTATATGTATATGATATCATATTTCACAGCAGCAAATATGAGTCATGTAAAGACTTAGCAAATAAGATGTAGAAAGAATTTGAAATGTCAATGATTGGTGAACTTTCATATTTCCTCGGATTGCAAGTTAATCAAAGTAAGAAGGGCATATTTATTTCTCAAGTTAAATATGTAAAAGAGATGTTAAAAAATTTCACAATGGAGGACTGTAAGCCAGTTAGCACTCCCATGACGACAAGCTGCAAGTTGAGCAAAGATGAAAAATCTTCACCTGTTGATCAAACCATGTACAAATCCATGATTGGAAGCTTACTATACTTGACAGCTACCAGAACAAATATTTTGCAAGCAGTATGCATGGTAGCACGATTTTAGGCTAATGCCAAGGAGACTCATGTGACAGCAGTAAAAATGATTCTTCGGTATCTCAAGGGTACTATGGAATATGGATTATGGTATCCGAAAGGTAAAGAATTCACCCTCATTTTGTATTTAGATGCAAATTGGGTAGGATGTGTAGATGATAGAAAGAGTACCAGTGGAGGTGCATTCTATCTTGGAGATAGATTAGTCATGTGGCACAGTAAGAAACAAGAGTCAGTTTCATTATCGACAACAAAGGTAGAATATATTGCAGTGATAACTTGTTGTACACATGTATTGTGGATGAAAAAAACCTTGAAAGATCTTGGTATTAGCTTCAGTGAGCCAATATCAGTTAAGTGTGATAACACTAGTGCCACTAACATCTCCAAGAATCTAGTTATACATTCACGCACAAAGCACATTGCTATCAGATATCATTTTTTGAAGGAGAAAGTTGCAGAAGATGAGGTTAAGTTGGATTTTGTTCCAACTACAGAACAAGTAGCAGATATCTTCACAAAACCATTTCCCAAGGAAGTTTTTGAGTACCTTAAAAATAAATTGGGAGTGGTCACACTTCCCAAGAATTGACTAGCTATAGGGATCACATTCTCAGGGGGAGCATTTAAGTATTTGATTATCTTTTTGCACATGTTCATGATTTTTGCTAAGAGTAATAAATTGTGCTTGAGAATGTTGTGCATGGACTCAGAGGGAGTCTGCAATAGCCCTTTGGTATTATTGACAAAGGGGGAGAAGAGCTATAGGAAAGTGCACATGTGTTGCCAACAATTCCAAAGGGGGAGATTGTTGAGCAAGGTGCAGCAGCGGTATTATCATTGTTGTCAACACAGTCAGATAGATCTGTTGTTTCAGTGGATAGGAAGTTCAAAATATATTCAGATGCAGAAGACAGGAGTTCAAAGTTTATTTAGAGTATAGAGAATGAGTTTCCAAGAAGACCAAAGTGGCCCATTTTGCAAAAGATCAAAGAAAAAGACAAGTAAGAAAAGTGTCACGATTTCATGACATGTTGGAAGAGAGAGAAAATAGTGTCACGATATCGCGACATGTATTTTCATGAACCAAAGCTAAGAGAAAGAAGAGAGAGAAAATAGTGTCACGATATCGGGACATGTATTTTCACGGGCCAAAGCTAAGAGAAAGAGCAAGGAGAAAAAGTGTCATGATATCGCGACATGTTGTATTCTCATGGTTAATTTGAAGCCTACGAAGACTGATGAACAACTGACTAAAATTAGGGTTTACAGATGTCATGAAAAGCAACTAAGATGAGGATTTACAGTCGACTAATATTAGGGTTTTCATCTCAAACATTATGTTATAAAATGATGGTTGTTTGGAGATTTCTTGGTGGTCAAAGTGTGTGGAGTTTTGGTCGCAGTGTGCAGAGTGCAAGTCGTGTCGAATCATGTTGAGTGTGAAAATTGCAAAGGAAGCAGAGAGTGCAAAAGGAAGAAGACAATCATTTGACTATGACATAGCAAATTGTGCAAAGTGATTTCCTAGGGAGAGCAGAGTGCACAGAGTTCACAAAGGTGAAGCAGACTAGTCAGGATCTTGTAAAAGTGAAGGTATTGTCTGTTAATATTCTAGATTCATAATTCAATTCCAAGTTGTAGCTTGGCATAAGGGGTTAGTGCTCCTTCCAGTGGGTGATGTTAAATCAAGGGTTGGTGCTCCTTTCTATTGGTGCAGATAAATAAGGGGTTGGTGCTCCTTCCAGTGGGTGCTGGTAAAGTGATTGTAAAGTTATTGCTTTACAAAGGCTGGATTTGGATGGTAGTCCAAGCAGTCATTTTTGAGGAGTAGCCACATTGGTGAACCTCGTTAAATCTTGTGTTGTGTGATGCTATTTTGCTATTCTTGTTGTATCTTGCAATAAATTTTAATTGCTGCTATTATTAAGAGCTATAAATTTAAAAGTAAAGAGCTACACTGATTCACCCCCCCTCTCAGTGTCATTGTAAGACTAACAATTGGTATCAAAGCAAGGTCCCTATACAGTCTTAACCAGCTAGGGTGATCTTGGAAGTAACTCAATGGCAGGTGGTGAAGGCTTCTCATGGGTCCACATAAATCAGTGTGTATTAGTTCCAAAGGTTTGCTTATGTAGTGTTCTTTTGTTTTGAAAGAGACTCTATTTTGCTTCCCCTTTTGGCATGAAACACAAATGTTGTTTGCAGGTTTGCTGATGACTGGAATATCTCTCACTGCCCTTCTTGAGGTGAATTTTACTAGATTATAAAAACTGATATGATCGAGTCTCTTGTGCCACAACCAATTTTGTTCTTGTTGTCCAATAAAACAAGTTCTTTTTGAAGTCTCTAAGAGTTTGTATAGGTTACCAGATGTCCTTGATCCTGTTGCTATCAATTTTTTGCTATTTTTTTTGACTTCACAACCCTGCTTCATAAAAACTACTTCATGACCTTTATCACAAATCTGACTTACACTCAACAAGTTATGTTTCAACCCATCCAAAAACAAGACTTATTCTGACTTAATATTTCCATCACTGATTTTAACTGAGCCTTTATCGACTATCTTAGATCCATCATTATTTTCAAACTTTACTGATCCACCTTCATATTTTTGTAACTTTTCAAACTTCTATTTGTCACCTGTCATATGACTGGAGCATCCACTATCAAGTATCCATGGTACATATTTGTTCTATGCTTTAAATGATGTTTGAACTATTAAGGATTTCTTTTCTTCCTTGAGACGCTCATTTTATTTCCACTCTATTTTGATAGTAGATTTGAGCTCTTGTTTTGCCTTTCCATTATCAATAGCTTGTGCATGTTTTACAGGAAGTTTTCTATTTTGAGTCATCCTGTTTGATTGAAATTTTCTTCCCTGAAACTGATTTGATGTAATTGTACTTCTATAATTTCTTGCAATGTGTCCAAAATTATGACAGTTATAGCATTCTATTGTATAATTCATCAAAGGAGAGAAAGCATTTCTACTGGTGAAATTCCTTGGTCTTACATTGTATTTGCAGTCTGAGATTTTATGTCCATAGCCATTGCATTTAAAATAGAAGCCAGAGAAAGGATAATTGAACCTAGGTGATGGTATTTGCCATGTTGTCGTAGGAACCATAGGTCTTCTTCTTCTTTGATGTGTGACATTGATGAATCCATCATTGTCAATTCTCCTTTTGTGCCTAGCATTAATGCTTTCTTTTGCATGAGACATTTTTCCTTGATCAACCTATCTCTTATATTCATTCTTTATGGGTTCTACATTTCTGCCCTTTGATCCACATGACGATTCTCCTTCGACGAAGCCCAGACCAAATTTGATGCTTGTAGGCCTTTGGTCATTTATGATCTTATCCAGCTTCATAGAACTTTCTTCATGTTTGTGATAACACTTAATTTTCTTATTCATCTCTTCTAGCTGCATTCTTAAACCAACAATCTCTTCTTCTAGCTTGCTACAATAATCAATTTTCATTGTTATTTGCACATCAATATCTTCGAATATCTTCTTAGATTCTTCTATCTGTACTTTTAAATTGGTTATGATTCCATTTGCATCCTCAAGCTTTCTTGAAAGTTTCTTATTCTTTTTCTTTTCTATCTCCCACTCTTCAAGTGCAGAGATCAATTCACCTTCTAGATCTACTTCAGCCTCAAGGTTTTCACCACAAACTTTAGAGGTCACTCCTTCCTTTTCTGATTTAACTTCTTCAAATGCCATGAAGAGAGCTTCATCCGTTTCTTCTTTAGACTCTTCATGGGAGTTGTTTTCTAATGAACTGACATTCCTAGAGATGAAACTTTTCTTCTTGAAGTTGCCTTTTCTGAAATTCATTTTCTTCTTCTAGTCACTTCTTTCATGATGTGATCCTTCATCATTATTGTTCTTCTCTTTAAGTGGACATTTAGTCACAAAATGTCCAACGCATCCTTAGTTGAAACATTTAAATGGTAGCTTCCATATGTATTTTCCTTTTCCCTTTTTTAGTTTTCTAGCAAAGTTTGCTTCCATTTCATCTGATGTCTCTTTTTCCTCGGACTCTTGTTTTGTGTTTTTATTTTTAAGGGCTTTAAAATCCACTTCTCTGTCTATGGGTTTAGATCTTCCTATCCTCATCTTATATGCAGTCAAAGAACCATACATCTCATCTATACTGAAATAATTTAGATTCGTAGCTTCTTCTATTGCTGAGACTTTGGAATCAAACCTTTGAGGAAGAGATCTTAGTACCTTTTTCATGACAGTAGAGTCTCCAATATCCTCACCAAGTCCTCTGATCGCATTGATGATTCCATTAACTCTCAGCATATATGCCTCAATGTTTTCATCATCGTTCAGTTTCAATGCTTCGAATTGAGCTCGATGTGTCTATAACTTGGCCTCCTTGATCTTATCATTTTCTTCATGAAAACTCCTTAGTTTGTTCCATATCTCTTTTGTCATTTTACAGCTCACGATATTTACTAGTTCACTGTCTGCTACTCCGCTCATGAGAGCATTCATTGCTTTTGAATTATTGTTAAACAATTTTATTTCATCAGCATTTTTTGGAGGAATGATGGGTAATGTGTATCCACTAACTACTGAATCCCAGACACCGTATACCAAAGCACAGAGATATATCTGCATCCTAATTTTCTAGAACATGTAATTAGATCCGTCCAACACTGGTGCTTTGTTTGATGAGAAGCCTTCACCACATGCCATTGAGTTACTTCCAAGATCACCCTAGTTGGTTAAGCCTGTATAGGGACCTTGCTCTGATACCAATTGTTAGTCTTACAATGAAACTGAGAGGGGGGGTGAATCAGTGTAGCTTTTTACTTTTAAAATTACATCTCTTAATAATAGCAGCAATTAAAACTTATTGCAAGATACAAAAAGAATAGCAAAAGAGCATCACACAACACAAGATTTAATGAGGTTAACCAATGTGTCTACTCCTCAAAAATGACTGCTTGGACTACCATCCAAATACAGCCTTTGCAAAGCAACAAATTTATAATCACTTTACCAGCACCCACTTGAAGGAGCACCAACCCCTTATTTATCTACACCAATAGAAAGGAACACCAACCCCTGATTTACCAGCACCCACTGGAAGGAGCACCAACCCCTTATGCCAAGCTACAACTTGGACTTGAATTGTGAACCTAGAAGACTAACAAATAGATACCTTCGCTTTTACAAGATCCTAACTAGTCTGCTTCACCTTTTCAAACTCTGCGCACTCTGCTCTCCCTATGAAATCACTTTGTACAATCTACTGCATCACAATCGAATGATCGTCTTCTCCCTTTTGTGCTCTCTACTTCCTTTGTGATTTTCACACTCAATACAATTCTACATGACTTGCACTCTGCGCACTATGACCAAAACTCCACACACTTTGACCACCAAGAAATCTCCAAACATCCCTCCTTTTATAACAGAATGTTTAAGATGAAAGCCCTAATCTTACTTGGTTGTAAATCCTCATCTTAGTCGGTTTTCATGACATCTATAAACCCTAATTTTAGTCAGCTATTCATCGGTCTTCGTCAAGTTCAACTTAACCGTGAGAATACAACATGTCGTGATATCGTGACACTTTTTCTCCTTGCTCTTTCTCTTAGCTTTGGCCCACGAAAATACATGTCGCGATATCGTGACATTATTTTCTCTCTCTTCTTTCTCTTAGCTTTGGCCCATGGGGGATATTGAGAACATGTATTGAATGCTTGTATGCCTTTTGTGTGATCTCACAATTGATTTACATGATATTTTTTAATTGAATTTTACTTTGAAAATGCACATTAAATAATATTTTACATTCTAGAAATATTGAAAAGAATATCATGCAATTTATTATGATTTTGTGAAATCCTAATTTGAGCAATTTTTAAATTAAAAGATTTATTTTGTTGATCATGCTTATTTAATTTAATTGACCCTATTTTGGAAAGAAAATTTGGAGGTTTGTCCTATTATGAACATGTTCAATGCTGATTGGACCAAAATATGAAAATACTAATTTGTAGATTAAATAATCATTTTCTCCTTCACATGGCTACTTTGGGATGGTTGTATTAAGGGGTTATATTGTCCTATTATATTTAATAGTTCCAATGCTTATCATGCATGCTCACAATAGTGGTAGATCCCTAAGAGTGGGGGAAACAGGACAAATAGCCCATCCTTACCTTATCTCTATGGATTCCCTTTCTATTAAAATAATATATAAATTAGTAAGCCTTCACATGGGGAAAGGAAAAATAAGATAATTAAAATACTTAGTAACATATTATTATTTAGGGAGGAAGGCGCTATAATTAGCCATGGAGGTTGAGAAAAAATACATGATAGGAAGGAGGCTAGGACGGGAGAATGGAAGGACTCTTCAACAATTGATAGGTGGCCTTGTGGAAGACCCAGATGTGGGGAATTACTTTTTCTATACTTATGTGTAAATTTTCCTTGATCCTACTTTATTATGATATTTTGTATGATGACTTAACATACTAGCGGGATAGAATATGTGCTTTTGGTATGCATGTGGTAAGGTTCTAACAATTATAGTGCATGCTTATTAGAGTAAACTATACTTATACTGAACCCTATAATATTAGTAATAGAGTATGAATTCACTGGCTATATCTAAATAAAAGTTTTATAAAACAAAACTTATGTTCATCGATGACCTAGTGTCCAGACTCACTCTTTATCCAGCCAAAATTTACTTATAATATATGATGAGTAGAAATGGTTTTATATGATCATAAGTCTCCATTTTTCATCAATATATCTTAGAGTAATTATATACTATGTAGTGATGTACTTAGCCTAGTTGGATCATTGATTCGCATACCATCACGATATGGGATTTTGCTCCAATTTACATATCACAAGCCTTTGTAAATATGTCTTTGATCATTTTGTGTGCCATAAAAATAATCAAAGGTGAGTACAAAATTGATTTAAATATCATGTATAACCAATTTTTGTGAAGTCATCATCATATCGAAACGATACCCCTAAACACTCGATGTTGTAGTGTATATGAGGGATCAAATTTTTATGCAAAAAGGAAAGTGTTGATTAAATCCTTACTTGGTCACTACACTCAGAGCAGTTTGTCATCTGTGTAAAGCTTAATATTTCTAGGTATATTCATCAACCACTATACTAAATTTGTAGATCATGAGGTCCTAAGTAGAAGAATGCAGATCTTGTGTATGCCATACTAAGAGTTCAAACCAAAGACAACGATGCCCAATCTATTCTAAAATGGTGAATACTATATAACTCATCCAGTGGTGTGTCCATGATTACCATATAGAAAGATATTCAAGCCTCTCAAGGATACCCGAACCCTATTTTATAACTATCATTGTATTGAATATCTATGAACAATGATTTTATAATCCTCTGTGTTGATTAACTTTATAACTTTACCTTTCACCACCAAGCTCAACCTTCGACCTACCCTTGTTAATGATTCCTATCGACACGAGGTTCATCTCCTACTATACAAATATCATGTGTCAAATACTTAGGCTTACCATGATCAACTACCCAATAACCCTCACTGTACACATGTGGTATTAGTGAATTAACAACTACTTGGAAACTCCTTTAGTAATTGGTTGTACCCACCGATTAAGTATACTTGAATTATACTTCTTTAGCATCCTTGGAGATGTTATGACTAACACATGGAAAATGTGTGGGTGGGGTAGTCGAAGATGTTTTTCTTTAACTCCTATAGCTAATTAGTTTCACTTGTAGCAAGTATAATAGTTTATGATATGGCATTGAATCACCATGGTATAGTAGTTAGAAACCATTGTATATCGTATGGAGTATATAAAGTCCAAGGATGGTTTAGCTTCTAGTGTTTATAATTCTAGGTCAATTTCGATCCAAATGGTTACATACTTTAGACCCCCTTAAAGGAATCTAGATATAGATGTTGGATTTAAAAGTATTAAGAATAAATGTACACAATATCCCAAGTTACTTGTAAATTTTCACAAGAAATAATAAGATTAATGTCTCTCTCTCCTTAATACTAGTCTTCATGAATAGTTTGGAGAGGAGGGGATGATTCCCTTGGGTATAACTCCCAATTTATTGTAAATTATTGAGATGTCCTCATGAAGGACTTAGCCATTATATTAACCACATACCATTTGGTGATGGTAAGATGGAATTGTAGGAGTTGGTGCTCCTACTTGTGAATGGCTTGAATTAATTATGGAAGTCAGTGCTTCCTTATCATGTGGGATATTCTTGTTTTAGATCATTATTATAATATTTTTATGGCTCGGATCACTTACTTATCATGTGGGATATTCTTGTTTTAGATCATTATTATACTCTTGACTCATTGAAAAGTGAACACAGGTTATGATAAAAAAAAATTATATGAGTAGTAACATTTGGGGTAGTTACAGTTGGTATCAGAGCCCAGGATAACTAGTAGATTCTAGATATATCTAGGTCAGCAAAATATTTGGGCATGAATCAAAACATGATAGAAACTCAAACATAAGTTCCATAACTATATATAATACATACTTGGTACGGACAAGGTCAATTCTTGAGATTATGATGTCTGAGTTACTATCCCCCACAAATAGATCCACAGTTGTTCAAAAGTGGAAGAGCTAATAAAACCCTCCTTCTATGGGTTTTAAGAAGTGTACCTTAGACTCTTTGGATAAAATTGCTCGATATCTATATATTTTGAGTTAATTACTCCTTATTCTAAATTTTTTATGAAAAACAACCAAAGTTAGTGGACCACACTAGGAAATGAGCCTAGTTGTAATAGATTACATGATAAATTATGATGAAATCTAATTGTCTAGAATTTCAACTATGAAAATCATTGAGAATCAATACAACTTTTTACTCCAGGAAAACATGGTGACAAGCTTGAGAAGTAAGAAATGAAAGGAGTTTAAATGGATAGAAAAGTGTGAAGAATTATTTGAATTGCTTAAACATAAGCTTAATTCTACTCCTATTTTGAGGATTTCGGATCTCGCAAGAAAATTCTCAGTTTGCACTGATGCCTCTTTGGAAGGATTAGGAGTCCTATCCCAATATGATTCCATAGTAGCATATGAGTCTAGGAAACTCAAAAAGCTTGAAGTTAACTATGCTACTCATAATTTATAACATACTATAGTTGTGCATACCTTGAAAATTTTGTGATATTATCTGGTTTATAGAACATTTGAGTTAAGAACCGATCACAAGAGTTTGAAGTACATCTTCAATCAACCACTACTAAATGCTAGACAAAGATGGTGGATAGAGTTCTTAGCAGAATATGACTTTGGTATTGAGTATATCAAAGGGAAGGAAAATAAAGTCATTGATGCCTTAAGTAGGAGGAAGCACATAGCTACATTGACTCGTAGTCATGTGGACTTAATAGGACAAGTTAGAAAGATGCAGTGTCAATATCTTGAATGTAAAAAATTTTAGGTTAATATAGTGCAAAAACTGAATAAAAATTAATATTACAACATTAAATATGGACTTTTATGCTTTAGAGATCGAGTAGTCATACCTAAAATGGGTGATTTGAGAATATTGATCATGCGTGAAGCTCATAATTCTCCTTATTCCAATCATACTAGATAAGCCAAGATGAGGAAAAATATGAAGAAAATATTTTATTGGTTTGGCATGAAGAAATATATCACCAGTTTTGTGGAACGATGTTTGCAGTGTCAGAAGGTGAAAGTTGAACATCAACATCCAGTGGGAAAATTGTTTTCACATGCTATACCCAATCACAAATTACATGTAATATCAATGGATTTTATTATCAGTTTGTCAAAGAAAAAATATCATCATGATGCAATATTTTTTATAGTAGATAAAATCACTAAGGTTATGCATTAAATACCAAGACGTACTATAGATGATGTTGTAGTTGTTGCCAATAAATTTGCAAAATAAAATTTTAGGTTTTATGGATTTTCGGAGATGATTATCTTTGATAGGAATTCTAGGTTTACTTATGAGTTTTGGTAGGCTCTCCATCATGCTATTGGCACAAATTTGAATATCGGTTCTACATATCATCCTAAAATGGATGAAAAAACTAAAAGGGTTAACCAAATTTTGGAAGACATGTTATGCATGTATTGCATGGACCAGAAGTCTTGTTGGGAAGACTATTTGTATTTGGTTGAGTTTGCTTATAATAATAGATATAATTCTTCCTTGAATATGGCTCCTTTCGAAGCTTTGTATAGTAGACAATGCATAACTCCATTATCATGGGATAATCCTGAGGATAAGGTTGTCATTGGACCAAAAATGATCAAAATAATGGAAGAGCAAATAGGACTAATCCGTCAAAGTCTCATGGAAGCCACATATAGATAGAAGAGTTATGTATATTTGAAAAGAACACCTAGAGAATTCTCTATGGGTGACAGAATGTTTCTAAGGGTAAAACCCAAGAAGAGTGTAATTAAATCAACAAAATTTGATCCTAGATTTGTTGGTCCATTTGAGATTGTGGAAAAGATAAGTCTTGTAGCCTATCAGTTTGAATTACCACCTAACATGTCAAATATCCATAACAATTTTCATGTATACCTACTTAGGAGATATATTGTTTATCATGATCATGTTTTAGATGTTTCTAATTTGCAGATGGCATATACGATAACCTTTGAGGTGAGACATGTGAAGATATTGGAATTTCATTCCAAGACTATGAGGAAGTGTACTATTAATAAGTGTAATGTCTAGTGGGACTAGAATTCTGAAAATAATTCCACTTATGAAAAAGTGGAAGATATGAAAAGACACATTCCTTATTTATTTGATAATGCTATGTAATAATACAGGTTGAACTATGGAACACTTATGCAAAGTGGAAAACTATGCCAAAAACTGTATTTTATTGATTTGTATGTAATATTAAAGGAAAACACAGAGCACTGTGTTTAATATAAGGGGGGAAGTATGTCACATACCACCTTTGAGGACTCTTCTATGATGTTATTTGTGTAATGTTGGCTTGTTTTAATGCTTAATATATTTGCATTGTAATTGTTTCTATCAAAGGAAAATGATGTTGCATTATAATGCTTGATTGCAGAAACATTTATTCTCGTAGGTGGAAGACTTAACACCAATATATGGGAAGGTAAATTATGAAAAATACAACTCAATAGGTAAAGCTCATATTCCTATCATCACTAGTTACCTCCCTGATGGTGGTGTTACTCAAGTATTACTCTAAAATTCCTGCCACTCAAAGGAAAAATGGTGATGGGGGATACTGAGCACATGCATCAAATGCTTGTATGCCTTTTGTGTGATTTCACAATTGATTTGCATGAGATTGGTTAATTGAATTTTATTTTAAAATGCACATTAAATAATGTTTTGCATTCTAATAATATTGAAAATAATTTCATGCAATTTATTATGATTTTGTGAAATCTTAATTTGAGCAATTTTTAAAGTAAAAGATTTATTTTGTTGAGCATGCTTATTTAATTTAATTGACCCTATTTTGGAAAGGAAATTAGGAGGTTTTTCCTTTTATGAACATGTTCAATGTTGATTGGACCAAAACATGAAAATACTACCTTGTAGATTAAATAATCAATTTCTCCTACACATGGCTACTTTGGGATGGTTGTATTAAGGGGTGAGATTCTCCTCTTATCTTTAATAGTTCCAATGCTTATCACCCATGCTCACAATAGTGGTAGTGTCCTAGGAGTTGGGGACACGAGACAAATAACCCATCCTTACATTATCTCTATGGATGCCCTTTCTAATAAAATAATGTATACTTTAGTAAGCCTTCACATGGTGGACGAAAAAATAAGATAATTAAAATACTTAGTAGCATCTTCTTGTCAGTGGAAGAAATAACTATAAATAGCCATGGAGGTTGAGAAAAAAAGCATGATAGGAAGGAGGTTAGGATGGGGGAACAGAAGGACTCTTCAATAATTGATAGGTGGCCTTTGAAGAAGACCCAGGTGTGGAGAATTCCTCTTTTCATACTTATGTGTAAATTTACCTTTATCCAAATTTATTATGATATTCTATATGATGACATCACATACTAGTAGGATAGACTATGTGTTTTTGGTATGCATGTGGTAGTATAAAATTTAGGTCCTAAAAATTATAGCGCATGCTTAGTAGAGAAAGCTATACTTATACTTACCCTTGTAATATTAATAACAGAATATGAATTCACTGGCTATATCTAAACCAAAATTTTATAAAACAAAACTTATGTTTGTCGATGACCGAGTATCTAGACTCACTCTTTAGCCAGCCAAAATTTACTTATAATATATGATGAGTAGGAATGATGTTATATGATCATAAGTCTCTATTTTTCATCAATATATTGATTCTTCAACAAACTTCCACTATGTACTATCTACCTATGTTTTTCAAACTTGAATATTTATTATTAACACATACCTAAGAGTAATTGTATACTATGTAGTGATGTAGTTAGCCTAGTTGGGTCATAGAGTTGCATACCATCATGGTATGGGCTTATATTGCAATTTTCATATCAAAAGCCTTTGTAAAAATGTCTTTGACCATTTTGTGTGCCATAAAAACAAAAGTGAGGAAAAACTTGAGTTTAATATCATGTATAACCAATTTTGATGAAGCCATGATCAGATCAGAACCATACCCCTAAATGCTCGATGTTGTAGTATATATTAGGGATTCAAGTTTTATGTAGAAAGGAGAGTGTTGATTAAATCCTTCTTTGGTCACAACACCCAAAGCCGTATGTTTTTTATGGAAAGCTTACTTTTTCTAGGTATATTCATCAACCACTATGCTCAATTTGTAGATTGTCAGGTCCTAAGTAGAAGAATGCAGATATTTTATATACCATACTAAGAGTTCAAACCAAAGACAACAATGTCCAATCCATTATGGAAATGGTGAATGCTATATAACTCATCCAATGGTACATCCATGATTACCAAATAGAAAGAGATTCAAGCCTTTCAAGGATACTCGAACCTTTTTTGATAACTATCGTTGTATTGGAGATCTACAAATAACGAGATTTGAAATCTCTATGCTGATTAAATTTATAGCTTTACCTTTCACCACCAAGGTCAGCCTTCGACCTACCATTTTTAACTATTGCTTCTGACCCAAGGTTAATCTCCTGATCAACAAAGGTCATGTGTCAAATACTTTGGCTTACTACGATCAACTACCCAATAGCCCTCGATGTACATGTGTGGTATTAGTGAATGAACATCTAGTTAGAAACCCCTTTAGTAATTTGTTGTACCCATTGACTAGGTATGTTTGGATTATACTTCCTAATTAGCCTCAAAGATGATATTTCTAACACATGGTAAATGTGCGTGTGGGGTAGTCAAATATATTTTCATTTAACTCCTATAGCTAATTAGTTTCACTTGTAACAAGTATAATAGTTTACAATATGGCATAGAATTTCCATGGCATAGTAGTTAGAAACCATTGTATATCGTATGGAATACATAAATTCCAAGGATATTTTATCTTCTAGTGTTTCTAGTTTTGGGTCAATGCCGATCCGAATGGTTACATAATTTAGAACCCCTTAAATATTGGTAAGAATATTTACGCAAGTCTTGTGTGTAGACTTGGAGCAAATGTGAGAAAAGTTAAAAGCAGGTTTTAGTAGACAAATTTGAGCAAGCCTTGAGTAAAGGCTTAAAGTGAACTACAGTAGAGGGTATTTATATCTCCTTTGGATAGAGGTCCATGAACTAGAGCAGAGGGGATTGAGGTCTCTTGTGTATATAAGTCCATGAACTAGAGCAGAGGAGATTGAGGTCTCCTATGGATAGAGGTCCATGAAATAGAGAAGAGATCATTGAGGTCTCCTATGGATAGAGGTCCAAAAATTAGAGCAAAGGAGATTGAGGTATCATGTGGATAGAGATCCATGAACTTGAGCATAGGGGATTGGTATCTTCTTTGGGTTGGTGCCCATAAACATTGTAATTGGGAATTGGTTTCCAATAGATTGGTTGAGAAAATTTATAAAAAATATTTTCTCAATGGAGGTAGCCCATATTGGATGAACCATGTTAAATATATGTCTCTCATGTGTGTGATGATTTATGCATTGTATTATTACTACCATTTATGATATTGGTAAAGACTACTTTGGAAAGATATTGCAATTGATAGCATTGAATAATATTGGTTGGAAAGAAAAGTAAAATTTTATCTTATAATGGTCACCCCCTCTTTCAGTATAAGCTTGTGTTATTCAATTGGTATTAGAACAAGTTACTTCAGGGAAGCCTAACAACAAGGAAGATCTTATAGGAACACAGGTGCTCATCAGAAAGGATTTTCAACACATAGAGCTCCATTGTTTAATGGTACTAACTATTCTTTTTGGAGTGTTAGGATGAATATATTTTTAATGGCATAGGAAATTGATACATGGAAATCAGTTGAGAATGGGTACACAACACTCACAACTCCTCCAATAGATATAAGTGGTAAGAAAATTTATGAAAATAATACCAAGGCAATTATTATAATTTTAAGTTGTTTATAAGAAACATAATTTGTGAAGGTTATGCATTGCGAATCAGAAAAATAAATGTGGGATAAATTATAGAATACATATGAAGGAGATGACAAGGTTAAGAAGGCAAAACTTGAGACTTACAGGACGAAGTCTGAGGAATTAAAAATGAAATATGAGGAAGATATTACTAGGTATCTACTTCATGTTGATGAAGTTTTTAACACCATTCGTGTACTTGGAGAAAATATTGAGGATTCTACTATTGTCTAGAAAATTTTAAGATCACTATCCATGAGGTATGATGCAAAGGTTTCAGCAATAGAAGAAAGAAAGTATCTCATAGCTTTGAGGATATCTGAACTACATGGGATTCTCACAGCTTATGAGATGAGAACATAAAATTATCAAACATCGAAAATGGAGGCAACATTCAAAGCTTCAAAGGAAACAAAGGATAAAGAATCAAAATCAAGTGATGAATCAAGCAGTGATGAAGAGGCTAACTTTGTGAAAAGAAATAAGAAGGGTTCAAGGAAAGCAAAAAATAAACAAAATGTGAATTTTTTTAGCTTATGGTAATATTGGTCACTATGCAACATATTGTCCACAAAATGGGTATAATAGCAGTGAGGGTGAACATGATTACAAGAAGAAGAGAGAAAGAAAATTTAGGCATGAAAAGCAAAACAAGCATGGTCAAGGTAAGAATAAGAAGAATATTTTTCAAAGGCACAAGAAAAGTTTCTATGTTTAAGAAGCAAGTAGTGGTTCAAGTGACAGTGATGAAATTTCTTCAGATAGTAAAAAATAAGAGATTCTATTTTTGGAAATAGAAGAGGAAGACGATACTTCCATTGAAGACCTAGATAAAGAAAAAAAATTAGAAAATAATAAATGAACCACATTTTATATGGAAGAGGAATTTACTACAACTCTTGAAGAATTGAAAAGAATGAAAAGAAAGAACTTAATATTAAAGGCTCAAGTTCAAGAGGAAGAAAAAACAAAGGCAAAGTTTCTACAAGATATCACTAATTTAAGATTTAAGGTTGAAGATGCAAGAAGAATTGAAGAAAGTATGGCTAAAAAACTAGAGGCAAAATAGTTAGAGTGTGAAAAGCTAGAATATGATGTAATATATATAAATAAAGGACTTGGAAAATATATTTATAAGTTAACTAGGTTTAAGGAAAGCTCTAAAACCTTGTATGAAATTATTAAAATACAGATATCTCCATTTATCAAGATAGGACTAGGTTGAAGAATGCCAAGAGATACAAAAAGGGGAGTCAATATCAAAAGAAAAAAAAGTTTTAAAGGAAGCGATTGAAAAAAAACCTAAGAACTATGATGATGAGTTGATAAGTGGAAGCATCAAATAGGAATAAAACAATGTATAAACAAGGAACATGGATCATCATAGAAAAGTCAAGGAAAGAACTATGAGACCACACTCTCAAAGAGAAGCAAAATACTTCTTTCAAGGACATTGTTACTCATGTAATAATTTTGGTCATAGAGCTATACATTGTAGGGTTCATAGTATGAATGATTTTGGTTTCATCAAGAGAAAATTTAATTTATTTGCACCTCTCAAGAATTACAATATCAGATGTTACAATTACAATAATTTTAGGCATAAAGAAAAGTGGTGTAGAACATAATTTCTGACACTTCCAAAGAAAATCAAGAAGAAGGATAGTCAAAATGGTCAAATAGGTATGGCTTCAGAAGTGAGAAAAAATATTAGAAGAGAAGAAGAGCATTGTATGTTAGGAGTAGCTTTAATCCCATCCCAAAATTAATCACCTCAATAAGAAGAGGTGCTGAGGGGGCTATGCTAAAATATCTTATTTTTAGCCCATGGAGTCCTTTGCCATTGATGTAAAAGAGGGAGAGATTTCAGTAAGGGGGAGATATTCCAGTGAGGGGGAGCAACTTCTCAAGGGGAGCAGTTTTGGTATCCAATTGCACTAAAAGAATATTTGTTTTGAAAGGGTTGCCATCAATGACAAAGGGGGATATTGTTGGAAATATTGAGTATTTGAGTTGTCATTGATGTCAAAGGTTACATGAGGTAGTTATAGTTGGATGATAAAGAGAGCATGGTATTCAAGGCACATATATTCCTCATAGGTTTGATAGCAAGGTTTATTACAAAGCAAGGCAAATATTCTTAAGGACTATAATATTTAAATATTATAAAAGAAAAGGTTTAAGAGGCTTGGTATGAATTGTTTAAAAGCTTGGAACAAAGAGGTTTAAAGGCATGAGATAAAAGGATTTAAAATAAAAAGGTTCTATAGATTGAAGAACCAGGTTTACATGGGCCACAAGTTTGTATTATTTTATCCAAAAGTTTTAAGATATTTTAATGGGCCTAAAAGGATTATGTTATAATATTATAACTCAAATTTATAAAGGACTTAGGTACCAACATATAAGACTATGGTATAATATTTTTTAATATTAGAAAGTTCCAAAGCGTTGAAGGACCAACGATTTTTTTGATTTCAAGCATGCACCAATATTACTGAAGTTTCGAAGGTTCTTGGCTTATGCATATAAATATTAGTCACTTCTCCACCATTACAAAGGTAAGCTTTGATATTGAAATATATGTGTGTGCTTATGTGAATGATAAAGAGATATTGAGTGATCTTTGATTGATATATTGATGTAGACAATAGAGATATATCTAGTATATTTTTATTGAAATATTTTTGATGAAATATGGGAATGGCAAGTGAGAAATTCAATGATTGTTAAGAAGTGTGCAGAGAGAAAATATAGAGCACTCCATCTCGATTTACGCAGAGGACAAAATGAAAACATAGGGTAATCCATTTTGATTGTATAGAGGTAAAATAGGAAAGTGTAGGTGATGGAGAGACAAACTTTCTCAAACCAATTCTTATTCAAAAACTTGGAAAAGATCCCTCACAAACCCTCATTCTGTGGCTATATAGCCAAAAAAACCTAAAAATTGAAAATGAGTCATATGGGGCCAAAATTTGGGGTGCGCATCCATATTACAATAGACAAACCAAAAATAAATTTTCAAGTCCTAACTCTAAATACATTAGGATATATTAACCTCCGAACAGCTCAAAAAGCATAAAAAACTAGGTAAGTAATTTTAAAACCTAATTTCGAGGCACTAGATGATGGAATTTGGCCCCGAAAATTGGATTTTTTTGGAAAATAGAACTCTAGGGAGTCTTATTTTTTTAGAACTCTCCCAACTAATTCCCTGTAAAATTTCACGTCAATCGAAGCTACAGTTGAGAAGTTATGGCCCCGACAAAATGCACTAAAATTTAGGAAAAAGAAATAAAATTTCCAAATTTCGTTGATTGCTCCTACATCAGACACCCTGGGTGGATTGATAAGTGACCTACACTTCTATACTGTTAGAGGAAAAACCAGGTGGTCAACCTCTATTTTGGACAACCAAGTTGCATCTTCTACAAGTCTGCCCTTCCACTTGACCAAATATTCTAAATACTGCCTGTTCCTGGTACTTCTGCCTTCTCGAGTGTTTAGTATTTCCTCTATATCATCTTTGGCTAGAGTACACATTGGAATAATCCATAAATTTGTACTTGGTATCTCACTACTGCCTCCTTCATGGTATTTTGCCAAGTCTGAAATATTAAAAATAGGTGATATATTCAGCTCACTAGGCAGTTCCACTTCATAGGCATTTCCTGAATCTCTTTTACCTATGATCCTACATGGTCCAAACCTCTTCATATTTAGCTTGTTGTAGGTTTTTGTAGGAAGCCTTTCATTTCTCAAGTAAACCATGACCTCATCTTCCACTAGGAACTCCTTGAAACGCCTCTTTTGATCTATTTTGGCCTTGTACTGAGTATTCATCTTATTGATATGTTGTTGCACCTCTTCATGTAAACTCTTTATGTGCTCTACAAAATCCTCAGCATCAACACTGCTATTTTCTCCTTTACCCATCATTTTCAACTCAGAAGCATTCCTTGGGTTGCTCCCTATACACAATTCAGAATGGTGATTTACCAGTACTTCTATTGATAGAATTATTGTAAGAAAATTTTTCCCGTGGTAAAATCAAATCCCATCCCTTAGGCTTATATCCTACCAAGCATCTTATAAGATTACCCAAAATTTTGTTCACCACCTATGTTTGTCCATCAGTCTGCGGGTGGTATGCAAAACTAAACTTCAAATCCATTTTTAGCTTCTTCCACAAAGTCCTCCAGAAATAACCCACAAATTTGGTATCTCTGTCAGATACTATACTTTTGGTTAGACCATGAAGGCATACCACCTCCTTGAAAAACAAGCCTGCAACATGAACTGCATCACTCATTTTTTGACATGGAATAAAATGAACCATTTTTGAAAACCTATCAACCACAACAAAAATGGAGTCATTCTCTTGTTGTGTCCTTGGTAGACCAAGAACAAAATCCATACTGATGTCCTCCCATGGTCTCTCTGGTATAGGTAATGGCTGATACAATCTCGTATTCTATCTCACTCCCTTAGCCATCTGACACACTCTACAACCCTGCACAAATTTCTTCACATCCTGCTGTAATTGTGGCCAATGGTAGTTTTCACTAACAAGGGCAATGGCCTTATCTCGACCAAAATGCCCAGCTAATCCTCCACTATGTTTATCCTTTATTAGATTCTACCTTATTAAACTTCTAGGAATGCACAATTGGTTCCTTCTGAATAACATCCCATCTTGTATTATAAAATCCAACCACTTAGTTCTATCCAAAGTAGTAGGAGACAAACATGCCTTCCAAGCCTCTACAAAATTTGGATCCTCTGGATACAAACTCTTGAGTTCTTCAAACCCAACGACTTCCACTTTCATCTTTATCAAAAAATTTTGCCTTCTACTCAAGGCATCTGCAAATCTATTAGACTTCCCACTCCTATGCTTCAAAAAAAAGGTATAACTCTATAGGAATTCAACCCACTTCAAATGTCTCTGATTCAGTTTTCCCTGATTATTAATATACTATAATGATTGATGATCAGTATATAAAACAAACTCTTTTGCTAACAAATAGTGTCTCCATTTCTTAAGTTCTTGAACTATAGCATAAAATTCCTGATCATAAACAAAATATTTCTTCCTAGCATCATTTAACTTCTCACTAAAATATGCAACAAGTTTACCTTATTGACTCAACACAGCCCCAATGGCATTGCCACTAGCATCACAATCAACCTAAAATACTTTATTAAAATTTGGAAGTACAAAAATGTGTTGTTTTGTCACCTTATTTTTAAAAATCTCAAAACTTGCACCTGTCTTTGCAGTCCACTTAAACTCCTTCTTATCCCCTCTCATGGTTTTTGTTAGGGGTGCACAAGTACTGCTAAAGTTTCTAATGAAATTTCTGTAGAAACTTGCAAGACCATGGAATGATCTTACCTCCGTTATGTTCCTTGGAGTAGGCCACTCAATGATAGCCTTCACCTTCTCTGGATCCATTTTTAGACCCTCATATGAGATGAAAATCCTAGATACACCAACTCTTTCTTCACAAAACTACACTTCTTCAAATTAATCAGTAACTGCTCCTCCCTTAGCTTTTCAAAAACTATTCGAACTTGCATTAAATGCTCTTCCAATGTCTTACTAAAAATCAGAATATCATCTAGATAAACAATAACAAAATTCTCTAGGAATTCTCTCAACACCTCATTCATCAGCCTCATGAATGTACTAGGTGCATTGGTTAACCCAAACGACATAACCAACTACTCATACAAACCATCTTTGGTTTTGAAGGTTTTCTTCCACTCATCACCCTCTCTTATATGAATCTAATGATACCCACTCTTTAAATAAATCTTTGTGAAGTATTTAGCTCCACTCAAACAGTCCATTTTATCGTCCATTCTAGGTAATAGAAATCTATACTTAATGGTAATATTATTTATGGCTTTGGAATCAGTACACATTCTCCATTCTCCATCCTTCTTTGGTGCTAGTACTGTAGGTACTACATAGGGACTCAAACTCTCTCTAATCAACCCCTTCCTCAACAACTCTTGAACCTATATTTTCAACTCTTCACTCTCCATGGGAGACATTATATGGGCTGCATTATTGGGTAAACTAGCTCTTGGAATCAAATCAATTTTATGGCTAATCTTTCTCACTGATGGAAAACCCTCAGGCACATTATTTGACACAATATCAGGAAACTCTTCTAACAAAATTTCAACCTCTACTGGAATATCCATACATTGTTCCTTCTTAACAGTAGGAATTAATGCATAACACATGGAATCCCTCTTCAGGCCATCCAAAAAATTTCTACCATATACCAAATAGATTCTAGCACTATTGCATACCTTTTCATCCACTTCCTTCAATGGCTTCAACTTGTGATGCACTCCATATTTCGTCAGAGAGTAAGTATTCGCATGCCCATCATGCACCGCACATATGTAAAATTGCCATGGCCTCCCCAACAACAAATGACAAGTATCCATAGGCAAAACATCACACATAACCTCATCTTGATAATTTCCAATATGAAATTTAACTAAACACTGCTCACTGACTAATGATCTATGATCTTTCTGCAACCACACAATCCGATATGGATGTGGGTGCTTCCTCTTCTCCAATTTCAACTTAGCAACCATTTCTCCTAAAACTAAATTATCTATGCTACCATTATCTATGATAACATTACATACCTTACCTGCACATTTGCATCTTGTGCAAAATAAGCTCTTCCTCTGATCCACATATTCCCCTCATTTCATCAATGCTCTTCTTGTCATCATCACTTCTCCTCCTTCTTCTTAAAATGTTTTGATTTAGCACCTTCATCTGCTACAACAGCTCTAGCATGACCCTCAGGTCTCTTATTCGTCCTTCCTTGGTGTTGGGGACACTCATATGCCCTATATCCCTCTTCCCCACAATGGAAACAAGTTCCACGAAATCATCCTCTTCCATACCCACGTCTAGATCTACCTCTTCCTCTTTGGTAACCATTATTTTGATCATGGGGGTGGTAGGTATTCTCCTCTTTCTGATCCTGGTTATTATTTTTTTCACTAGTCTTCTTCTGATCTTCATATTTTCCTCCACTAGTTCTTCCACCAGTTCTTCCACCATGACCTCTTCCTCTTTGTTTACTTTCAAATCTTCTGTTCAGCTTCTCTTCAACCTTAAAGGCAAACTGATATGCATCCTCAATGGTGGTCATCTTGAACAAAATGAGTTCTTCTTGGATATTCATTCTTAACCCATTTATGTAATGATATACTTTCTCCTTTTTAGCCTTTGAATGGCCAGTTCTAATTGAGATCTTGTAAAACTCCTCTCTATATTCTTTGATAGATTTGCTTGACTGTCTCAAACTCTACATTTTCCTCAATAGATCCAATTCGTAATCTATAGGAATAAACTGCCTCTTCAACTTCTCTACCATTCAATCCCATCTGGTTATATTTTTCTTTCCTATTCTATTTATTTCTAGCTGCACTTCTTTCCACCATATGCTAGCATGGCCTTTCAAATTCATTTTTGCAAACTTGATCCGATCTGGATCTACAACCTCATCATACTAAAAATACTCCTCCATATCACTGATCCAATCAATCAACTCCTTTGGATTGAGATTCCCTAAATATGTGGAGACATCAAACTTTTACCTCTTCCTTATTAGATATATAGCCCTAAATAATCTAGCTTCTGCAGGATCCATTGCTTCTTCTTCATCTGATGGATCATCAACCTCCCAAGATTCATATTCACTACGGTCTTCTCTCCTTGGCTCAACCCCTCTTTTTAAATCCTCTTGCAGGGCTTGCACTTGCCTCTACAAAGCTCTAAAATCTCCTTCAGGTACCACATTTCTCCCACCACCACGGTTTCTTTGTGGAGGCATTCTTCCTCACTCTCTTCTCACAACCCTTCCACAGATCCTGGTGCAAATTGCCTCACTTTCGGTGATCTACTCACACACTCAAGAACCCTAAGCTCTGATACCACTTTATGAAGAGCCAAAATTTCTCAAACCAATTCTTATTCAAAAACTTGGAAAATATCCCTCACAAACCCTCATTTTGTGGCTATATAGCCAAAAAACCCTAAAAATTGAAAATGAGTCATATGGGACCCAAAATTGGGGTGCCCATACCTCTTAAAATATACAAGACAAAAATAAAGTTTCAAGTCCTAACTCTAAATACATTAGGATATATTAACCTCCGAACAGCTCAAAAGGCATAAAAAACTAGGTAAGTAAATTTAAAACCTAATTTCAAGGCACTAGATGATGGAATTTGGCCCCGAAAACTAGATTTTTTTGGCAAATAGGACTCTAGGGAGTCATATTTGTTTAGAAATATCCCAACTAGTTCCCTATCAAATTTCACATCAATCGGAGCTACGGTTGAGAAGTTATGGCCCCGACAAAATGCACTAAAATTTAGGAAAAGAAATAAAATTTCCGAATTTCGTTGGATGCTCCTGCATTAGTAGGGCATTCCCTTCAATGTGCACAAAGGGTAGAGATAAAATATGGGAACTCCTTTCTTTACTATCATAGAGGGCATAGATAATGTTGTGAGCATTTCTTTTACCTCTAACCACTGCAGTAGCACAATTGGTCAAAGGCATTTGGGAAAGTGTTGCATTGAGGAGGTCGTGGTTTTGAATCATGTCATGCATAAGGTACTTAAATTTTAAATTGATTTGCATTGATTGAGGTGGTCGTGGTAGTTTACAAGGTGCATTGAAATAATTTGATTTTATTTTTACCTTGGAGACCATAAGGTGTGAAAGTATTATTTTCTGCATTATTCTTGTAAATTTCAAAGTGGGAGTTTTATGGTGTTTTGAGAGTTTGAAAGTTGTATTTGTTTAGTGTGAAAAAGGGTTAAGGTTGCATGTTTAAATAGGGAGTTATAAGGTGTATTAGACTTACTTGAAATTTATATTTTTTTATATAGTATGAGAGAATTATTTTTGAAGGAGATATAAAGTATTTTATGATTATTTGAAAATTGCTTTTGCACATTGAGTGAAATATTTATAAGGTTGGTTGTCACTTAAAGAAAGGAGATATAAGGTGTATCTATGTTCATGGTTCTTTGTATTTTTGGCACATATTAGAAAAGAGTAATTTGATGTTTTAGTATTTATTACAAGCTCTATTTTGTAAGACTAAAAGGAAAGTTATAGAGTATTATTATTAAAAATTCTTGTGCACATCTTTTGAGAAAGGGTCTTAAGATGAATATTTTGAAAACAAGATTTGCTAACCCTATTTTGAATTTGCAAGGAAAGGAAATTATTTTGAGATAGGTTTTTACGGGTACATCTTCTTCAACATAGCCTTGTGAGGATCTATGAGCAGATTGAGAAAGTTTGGTAAGCATATTTGAGCAAGTCTTCTATGTAGACATGGAGAAGATATGAGCAGAGTTAAGAGCAGTTTTTAGTAATAATATTTGAGCAAGTCTTGTGTGTAGACTTGGAGCAGAGGTGAGCAGAGTTAAGAGCAGGTTTTAGTAAGCAGATTGAGCAAGTCTTGTGTGTAAACTTGGAGCATATATGAGCAGAGTTGAGAGTAGATTTTGGTAAGCATATTTGAGCAAGTATTGTGTGTAGACTTGGAGCATATCTGAGCAGAGTTAAGATAAAATTTTGGTAAGAAAAATTGAGTAAGTCTGGTGTGTAGGATTGGATAAGATATGAGTAGAGATAAGAGCATATTTTGGTAAATGGATTTGAGCAAGACTTGAGTAAAGTCTTGAAGTGAACCAGAGTAGAGAGGATTGAGGTATCCTATGGATAGAGGTCCATGAACCAAAATAGATGGTATTGAGGTATCCTATGGATAGTGGTCACAAACCAGAGTAGAGGGGATTGAGGTTTCCTATGGATCGAGGTCCATGAACCAGAGTAGACGGGATTGAGGTATCCCATATATAGAGGTCACAAATCAAAGTAAATGGGATTGATATATCTTGTGGATAGAGATCCATGAACTTGAGCATAAGGGATTGGTATATCCTTTGGGTTGGTATCCATAAACATTGTAATTGGGAATTGGTTCCCAAGATTTTGGTCGAGAAAATTTATAAGAAACATTTTCTCCATGGATGTAGCCCACATTGGGTGAAACACATTAAATATGTGTCTCTCATGTGTGTGATGATTTGTACATTATATTATTACTATAATTTATGATATTGGTTAATACTACTTTCGAAAGATATTGTAATTGATAGCATTGGATAATATTGGTTGGAAAGAAAACTAAAAGTTTATCTTATACTGTTCACCTTCCCTCTCAGTATAAGTTTGTGTTCTTCATTATGTTCATTATTTTTTGTATTTTAATATATTTATTGCTCTTATATTTGAGACTACTCAAGATCAAAAAAATGGGGACCTGAGACAATCTCACTAAAAATCCAACATTTTGGTTATCAATTTTCCTTTGAAGACCATATTGCTAATTATTTAGCAAGGGATGATGATCCACCATTAATTATAACAATTATTTATAACAATATGCTGATTCATAAAATTTTATAATATGAAAGGAGTGGTACATGTGTCATGACATTGTCCTTGATAGATAATTTAAATATTCCTAGAGAAAATACCCTTTTTATTAGAAGTTGTATTTATGCTTATAATTGTAAACCTCAAGATCCAATATAGTAATACCCTATCCTAAACTAGACAACATTGTTGGCTCATTGTCTATAAAATATTTTCTAAGAATTCCATGAATTTGTCAAAAAGTATCAATCATAGTTAGTTCTAAATTTTGTATTATTTTTGGACCTATTCCTACAAATTTCTTAGTCCCTGATGACTATTTAATCTATATAAACTTTGTTATGACTAGTTTTTTCGATTTTTTAAGGATATTTATTCTATTCTATGATTTCCCAAAAATTTGATACCTTTAGTTCTTACAAACATTAGAAAAAAAAGAATGCCTATCCATTCTCTATCATTTTTTTACCTATTTCTAGATCTAGATTTTTTTTTCAAAACATTTGTCTACCAAGTGGCTTGATAATTTTATTTATCCTACACCCTCTTATCTAGTAAGGAATTTAATCAAAGGTAAATTTTTAATAGACCTAAAGACTAGGGTTGTCATTAAGGCATTAATGAACTTTTATAAGAAAATAAGGGCATGCCCAAGCAAGCAAATACCTATCTTTCTCAATTTTCAATCTCATGCTCATAGTCTCTCTAGGTTTATGATCAAGGGGTATCTATAAAAACCTAAAATTAAAATAGTCAATAATATTTTTTACCTCCCATAATTTTCAAATGATGAGGCTATATATAAATTCCTATATGCTAGAGAAGAAATGCTTCCCTCATAACATGATAAGGCAAGATTTATTTAAGACACTAATTGTAAATGGGGAATGCATAAGTGGTTTTGTTATATTTTCTAGATTGATATTAGTTTTGAATTAGAGAATATTCCACCATACTCTAGACCATTTTCAACAAGGCAATGCCATGAATTCAAAACCAACTATACATGTTAAAATAGGCACCCCCAATCAACCAAAAATATTTAATATAGGGGAAAGTCTATTTACTATAGGGAAAGCCATCTTTATTCTTTTATGGAGGGAGTATAAGAATGTATTTTATTGGGAATATTTTAATATACCTAGAATGGATGAGGATTTGGTTATCCACAAAATTGTTACTTATGAGGATGCTACTTCCATTTGACAAAAGCAAAGAATATTGTGTCCCCTTAATTAATACCTATGCAAAATAGAAATTCAAAAGTTGTTATATGTCAATTTTACCATACCTAAAAATTATTTAGGGTGGGTATATAAGATTTTTTTTGTAAAAAATAAAGAAAGGAATGTTTTCATATTTACTATAATTTTAGAAAAATCAATCTAGCTTGTCCCAATTATTACTTTTGTTTACCCTCTACTAATTGTATTGTAGATTCTACAAAGGTATGAAATATTATCCCTTACGGATGTCTATTTAGGATATAACCAAATCTAGATTTCCCTTGAGGATCAAACAAAAATAATTTTTACAACACCTTGGGGTACATTCTATTATGTTATGCATTTTGGGCTCAAAAATATTAGTGCTATATTTTAATGGGCTATGCCAATTATCTTACATGAATTTATGGGAGAAACAGTGAAAACTTATGTAGATGATATCTTTGGTAAGTCTAAGAAGCGAGTTGACCACCTAGGTGATATTGATGCTATTTTTTAATAACTAGATCATTATAAGGATATAATTGATACCAAGGAGTGTCTATTTAGTGTTACTAGTGGAAAGCTACTAGGCTTTATGGTGTCCCATAGGGTCATCAATTTCAATAAAAAATAGTTCAATGTCATTGATGCAATGCCTCTCACTAAAACTATTAAAGACAAAATCATTTTTGGGGAAGTTTGGATCCATTAGGTAATTTATTCTTGTGTTATACTTTAAAGCTTATACCTTTCAATAACTTAATTAATAAATCCATTAATTTCAAGTTGGATAAATATTTTAACAAGTACTTTCTACATTTTAAGTATTTTTGTTTATGGTTGCTAACTATTTGACACCTAGCCCAGATAAGTCACTCATATTGTACACCTTATCTCCTTAGGTTTCCTTGGTAATTTTCCTTATTCAACAATATGATAACAAGGAAGAGTATGCCATGTACTACATTAATCAAACAATGCTTTCAATAAAAATGATATACTCCTATGGAAACGAATTTCCTAGTTACATACTTTTCATGTAAGAAGTTACGCCATTATATGTTTTATTAGATAATCTATATCATGGTTAAAAATAATCCCTTGAGACATCTATTATAAAAGCATCAAATTCAAAGTGACACCCTATACTGAAAATGGATTACTATGGTGAAATAATTCAATCTTTAAGTTATTATACAAAATATATTAAAGCTCAGATAATTGTTGATCAGTTGAAAGTAGCTTGATACCTTGATCAACATACCTAAAGGAGATAGAATATTATTAGGACATCATTATCATATCTTATTCTTCTAATGAAATTATTATATTTTCTTCATCCATTTCCTCTAGTCATATTTAGCAACATACTACATATTAACATACTAAGCAAGAAGAGACACTCTTGGATTTTCATGAGGCTATTGAGACACGTAATGGAACAAAGCTAAATAAAGGTTGACACACCTTCCTCTTCTCAAGAAAATTATGAAATCCTCCACCTAAAACTTTGATCCTTCACATTGATGGAGCAAGGAATGATATTGGAGTAGGAGTTGATATCCTTCTTAAGTTTCCAATAGGCCTAATTATTTCTATGGGATTCTTCCCAATTTTTTTTTATATTACTAATAATGTTGTGGAATATGAGACTCTAATTTTGTGTCTCCTAATTTCTCAACATTTGAATTTTAAGTACATAAAAGTGTTAGGTGATTCTCAATTTATTGTTCATTAGATCACTTGTGAATATATTGTTAAGACTCCCCATTAGATCCCTTACCACAACCTTACTACTAATTTAATCAATTCTTTCAAGCCATTTACTATTAGGCATTCCCCTAGAGGGTAAAGTGTTGATAGTAGCTCATTGGCCATTTTTACTAGTAAATATATATCACATGCAAATATTTTTTAAACTAATTGTGTGGTAAATGTTTCTAATAAATATATAATATCTATCACTTATGTCCTAGTGGATGTACATACAATTGAGGTCAATGCTATTTATTTACAAATACTTCTTGATGATCCTTGGTATGGAAATATTTTTTTCTTCCATGATGATAAATCCTACCCACCCACCACTAATGCTAATTTGTGGGCTTGTATTCATAAGAGATGATTTAAATATGTTATCCTTGGTGGAGTCCTATAATACTATAATCTTAATGATGTTCTCTTATTATGCCTTATATAAGTGCAAATTTCCAAAGATATTTTTTATATTCACATTGGAGATTATGGAGGGAACTTTAGGGGTGATGTCATCAATCATAAAATATTAAGAATAAGTTACTTCCATAAAAAATTAGAATAAAATGCCAATAACTATGTTAAATATTGTGAAAAGTATCAATTTTATAAAGATGAAATTTACGCTCCTGCCTAGGTCGTACATCGAATTGAGTATCCTTGGCCATTCTCCACTTTGAGTCTTGACCTTGTTGAATTTATTTCTCCCATGTCCTGAATGAACACACATTTATTATCATAGCTATTGCAAATTTTACAAACTAGGTTGAAGTTATGCATTTGACAAATCAAACAATTATCATTATATATAAAGTTGCTTTTAATTAGATTGTTTCAATTTGGTGTCACATTTAATCTCACTTTAGATAATAGTACTACATTTAAAAATAAATAAATGTAAAATTTTACTTCTTAATTAGGGATTGAACATCATTTCTACATATTACTATCCATAATACAATGGTAAGCCTAAGTCTAACAATAAAGTTTTATAAATATATTGTAAAGGAGAGTTAAATAAGTAAGGAAATATTGGCACTAAAACATATATCCCACATTGTGGGCATACCACACCAATATTTATATATCTACAAGGGAAGCCCCTTTTTCATTGGTTTATGGTACTAAAGCTATTTTACCATTTGAAATTGAATTATATTCTTTTCATGTTTCTTTAAAACTTTTTTGATTCATGATGAGTATCGTTAGGAGTACAGGGAGGATCATCTTGTTAAACTTGTAAGAGCATAATATACATTATAATAGCCTATATGCTCTTTATCATAATAAAGCATATAAGAGTCATGTTGACAAGTAGTATAATATGAAATTCTATCATCATAATTTCAAAGTCAAGGACATTGTATTTAACCTCAATAATATGCATAACAAGTGCAAGGGCAATTTTAGATAGAATTGTCTTTGTTTGTATATTGTTAAATATTTATTTGGGTCTAGGGAAATAAAATTGTAAACAATAGATGGAGTTGATTTGGATGAATCCACTAAGGAAATTTTATGTGTAGGTCCTTTTGACCCATCTATATAAGCTTTGTGCTTACCTAAATTACCTATTGACTTTGATCTCATGGTTTTTGATTTGACTACTTTGAATTTTTATTTGTGTGTCAATATTATATATTTTTTAGTTTGACACATTTATATGTGCTTTACTCTAGCTCTTCTTATCATGACCAAGACCACCCCTTAAAATGATAATCTTGGTCATTCTATTTTAATTTATTCTATTAGTTTTGGTTTTGTTATTTTATATTTTGAGTGGTCTTTTTGGGCCTAACTGTGATATCCCTATAAAGCAGTGATCTTAGTCATTTTAATTTATTAGTTATATTTCGTTAATTTTGCATTGTTGTATCATTGTGTCATATTTTTTTTTCTATTTTTACTAGTATTTATTTCTCTTGACACTATTTGTGCCTTGTTTTACTCCATTCATCATGATGTTGCCCTTTATAATAAAGGGCACCATGATTTATTCAAATTATTCCTTGTGTTAGTACCTTTCTATAAGTGCTATAAAGTGAACCTCCTTAGTTTAACCTATCCTATATCTCATACGGTATATAATTAGAACATGAAGGCATTATTCCTTTAAATTTTTATGTAATAAAATGAAATCAAATGCATAATTTTTTTTCCAATAAATCAATCATCAAATATCCCATTATAGTGGTAAAGTGTGTCTTGTTGAAAAATGCACTTGATTAGATACCAAAGTGGAAAACCTCATTGTAGTAGAGGCATAGGGACTTTCCCTTCATAGGATATCCCTTATTGATAGCTTAGATTTTGTATCTAGAACATCTCTTATTTATTTTAGCATTTCAATGTCTTAATGTGGTGGCAAGTATGCCTTATTTAATAATGAAATTGACTGGATATTAAAGTGGAAATCCTAATTGTAATAGGGGTATGATGACAATCCCTTCCATAGGATATCCCTCTCATAGAGTAAGCTATATCGTGTAAATATCCCACCCATTTATTGTTCTTAAATTTTTTCTCTCTCTATCATCATGGGAATGCATTATCGATAAATACATCCATCATCATTAGAAACGCATGAGTTGGATTTGGGGACATATATTTGTATATTATTCATGGTATAGTTTCGCATCTCTTGCCCCCTAAAGTAGTGGCTGGATATGATTAATTACCCTAGTATCCATTTGTGCTTGCCTTACAATTTATGTTAGGGATGGGATCAAATGCCTATATCTATGCATGGCATGGGTTCATTCGTCCCAACCCATTGCACTATAGTGAAAAGTGTATTTGTTAATACTTGGCACTTGTAAAGTGTTACATACATCTTGCTTACTTTAGTATCATGTACCAAAGGTACACCAACCCATGCATGGCCTACCCTAGAGGGAGATAATTTTTGTTTGTTGATTATGTCACTGAATGTCACACATATCATACATGTTATTTTATAATAATGAATGACTTTGAGTGTTACCCAAATCATACATGTAATTCAATATATAACACATCATTGTGTGCTACAAAAATCTTGAGTGTGTCATCCAAATTTTTAAAATGACATGTTGCCAAGTTCTACACAAATTATGTATATATATATATGTCATCCAATTTCTAAAATGGACATGTTATTGAATGCTACACAAATCATAAGTATATGTCATGGATATTTTATACACTAACTGTTTGACAAGTTTTTGAGAAATAGCAAAATAATAGCGCTTCTAGGATTTTTGACATACTTCATACTTAGTAATGCACTCAATTTGTCTTATTTGGAACCCAAAAAGTACTTTTTATTGCTTTGTGTATTCTTATAGGTGCATTCATTTTAGGCTACTTTGGGTAAGTAAAAAATAACTTCTTCTAGCCAAAATTTTAGGCACATGTAAAATTAAGTATTAGATATGTTTTATTATACTCACATATTTGGATCAATTGTTTTGTGTACTCCTTTCTATTTATTTAAAAAAATGTATTTTTGCTTAGATAGTAGAATAAAATGTTATGGAATTTTTATTTTTGTTCTAGAGCATAGAATTTATATTTTTGTTGCTTTGGCTATCACATATTGATATTTTTCTTTTTTTATTTTTTCTAATAACTCATGATTGACTATCCTATATGGTGTCACCCATGTTCCTTAGAGAGGGGTAATATGTAATTGTCAAAAGAGCACTAGAAATTAACTTTGGATGTGGTGGGGAGTCTCATATTCATATTTAAAAGATAGAAATGGATTGAATTACTTAGTCCTCGGGTAGGATGATAGTGATCCATGTTGGATGGTGGTTTTGGTTCCCTTTATTCATCCATTTCCCACATTTATATCATATTTCATTATGTTTTCCACTAGAACATTCACAAGGACTAAAAATAAGGAAAGGAGTAGGATTCAGGGACATCATAACACATTTTCTCCAAAACACACTTTAAAAAAATTAATGCTATTATATTTATCATTTTAAGTGATTATCATGGTCATCCAATTTATTTTAGGGATTTTGATGCATGGGCATAATGATAGCATGTTTTTACACCTATATTTTGAATGAAAAATCATATGGGTTTATGGTTATTATTTATGACCCTAAAGAAAAATAAAATAAGTCACTAACTCCAAAGGGAAGGTTATTTTATTTTATTTGCTAGAAATACCGGTTTCACTATCTCATTTTTTACCAATCATATGCAAAACACTTATAATACTAATACTGGACTTAAATTTATGCATTCATTGCTATTGCATCAGGCACACAATTTCACTCACTTTCTCTCTCTTGTCCTTGTAAGTATAAGAGAATGATGAGATTCTCTACTAGGATTCGTAGAAAAAGGCCACTTATTGTCATTTTAGCATAGGTTTTTAAGGTAGGTCAAAACCTTTACATCCCAAGAGTGATCTCTCCTTACTACTATGGTGATATTGCAAGCATTATAGACTAGATTTATTTATTTTATTCAAGTTTTGAATGACAATGGTTTTTACTTAATGCCTTAGGGATCAAGTAAGTATTTTCACACATTAGTATTAGCCTTAGATTACTAGTAATTTATGGATAGGTTTACTATAGATGTTCTTGAATACTTTAAATTTATTTATGCTTGAATTAGGATAGCTTTCAATATTTTCTATTAATGTACTGCTTTGCTATGTTTTTTCTATCATCATGGTTTCTATAGTATTAATTTGAATAATTATATTAGATATGCCCTATTTTCCTATAAACAAAGTCCCTCGACTTCCTTCTATTGAGTTCATAATCTCTCTCATACTTCTTGTGCAAAATGAAATACTTATTCCAAGGATACCATTAAAATAAACTGCATCTTCAAATAAATATGACACTTAACTCCATTGAATTATTTTTGAATTTTATGCTTCTCATCCATATTGATGTGAAGAATATTAATCAATGTAATTTGCATACATCTCCCTACTCTAGTGACATTGTTGGAATCTCGTGTATTCAATCTCATTGTAGTGCAAGGGGTAGAATTTGTCATATATTAGCTTAAAAAATAATGTCTTGGTGATGACAACATATCCTTAATCTATAATACCAATACTTTGAAACCAATATTTATATATTTAAATTCATGAAAGCAATATTGTTAGATTTATTAGTAATGAAATAGTCTTTACATTATTGAAGTTATGTAGTTAAATCTTCAATTATTATCCAATATAATATGATAGAAATATCAATGTTGGTTTATGTATTGATTAGGACCTAAATCTAAATAGGTACATGGTTGGCAATTAGGAACTACAATTCCATATCAATCATAAAATTTCATAATTGCCTAAATACTATGTTCCCTTTCTCCTTCCAAGGTATCTTCAATGAAAATCTTGGCATCTTGCATCTTGTTATTTGGGTTTGATAATAACTTATCAATAATTAAAATTTTTATGAGGCTGAAATAATTCAGGGTACATAAGACTTGGTATGGTTTATTGGTTCTTACACCATGAACATGTATAATTCAATTTGCAATAATAAGTAGGCTAAAGGTTTTGTTGTAGATAAAATCCAATCCAAAGAAGAAAAAATGACATGAAAGAAAAAATAATTATAAAATTACTCTAATACTGCTTTATCCACACCATTAGCATCAATATGTGGTGTCACAATGATGACTCCCAAATCTAGCTTGTGATGGGTAGAAACTATATGTCAAACTTCTGTAATAGGAAATAAGGTCCAACTGAAAAGCCTTGTCACACAATAATGCAACTTTATTTATATGTATGCAAAATAAAATACATTTCAGAAGATAAATACTATGTAATTATATTCAAAATGGTAAAATAAAATAGTATGAGGTGCATGGTATTGTAGGGTGTTTTATTCCAACACAATCAAACAAGTACCATAAGAAAATTTTACTTAGGATAAACCTAAGTCTAAAGGGTGAGAAAGGAAAAGAAGAAAATCTATAAAATAAAATCGAATAAGCAAAATAAAAAGAGATCTATTTTTCCTTTATTTATACAATATATACAATAATTATTAGCAATTAGAAGTTAAACTAGTTAAGGTTTCAATTGGTCAAGATGTAGTTATAGGAATAACTCTAGAACTATAGTTTATAATTTCTCTATAGATAATGTAATCTATAAGATTTCAAGTGGTGATGCAATGCATTTGTAGAAGTGTTATTGGCACCTAGCACTAGAATATTCTCCTTTATGTATTTTATCATCAATTGGTGAAAAATGGAGTTCCACAATTTTGTCTATCATTAAGCATTACCACCTTTAGATTTTGAGTTAGAGAAAGCACTAAGTTTAGTTAGCACTATATTGGAATCTAAACCATTAGAATAATTTTTTTTTAGATTATCTAATCATAAGTTCAATTGATCACCATGGTCTCTACAAAATAAAAGTTCTCCAACATCATAATCCATAGGAATTTGAGCAACTTATAAATTTTTAGATCAACTTTTCTCTTAAATATGACCAATATATTGGTTGTTATTCTATTTGACATTTTCAGTTAGTGTTAGAAAGAATACAGATATGAAGGAATCAACTTGATATCATTTTATGTTCTATACCAATCCATCCATCAAATTATTTTATTTTATATGAATAATTATTTACAATATTTTTTATCTCACTTACATATAATGAATGTAGTATTTTCGACATATTCTTTTGTTCTTGTCTATTAAAACATTATTTAAGAAGTTGCTTCCTTATCTTGTACTATTTTTTATTCAATTACAAATGGGGCCTTAAAATGAAACAACCTACAAAGATGTTTGTCTTGGCCAATATATGGAATTCTAAGGCAAATGAATCTATACAAATTGTTTGCATGGAGTGTAGCTATCCACAAAATCATATTTAGGATCAACATGGTAAAATTGGAGGTGTCTTCTCGTTCTTGTTGTCTTGAGTTATTGAGGAATATATTTTGTTATTGTAGGCTAGGAAAAGTTATCTAGTGTTCTATTTTTTTGTTGCATTCTACACCATTCCCTATAAGGATGTCTTGAAAATTTGTATTGTTTGGCCTTGCAAAGAATTTTTGTATTGATTTAGAGTGTATACTACAAAATTTATTTGAAATATGTAGTATAAATAATATTTCAATAACTAAAGCATAGAATTAAATATCAAAGGCTAAAAATTTTAATGTCTCTTTAAAGGTGTATTCCTATTGAGACAATTCTCTATATAAGGAGAAAGGAATGTGAGAGTTACTCACAAAGTATAGGATCTTCAAGCCAAATTAAATAATCTAATGAAGGAATGACAACCTTTATGAGAGCTTGTTATTGTTTTTAAAGTGTCCACATCCATTTTTTAAAGGTTTGTAGCTCGAATTAAGGCCAATGATTTTTCTCAAGGGATATGCTACCATAAGAAGCTACTACATACAAATATTATGAAATATAGGAAGAATTTATGGGTCAATCTTGACGGGACCCCATGACTTAATGGTTCCTCTAACAAGAGTACCTAGTGATCTATTTGTTGAATTATGGTTTTATAGGTAAACTATTATTTTTATTTTTGTTATGATTTAAGACATGGTTGAACAAATTTTTCTTACATGTTTAATAAGATGGTGATAATGTAGCTCTTTTCCATAGCACTCATGACAAAAAAAATATTTAGTTTATAAAACTTAATATTTTACTTGTGAAAAAATTAAGTGACATTAGCTCAACTAATTATATTCCTCAACATTTAAAGAGAGACCAAGGTTCAAATCTTGCCAAGCTATAAATGGATAATACCCAAGCTTTGTTGTTTCAATCCCATATAACCAATTAAAAAAATATATTTTACTTGTAAAAATTAATCAAAAAATTAAACAAGTAAATATCATTTACAATTAAATCTCAAATGTAAATCTAATGTGTATATTAATTAAATATACGTTCGTTTATGTATCACTACATATAAATGGTTAAAACTTTAAAAGTCATATTTGCATTTGAGTGAACATTCCCTTGACATGGGATAACCACAAAGCCTGCATTAAAAATTATCTTCTCATCTAAGGGAATATTTTCATGACATATGGTAAGTACAATAGTTTGAAATAAAAATTATTAGTGCATATTAAACATGTATATGATAAAAAAAATTAAGATTCACTCAATCATTCAAATTGCTCTAAATAGTCTATGTCACATGGAACAATGAAGAACCATAGTTATGTTATGAGAACTAGTTAATCAACCACATCTACTAGTAAAGACGTAAAAATGCTTTCTAAATGTAATATTTTATTATTATTTTTAAATTTATTATTAATTATATTTTAATTTCTCGATTAAATAGCAAACATTATATGTCGAAAAGAAAATTTTAATGTAGATAACAAGTTGAATACGTCTCTAATTTCCTTCTAGGAAGAACAAATCCTGAGCATTTTAAGTCCTTAAGAATTCCATGTTAAGATGCAGAGACGCCATGATATAGACTAAAAATCAGATCTTAAATAGTCCAGTGTAAATTAAAGTAGCCATCATGCAACAAAATTTAGGTATTGCTAACTCTCGAAATAACAAGACTCTTATTATTATTATTATTATTATTATTATAATTATAATTTTCACATTATTATGCCAAAAAAATCATTATAATGACCCTATCGTGTTGCTATCTGTAATACAAATAAGGTTTGTTGTATAGACCTGTAAAATAAAATGATAAATGTTAAAATTGTACTAGAGCTTATCGCTGTGGAAATAAAATCATAGAGCTGATTTTCATATTTATTGCAGTGGGGTTAGTCATAAGTATAAAGGGTGAGAAAGGAAAAGGAAAAAATCTATAAAATGAAATTGAAGAAGCAAAAGAATAAAAAACATATTTTTCGTGGATTTTATTTAATTTATATAATAATTATGAGCAATTAAAAGTTAAAATAGTTAAGGTTCTAATTGGTCAAGATGTAGTTTTAGAAATAACTATAGAACTATAGTTTATACTTTTTGTATAGATGATATAATCTATAAGATTGCAAGTGGTGATGCAATGCATTTGTATAAGTGTTATTGGAACGTAGCACTTGAAGATTACCCTTTATGCATTTTATCATCAATTGGTGAAAAATGGAGTTCCACAATTATATCTATTTATTGGAACGTAGCACTTGAAGATTACCCTTTATGCATTTTATCATCAATTGGTGAAAAATGGAGTTCCACAATTCTATCTATTATTAAGCATCGATATCTTTGGGTTTTGAGTTAGAGTAAGTGTGGTGCACTAATTTTAGTTAGCACTATGTTGGAATCTAAATTACTAGAAGGAATTTTCCTATCCTATCTAATCATGAGTTCAATTAAGCACCAACACTTAAAAATTAAAAGTACTCTAACATCATAATACCTAGGAAATTAAGCAAATATTACACTTTTAGATCAAAGTTCCTCTTCAAGATGGAAAATAGATTGGTTCTTGCTCTATTTAACATTTTCAATTAGTGTTAGAAAGAATACAGATATAAAGGAATCAACTTGGTATCATCAATGTGCTATACCAATCCATATATCAAATTAATTTATTTTATATGAAGAATTATTTGTCAAAAATTTTACCTTACTTACGTATGGTGAATATGGATTTTTGGATATATTATTTTGTTATTGTCTATTAAAAAATTGTTTAATAAGTTGGTTCCTTATCTTGTACCAATTTCTTTTTCCAATTACACATGGGACCTTAAAATGAAGCAACCTATAGGTCCGAGGTGTAGACCAATTGGTTCATTCAAACCTCATAAGGGGGGTGGAGGTCCAAGGTTCAAATATCGGGCCTCATTGGACTGAACGCTTGTCCCTTTCCTGGTGCTTTCAATGGCGTAAAAGGTTTAAAATTATTGTGGCATGGTGGTTATAGGGGTGGACTGCGCAAAGATCTATGTGGCGGCTTCCAGGGTGAACAACGTAGAATACTGTGGTGGCCATAAAAGCTGGACAGCCTTCCGGATTCATGGTGGCTACTGATTTCATCATGTTAAAAAAAAAATTGAAGCAACCTATAAGAAAAAATTTCTTAGCCAATATACACAATTCTAAGGCAAAGGAATCTATCGAAATTATTTGTGTGGAGCTTAATAATCCACAAAATAATATTGAGGGTCAACATGGTGAAATGTGAGGTGTCTTCTCATTCTTATTATCATGAGTTATTGAGGAATATATTTTGTTATTGTAGGCTAGGAAAAGTTATCTAGTGTTTAATTTTCTTGTTGCTTTCTACACCATTCCCTATAAGGATGCCTTCAAAACCTGTACTGCTTGGCCTTGCAAAGAATTTTTGTATTGATATATAGAGTGTATACGACAAAATTTATTTGAAATATGTAGTATAAACAATGTTTCAATAAATAAAGGATGGAATTAGATATCAAAGGCTAAAAAAATAAATATCTTTTTAAAGGTGTACTCTTATTGAGACAAATATCCATAGAATGATAAAGGAATATGAGAGTTACTCATAAAGTATAGGAGCTTTAAGCCAAAGAAAGTAAACCAATGAAGGAATGATAACCTTTATGATAGCTTGTTATTATTGTTAAAGTGCATTATGGAGGAAATTCTTGCACCCTTAATAGATTTATCACGCTACAAGACTTCCCTGATCCAATCAGCACTGTGGATTCTGGTGGATCCACCTCTTTAACTCAGGAAAATATTATCCTAAGACTCTAGATAGACCGAGTAAGGTAAGGAAACCCTAGAGGTGAGCCTACAATATTTCTTATATGCTCATGCTCATCCAGATTGCAAAAATATAAAATAAAAATGCAACATAAAAGTTGACCAAGCTTCGAAGTAACTCCCAGCTAGTGCTTCAAAAAGTAGACCGGTGCCTTATCCATTGGGAAATTGTAGCCAGACTTAAAATATGGTGAAGATAGAAGGGAGGAGAAGATAAAACTAAGCCAACCACATTCATTCAAATAATGCAACAAAGGTGATTAAGCATGCCAGTGAAAGAAGATGCCATTTACACATTCAAATGATGTAACATGTAAATAGGACAATAAGAAAAACTACACATAGAACTACTAAAAGGAGGAAGCAGGATTGTATTATCCAATAAATAATTACAATGGGAGTCTGATCAATGTAATCAGATCTCACTAAGCAAATACAAATGAGTTCTCCATTCAAATGATGCAATAGAGAACTACAACTCTTCATTCAAATGATGTAACAAAGAGCCTCCTAGCTTTCGGCCTCAACCACTGGAAATGATCTCAGTAAATTGGACACCTCCTCAGCAAAAACCTGCATAATAATGGGGAAGAAAAAGGGGTAACTAGACAAGACACACAAAGGAAAATACAACCGACAAGGATGGGCACTCTAGTATACCTCTTGCAAAATTACTATGCAAAAACTTGATGATGTTTCTTGTTGCAACAACTCTCTTAAATAGCTTGATCACTTGGTCCATAATTATGAAAAATTTAACTACCTCGATGATGGCCCATAACTAGAAATGATCCATAATAGCCACTATCTCCATCACCTTCATTTTATTTTTCTCTTTTTTTTAGGGTTTAGGTTTAGGGTTTTTTTGAGGTTTAGGGTTTAGGTTCCCCCCATTTTACAATGCGAGAAACCCTAAAACAAAACCCTACATCTTAAAGCCCTAAAGATAAGAAATTACTATTTTTGGACAATTTGTCATTTTTGGCCAAAAACAACCCTATTTTTAGTAAGTTGCCAAAAAATCTAGAATAGGCCTCAAAATTAATACACATTATTGGATCACCCATATTAATCCTTCTAGAAAACACACCACTCATTTTAAAAATTTTTAAAATACAAATATTTTTTTTCTAATTTTCTAAAAAAACACTAAATTCCATTTTTGGGTACTAGATGAAGGAATTAGGGCCTAATAAAATACTAAAAAATCTATAAATATTCTAGAAAATCCTTGCCATTATATTTTCCACCTCTTTATCTAGGTCTCTATAAAATTTCAAGTTGATCCAATGGTCGGATCAAAAGTTATGCCCTTTGGAAGATAGGCTCCTACAATAACCTTATTTAGGCCAAACATTTATTGACAAAAATACCTTAGGAAAATCAAAACAATGGCCTGAACTTGGTGACATAAAATCTTTCATTGCTCTTGGAGGGTGAAACAGGACTTCAAAAGGACCAAAAATTTACAATAATTGGAAAGGACTCAAGGGGTATTGCAAATTTGAAAAGACTCATAGGACACAAAAAATTTAAAAATTTGGGGTAAACTCAAGTTGGATTTTGAGGATCCAACACAAGCTTCGACTAGGATAGGTGATGAAAAGACTCTTTGACAATGAATCACCTGAGAACTCCATAATCTCTAGTAGACCACAAGGACTCAAAAACTTAACTAATCACCTAAAAATAACACCTTAATCACCTAAAAAGAACACCTTAATCACCTAAAAAGAAACCTTAATCACCTAAAAAGAACAAGACATTTTTTAGGCTTCTCAAGCCCTCTATGCAGAATGATACAATTTCAAATGCTGGCCATTGATAGGAATTGAAAAATTCTGTACCATCTAGAGTTTGCAATTTGTAAGTATGTTGGCCTACATTCTGAAGGATTTGATAGGGGCCAAGCCATTTGGGTTCCCACTTCCCCTTCTCACCATGCTTTTCATTTTTTGGGTCCTAGTACAACACTATATCTCCTCCCTGAAAAGGTTTACCTTTGGCTTTCTTATTGAACAACTGCATTATTTTGTGAGCCTGCTCAATTATCTTCATTAATGCATCCTTTCTATCTTCCTGCAACTTCACAATTTGATCAAGTCTTCTCTACAAGACATTTGGATTTTCATGATCTTGAAGAAGCAAAGATAAAGCATGACTTTCCACTTGAGGGGGTAATAGAGCATTCTCACCATATACTAGTTCATAAGGAGATTTTCTTGTGCTTCTTTTGATAGATATTCTATCAGCCCATAAAGCAAACTTTAGCTCACTGTCCCAACTTCTTTTGTTTCTACCTAATGCTCTTCTGATTCTTGTGATCAAATTCTTATTTGAGGATTCTGCTAAACCATTCCCTTGAGGATAGTAATTTGTAGAATGAGAAAGCTCTATGTTGTACCTAGCACAAAATTCAATCATCTCAAAAGAAGTGAAGTAGTTACCATTGTCTATGACTATCTTCCTAGGAACCCCAAATCTTGTCAATATGTGCTCTTCTAAAAACTTGATGACCACTTTTGTAGTGGATTTCTTGAGAGGTGTTGCTTCTACCCACTTGGTAAAATAGTTTGTTGTTGTAATGATCCACCTATGACCTCTAGAAGAATTGGGGTTAATCTCACCTATGAGATCTATTCCCCATTGAGTAAAAGGAGCTTCCACAATTATTGGCTTTAGGGGCATGGCTGGAAAATTCTTCTTTCCTGCAAAAATTTGATAGTTATGACAACTTCTAACAAATTGATAAACATCCTTAAATAGGGAGGGCCAATAATAACCAACTCTCATGATTTTGTGAGCAGTAGCCTTTGGAGCAAAGTGACCCCCACAAAATCTAGAATGATATTCTTTCAATACTTGAGGGACCTCTTTCTCAAACAAATAGAGAAGCAACACACCATCTGGATACCTCCAATATAATCTACCTTCTTGAATGTAATATCTTTGAGCCAATTGCTTGATAGACCTTCTTTTGTTTTGGGGTATGTCTTCTAGAAATGATAAGTTTTGAAGGTAAAATATAATGCCATCATACCACCTACAATCATAATTATCAACTACTCTAGCTTCTTGTTGCTCATCTACTATAATAGTGTTATTCATAGCCTCCCCTTCTTTGTTAGCTAGATACTTTGCCAATCCCTATCCTCTGATAATGTGTACTACTTTGAATTCCACATCATACTGCATAAATTTAGCCATCCACCTTGTAGGACTACCTAAAGGTTCAGTTTGAGTGAAAATATCTTTAACAACAATGTAAGGGATACAGGCTATTACCTTATTGGACCCAAAAATACACTTGAAATGATCCAATGCTCTGATTAATGCATAAGCCTATTTTTCTAGCAAAGAGTATTTTAGTTTAGCACCCTTCAATGTTGTACTCATAAAGGCTATAGGCCTTTCATTTTTCTCTTCATCTTGTTGAGCTAGAACTGCAGCAATAGTGTGTTCTGAAGCAAATGAGTAGATTTTGAAATCTTTGGAGTAATCAGGGCAATTCAATATTGGAGCCTTAGTAATTGCATCTTTGATCTTCTGAAAAGCTATAGTATTTTCCTCTGTCCACCTTATTTCTCCATTTTTCTTGATCATGTCATTTATTGGCTTGGCAATCTGAGCAAAATCAGGGATAAACCTCCTAATGAAGTTAATCTTCCCAAAGAATGATCTAACTCCCTTAAGATTTTTAGGAGGGGGAATTTTAGCAATTACCTCTATTCTTTGTGGATCAATGCTAATCCCATCCTTTGAAACAATATGCCCAAGCAGTTTACCTTGTGTGGCCCCAAACACACATTTTCTAGGATTCAAGGATATGCCAAACTCCTTGCACCTATCAAACACTTGAGTTAGATGTGCAAAATGATCTTCAAGATTTTTGAAAAAATTTGTAATGTCATCAAGATATACTACCACTATCTTGAACATCAACCCCTTAAATGCAATATCCATTGCTCTCTAAAATGTTGCCCCTGCATTCATCAACCCAAAGGGCATCCTGAGATATTCAAATGTTCCCCATGGTGTGGTGAAAGTTGTTTTGTGTCTATCTTCTGGATTCACTACAATTTGATTGTAACCTGAAAAGCCATCCAATAAAGATATTCTTGATGACCCAACCACTGCTTGAAGCAATTGCTCCATATTTGGAAGTGGATAGTTGTCTTTGAGAGAGCTTTTATTCAAATTCCTAAAATCTACACAAAGCCTGATCTCACCATTCTTCTTTCTAATTGGAACAAGATTTTCTAACCAAGAAGAAAATCTCACCTTCTTGATTATCTTGGTATCCAATAACTTCTGCACTTCTTTCTGCATAATTGGATGCAAAGTGGGATTGAAATTTCTTTGTTTCTACTTGAAAGGCTTGGTATCCTTCTGAAGGGGTATTATGTGAGTCATTACCTTTGTATTGAAGGTCTTCAGATCTTCATAACTCCAAGCAAAAGCATCCATGTTCTTTTTCAAGAATTTGATATACTATTGCTTCTCTTTTCTTGATAGAGCTTTATTGATCCTAACAATCTTGGGCTCTTCCTCTATTCCAATATTAACTTCATCTATCTCAGATTCTTGAACTAGAGGTTTATATGCTCTATCAAAGTCATCAAACAAGCTCTCCAAAGATACCAACCCCTAGGGATCCTATTGGTCTTCAGTTGTATGACTTTTATGGGTTCTCCAATAACATCCTTCAATTTTTCTTCATCACTTTCATCACAAATAACATCAGAAAATTCATTTTGCATAGTCATAAAATCATTAATGTGTATATCATCATGAAAAACTTGTAAATATACCACATTATCAAGGATAGATGGCTTATAAATAGATATGGTTGGGAACCTATCCATAAACCAAGTGTCTATCTCAAGGTTTTCTTCTCTAGAAGCATTAATTGCCAATATATTAGCATTATGATTATGTGCTCTAGGAATAAATTGTAGATCAAAAGTCAAGAATCTATCTATTTCATCCAACACTACTTGCTTATATTGCTTTAATCTAGGGTGCTTTGTTTGATATTTCCCTTTGATTTATTGAATTATTAGCTCAACATCCCCACTAACTTTGAGGTAATTAATACCCAATTCCTTGGCTTTCCTTAGCCCTAGCAATAAAGCTTCATACTCTGCAACATTATTTGTACAAGAAAATTCTAACCTGTATGGTATGCCAAGATAGCTTCCATTGATGTCTGTCAATATTACTCTAACTCCTACTCCTGCTTTAGATTTTACCCCATCAAAGGTCATAGTCCATAACTCTGAAGTCAAAATTCTATCAGTTTTTGCATCCACTTCAACCTTCAATTTTGGATCCATATTCTCAGCATTAGGTACTTCTAACAAGAAAGGAGAATGCCAAATAGAGTAAACCCCCATGTCCTTTTCCTCAATAGAATTCATGATATTAACCATATTATCATTAGGATCTCTGAATTCAACTGAATACCTATTGAAGGGTTCTCTTTTCAATATGACTTTTTCCTTACCCTGCATTGGGATAGTGGCATATGACCAATCCAACTGAATAGTACCACCTAGCTACTCTACCCAATGCCTAGAGAGTAAGATGGAAAATAAAGGGTCCACATCTACAACTACAACATCCATTACCACACCTTTCTTAGGATATTGTTCAATATGGACAAGAAGTCTAGTGATAATGCCTACACAAGGTACTCTCCTATTATCCATTATAAAAATAGGGGGATGCTCTTTCTGACAAATCAAGCCTAATTGATCAACTACCTATTTTGACATCACATTCATGGAAGCACCACTATCAAGCATGCAGTTATGAATAACATATTGGTCCCCATAGCTTGATGTATATCTTAGTGATATATAAAATGGCTTAACTAAATATGGGGCTCTAACTGCATTATTCTCAAGGCCTATGGGATTTTGAGGTTTTCCTCTTGATTGATCAATTAATTTGAAGGCTCTACATACCTGATACTGATACTTTGGAATAGTCATTAATTCCCCAAAAGTGATGTTGACCTTCTTCTTGGCAACCTCTATACCTAGATCAAACTGATATTTCTTATCATCAATTCCTTTTCTAGATCTCTGATTAGCCAAGTCATTTTTTTGCTTTTGGATAATTTCCTCTACATCAGGCTCTTCAGGAATCATTTGCAGCTTCATCTGATTTACCTTTTTCTATGAAATCACTCCTGTAGCTTTCTCCTTTTGTGTAGGCCCTTCATCAACTTTGTCCTCCACTATTCTATTCTTGATATTGATAGCATGTATTCTTTCTAAAGACTCAACCTCTTCTGTTGTAGGTATAAGCTTCCCCTACTTCATTCTATCAAATATGGTATTAGGAGGCTCACTTGAGGTTGATGCCTCTCCAAAGACTAAGGCTCTTTGTTCAAGATTATTAGCACATATGTCCATATCCCTTTCAAATTCTTATTCTCTGATTTCATCCTCTTGAGTCCAACATACATTAATTCTAATATCTTCATCTTCAGATTCAACATTTAAATCAACATTAGAATGCATACTTAGATAAATACCACAATCAATAGGGTTATGTGGTGCATCACAGGTAGAGCAATAAAAAGGATGATCTGATGCTATATTATTATATGGTATGGGATTTGGAATAGAATCTAGATCTCTCTCTATTTCTTTCTTCTTCCAATTTCCATTTTGATTCCTATTTCCCTCTTCATTTCCATTGTTATTCTAGTTTCTATTGAAATTCCTCCTAAAAGGAGGCCTGTTATCTTCTTATTATCTATTATTACCCTATGAAGTTTCTGCAATGTTATCCTTACCTTTTTCAATTCTAGCCAACCTATTATTCAAAGTAGTAAACATCTCACTCAATTGATTAGCTATTTTGTTCATAGGATCTTGATCTATTTTCTTAGGGATAGAGAACTCAACCTTCTTGGGCTTCCTTTCAGGTTGATTGGGCTCTAAAGAGTATGCTTTCATCTTACCACTATCAATCATATGTCTCTCTATTTCAATAGCCCTTTCCATACATATATCAATGGTGGTTGTTGCTTGCTGTCTCAGCTCATAACTAAAATCTCCAAGGAAAGCATTTTTGTAGAAATAAATGGATTGATCATCATTTGGCCTTAATGCTACTAGAATATTATTTCTAGTCTTAAAGAATATTCTATTGAAATCTTCCACTGATTCATTTTCTTTCTTTTTCATGGTAGCCAATTCTATCAGCAAGGACTATTCATTCTTCCTCTCTCCATATTTCCTAAGGAAAGTGTGCTCTAGCTCTTGAAAATTATGGATAGTACCAACTCCAAGGTTATTAAACCATTCTCGAGCATCCTTCTCTAAAGTTTGAAAGAATAATCTAAGGACAACATCTTCATCATCTACCTCAAGACTATCCATGGCATACAGAAAATCCCTAATATGATCTTCACCAGTCACAACATTGTTTCCTTGGAATTTAGGCAAGTACTTATGAGCTTTACTAGGGAGAGGATTTAGATTTGTAGGTAAAATAAAAGCTCTATATCTATTGGTTCTCCATTGATTGACATTAGCATTGGATTTTGATTGACATTTTGATTAATATTTTGATTTGCATTAGGAGCTGCCATACTCACTATAGGTTGATTCACTATAGGTACTTGGTTTATAGTAGGAGAAGACTGATTTAAACCAAGATTTGGACTAGAAACAAAAATTGGAATTGAATATTTTCTTGAGATTTGAAGAATACCTCAGGATTTGGCACTCTAGAAAGCACTTCTTTGCCACTTCTTCTAGATGCTAGATCCAGCTCCTCCTTTTTATTTTTAAATTTTTGAGTTCATTTGGAGTCACCAACATAGATGTGCAAAGAAAGAGCAAGATCTTCAACAATACTTAGGCCAAGATTGCTCAACTTGATATTCACTCAACTCTCACAAATTTCACTCCAAGAAAGACTATGAGAAATATAAACTCAAAATTATACTAAGTCTTCCCTAACAATGATGCCAAAAACTATTGGGAAAAATTCTTGCACCCTTAAGAGATTTGTCATGTTACAAGACTTCCCTGATCCAATCAACACTATGGACTCTAGTGGATCCACCTCTTTGACTTAGGAAAATATTATCATAAGACTCTAGATAGACCGAGTAAGGTAAGGAAACCCTAGAGGTGAGCCTATAATATTTCTTATATGCTCATGCTCATCCAGATTTGCAAAAATAAAATAAAACTACAACATAAAATTTGACCAAGCTTGAAAGTAACTCCCAGCTAGTGCTTCAATTAGTAGATCGATGCCTTATCCATTGGGTAATTGTAGCTAGACTTAAAATATGATGAAGAGAGAAGGGGGAGAAGATAAAACTGAGCCAACCACATCCATTCAAATAATGTAACAAAGATGATTAAGCATGCCAGTGAAAGAAGATGCCATTTACACATTCAAATGATGTAACATGTAAATAGGACAACAAACAAAATTACACATAGAACTATTGAAAGGAGGAAGCATGATTGTATTAATCAATAGATCATTACAATGGGAGTCTGATCAAGATAACCAGATCTCACTAAGAAAATACAAATGAGTTCTCCATTCAAATGATGCAATAGAGAACTACAACTCTTCGTTCAAATGATGTAACAAAGAGCCTCTTGGCTTCCAGCCTCAACCACTGGAAATGATCTCAGTAAACTGGGCACCTCCTCAGCAAAAACCTGCACAATAATGGGGAAGAAAAAGGGGTGACTAGACAAGACACACAAAGGAAAATACAACTAACAAGGATGGGCACTCTGGTATACCTCTTGCAAAATTTTACTATGCAAAAACTTGATGATTTTTCTTGTTGCAACAACTCTCTTAAATAGCTTGATCATTTGGTCCATAATTATGAAAATTGTAACTACCTCGATGATGGCCCATAATTGGAAATGACCCATAATAGCCACTATCTCCATCACCTTCATTTTTTTTTTTTTTTTTTAGGGTTTAGGGTTTAGGGTTTTGAGTTTGGTTGGGGTTTGGTTTTGTGGTTTTTAGATTTAGGTTTTTTTCCCCATTTTACAATGTGATAAACCCTAAAACAAAACCCTACATCTTAAAGCCCTAAAGATAAGAAATTACTATTTTTGGACAATTTGCCATTTTTGACCAAAAACAACCCTATTTTTAGTAAGTTTCCAAAAAAGCTCGGATGGACCTCAAAATTAATACACATTATTGGATCACCCATATTAAGCCTTCTAGAAAATCTCAACACGTACTCATGTCTAAAAGTTATTAAATTCCAAATATTATTTCTTCCAATTTTCTAAAAAAACACTAAAATCCATTTTTGGGGCACTAGATGAAGGAATTAGGGCTCAATAAAACACTAAAAAATCTTCCAGACTTCAAATGAAACCTTACCATGATGTTTTCCATCTCTTTATCTATCTCCCTATAAAATTTCAAGTCGATCCAATGGTTCGAATCAAAAGTTATGCTCTCTAGAAGATAGGCTCCTACATCAACCTTATTTAGGCCAAACATTTAATGACAAAAATGTTGAACACAAGCTTATACTGAGAGGGGGGGTGAACAGTATAAGACCTCTTTTACTTTTCCTTTATACTTCAAAATAGTAAAGGAATATATCCAAAGCAATATCAAAACAAAGCACAAGATCATCCACAAAGTGACACCAATTTTAACGTGGTTCACCCAAAAAGCCTGGGCTACATCCACAAAACTTTTCTCTAAAAGTTATCTCAAAGTTCTTTGGGAAACCTTCCCAATTACAATGTTTATGGGCACCAACCCAAAGGAGACACCAATCCCCTAAACTCAAATTCGTGGGCATCGACCCACAGGAGACACCAATCCCCTAATCTAAAGTTTGTGGGCATCGACCCATAGGAGACACCAATCCCCTTGTCTAAAGTTTGTGGGCACCGACCCATAGGAGACACCAATCCCCTAGCTCAAGTTCATGGGCACCGACCCACAGGAGACACCAATCCCCTAGCTCTGCTCTGGCTGGTGATCCTCTAGAAGACCTCTGCCTCCGCTGCCCTTAGCAAATGGAACTCTATCCATAGAAGACACCTGTCTTCCCTGCTCTAGCTGGAGATCTCTCACCTTAAAGCTAGTCCTTGAAATTGCATTAAACATAGTCCTTCGGTCTAGCATAAATGTCCTCAGGTTCTTCTCATAGAACCAATGCACCTCTGTCCTCAAGTTCTCTGATAGAACTATCAACCTCAGCTTCACAAGTCCTCTGCTAAGACCTGTCCAAATCTGCTCACAAGTTTATCAAGAACACTTGCTTGGCATGAACCCACAAAGAGAATGGTTAGAGACCCAATGTGATTCATCCACCTCATAGAAGCATAAAGAGAATTGTTAGAGACTCAATATGTTCTATACTTAACTCCCAATCTCAATCTCAACTCAATCTCAAATCTCAAAAGAATAAGATAGATGTAGTATGCTTTTCTCAAGAACATGAAATACAACCCAACAATTGCCAACCATGCAATATCTCATATAACAATGATACTCATGTTCTTTCCAACAACCAATATCTTTTCTCAACCAATTAGGGCTTCAACAACAATGCTTAAAGACAAGGTTTAACCAACATCATTCAACTCAACATTAACCTTGAAGCATTCAACCAATCATCACAAGAAAAGGAAACAAGTAGAAATCCTTTTCCCTCCAAAGATATTTGAACAAAACATCCACCCACACAATATCACCAAATGCAAAGAATAACTTGTTCAAATCAACTCAATGGAGTAAGCCCAATTTCATGAATCAAGTAAAAGCAATAACTTGATCTAACAACCTCTATGAAAGCAATTCAACCATCAACCTCAACACAGCCATCCAAGGGTTTCACCAACTCAAAGCAAGTAGCAAGACTCACAATCATAAACCCTAGTGCACAATGCTTCCACTATCTCAAACCAGAATTATGCATTCACCAAAACTCTCATCAATGATAACAATGCATAAGTAGTCTTCAACAAACCAGAAAATAGGATTTACACCCAACCAAAGGAAACCTAGTAGAATCCCTTTTCACTCCAAACTTATTTCAGAAAAACATACACCAATCATACTCATAAGAAGAATGTGCCCATACCTTATTGAAGTGAAGGAACCCCTTTGGAAATCTGCCACAATCACAAAGTTTTTTTTTTTTGCTAATCTTCACAAAGGTTAGTAGATCACAAAATAATCAACATTATTCCACTTTTCAATAATCATCACCAAGGCCTTTAATTGCACAACTTCCTTATCTCTCCTAAAACCACTTGTACCATAAAATAAAATAAATCAAAACATTGCATAACCTTTTCACTCCCAAAACCACTTATACCATAAAATAAAATAAATCATAATAATGCATACCTTGTCACCTCATGAAAAAATTAATCCTCTTGAAAAAGAACAAGGCAAACTTCACTTTTGGAACCCCTTTGCAAAATCAGAAATACCTCTTTATACACACCTTAATTCTCCTTCTAAATAAGTTATTCAAATAGCCCTTGAAATAAGCTTTCCGACGATATATAATATGCCCCACTTTTTTAATAAATTGAAACCTTTACATGTATATATATGCCAACTTCCATTAATTGCACATAGGTCGGCCATCCATTAATTTAAACTTAACTTTAAACTTTAATATCTTCATCATCGGAGGTCCTTTTTCGATGAAACAAAATTCCACCTTGGTTTTTAAGAAAAGCCCTTTCCACATAAGCACACCATGGTTTTAAATAAAACCTTTTATTTTGTCTGCCTGGGTTTTCACAAAAACCCTTCCACTTCTTGACATCAATGACAACATCAACACTTGAGCAAAGGCAATGTACCCAATGTACCCAAAATTGCCAACAATCTCCCCCTTTGTCATTGATGGCAAACCTTTACTGAAAAACACTTCTTAAGAGCCAAAACTGAAATCACTCTCTTTGAAGTTTTGCTCCCCCTGACTTGAAGCTCTCCTCTTCACTTGAAGCTCTCCCCCTTACTCATATCTCTCCCCCTTTGTCATCAATGGCAAAGGGCCACCTTTGGGACTAAGAATGAGCCTCTTAGCTTAGTCCCTCTCCCACCTCCTGTTGAGGTGATTAATTTTGGGGTGGGAGTAAAACTCCCATTAGGCACTGATCATCATCAGCGTCTATAACTTCCTTGCCGGGCCTTCTCTTGAACTCTTTGTCCATATTCTTGTTCCTGTCATTGTTCTGATCCTTGGACCTGATCATGCCACTGTTCCTATTCCTGTATTCTGGAATTTCAGCTCTACATTGTCTAGCTATGTGACCTTCATTGTTGCACTTGTAACAAGTAACAATGTTATTTCTTTGAGGCATACCTGTTCTTTGAATCCACCTGTTCTGACTAAACCTATTTCTGTTATTTGCCTTGCAATGAACTGCCTTATGCCCAAAATGATTGCAAGAGTAGCAATACCCATGAAAGAAATCACCACTTCTAAAACTGTTATTTACCTTCTTCACTTGAGCCATGCAATGTACAGCCATGTGACCAAACCTGTGACAAGCAAAACATCTGCCTTGAAACTTTCCTTTATTTGACCTCTTAGGTCCTGAAAACTTCTTCTTCTTCTCATTCTGAATTATGTTTTCTGTTTCTATGCATCTATCATTCAAGGACTCATGATCTGAAATACTTTCCTCATCAGAACTCTCTTCCTTTTGGAGTCTCTTACTAGACTCTCCAACTTGTTCCTTGTGAGGCTTAACAAAACCAAGACCTGTTTTATCTGTTGGATTTCTTTGACTTTGGATGAGAGACTTAACCTTTTTGGAGCTATCTTGAAACCTGTACAGCTTATCCTTGTATTCTTTAGTTTCCTCTTTCAAAGAAGCCATTTTCTGATCTAATTCACTATACTCAAGCACCTTAGATTCTAACTCATTCTTGAGTTCTTGTGCCTTAGCCATAGAGACATCAAGACTTTCTATAAGTTTATCTCTCTCCATGCAACATTCATCTAACTTATCCTTGAGTCTAGCATTCTTCTTTCTTTCCTTTTTCAAGACACTAAGAGCATTAGTAAGTTCACATTCAAGATCCTCTATTTGATTGCACTTTGAATTATCAAGGCCTTTTTCAGATTTCTTATCACTAGAGGTGCTACCCTTTTCAAAAACCATACATGCATCTTCCTTATCACTTTTTGAAGCATCCTCATACATACTAGCAACCAAATCATTATTTTTGCAATTATCCTCAAGGTGCCAACACTTTCCATATCTAAGACATTTCGGTTCTTCCTCCTTTTCTGATATGAACAAAATCTCATTTTTATAATCACCTGAAGAACTTTCACTATCACTACTAAAACACTTACTTGCTTTGTCAAGGTAGACGCTCTTCTTTTCTTGATTGTTGTGCTCATCTTTGGTTTTAAGAGTTGTATTGGCCTCTTCTAGTTGTTTCTTCAATGAAACAATCTCTTCCTTTTGTTTGCAGCAAACAGTCTCTTTCTCATTGATCTGATACCTGAGAGTTTCTTCACTCTTTTTGAACTCTTCTATTTTTAGCTCCAGATTGTTAACAACTTTGTTAGATTCCTCTTCATGTTTGTTGTATATACCAACTTTATTACTCATTTCTTCTGTCTGCATTCTTAAACTGTCAATTTCTTTTTCTAGCTTGCTGCAATACTCTGTTTTCCTAGAAGATTGTATTTCGAGATCTTCATAAATTTTCTTGTAATCTTCTGCTTGAACTTTCAAGCTGGTGATTATATCTTCTGCATCCTCAACCTTTTTACTCAGGTCTGAAATCAGTTTATGTTCCCAATTTGCTTCTGCATCACTTCCTTCTTCATCACACTCTTGTTCTGAATCTGTTTCTTTACCAATTTTGAACGGATCATCTTCATCTTCACTGCTACTAAACCCATGGCACTGACGTTCATTATGACCGAGTTGACCACAAACAAAACATTCTCTACCTTGTGAGCAATCAGCTGCAAAGTGACCGGTCTTCCCACATCGGGTGCAAAACTTTATTAATCTGGCTTGTTCTCCACTGTTTGATTCATCTCTTGAATCTATTTCCATTCCCAAAGGAGCAATATTGAGATCATCTTCATTTTCTTTCATGACCCTGTGAGATTTCTTCTTCTTGTGTCTTATGGTTTTGCTTTTGCCTTTCCTTGCCATTTGTGTTCTTGTAAGATCTTCCTTCAAGCTGTCAAACTTTTCGAAGGAACCTTGCTCTGATACCAATTGTTGAACACAAGCTTATACTGAGAGGGGGGGTGAACAGTATAAGACCTCTTTTTACTTTTCCTTTATACTTCAAAATAGTAAAGCAATATATCCAAAGCAATACCAAAACAAAGCACAAGATCATCCACAAAGTGACACCAATTTTAACGTGGTTCACCCAAAAAGCCTGGGCTACGTCCACAAAACTTTTCTCTAAAATTTATCTCAAAGTTCTTTGGGAAACCTTCCCAATTACAATGTTTATGGGCACCAACCCAAAGGAGACACCAATCCCCTAATCTCAAATTCGTGGGCACCGACCCACAGGAGACACCAATCCCCTAATCTAAAATTCATGGGCACCGACCCACAGGAGACACCAATCCCCTAATCTGAAGTTCATGGGCACCGACCCACAGGAGACACCAATCCCCTAGCTCAAGTTCGTGGGCACCAACCCACAGGAGACACCAATCCCCTAGCTCGCTCTCGGTCGGTGATCCTCTAGAAGACCTCTCGCCTCCGCTGCCCTTAGCAAATGGAACTCTATCCATAGAAGACACCTGTCTTCCCTGCTCTGGCTGGAGACCTCTATTCTCAGCTCTATCACCTCAAAGCTGGTCCTCGAATTTGCACTAAACACAGTCCTTCGGTCTAGCACAAATGTCCTCAGGTTCTCTCATAGAACCAATGCACCTCTGTCCTCAAGTTCTCTGATAGAACTATCAACCTCAGCTTCACAAGTCCTCTGCTAAGACTTGTCCAAATCTGCTCACAAGTCCCCACAGGAACCTGTCCAAAACCTGCTCACAAGTTTATCAAGAACACTTGCTTGGCATGAACCCACAAAGAGAATGGTTAGAGACCCAATGTGATTCATCCACCTCATAGAAGCATAAAGAGAATTGTTAGAGACTCAATATGTTCTATACTTAACTCCCAATCTCAATCTCAACTCAATCTCAAATCTCAAAAGAATAAGATAGATGTAGTATGCTTTTCTCAAGAACATGAAATACAACCCAACAATTGCCAACCATGCAATATCTCATATAACAATGATACTCATGTTCTTTCCAACAACCAATATCTTTTCTCAACCAATTAGGGCTTCAACAACAATGCTTAAAGACAAGGTTTAACCAACATCATTCAACTCAACATTAACCTTGAAGCATTCAACCAATCATCACAAGAAAAGGAAACAAGTAGAAATCCTTTTCCCTCCAAAGATATTTGAACAAAACATCCACCCACACAATATCACCAAATGCATAGAATAACTTGTTCAAATCAACTCAATGGAGTAAGCCCAATTTCATGAATCAAGTAAAAGCAATAACTTGATCAACACAACCACTATGGAAGCAATTCAACCATCAACCTCAACACAGCCATCCAAGGGTTTCACCAACTCAAAGCAAGTAGCAAGACTCACAATCATAAACCCTAGTGCACAATGCTTCCACTATCTCAAACCAGAATTATGCATTCACCAAAACTCTCATCAATGATAACAATGCATAAGTAGTCTTCAACAAACCAGAAAATAGGATTTACACCCAACCAAAGGAAACCTAGTAGAATCCCTTTTCACTCCAAACTTATTTCAGAAAAACATACACCAATCATACTCATAAGAAGAATGTGCCCATACCTTATTGAAGTGAAGGAACCCCTTTGGAAATCTGCCACAATCACAAAGTTTTTTTTTTTTTGCTAATCTTCACAAAGGTTAGTAGATCACAAAATAATCAACATTATTCCACTTTTCAATAATCATCACCAAGGCCTTTAATTGCACAACTTCCTTATCTCTCCTAAAACCACTTGTACCATAAAATAAAATAAATCAAAACATTGCATAACCTTTTCACTCCCAAAACCACTTATACCATAAAATAAAATAAATCATAATAATGCATACCTTGTCACCTCATGAAAAAATTAATCCTCTTGAAAAAGAACAAGGCAAACTTCACTTTTGGAACCCCTTTGCAAAATCAGAAATACCTCTTTATACACACCTTAATTCTCCTTCTAAATAAGTTATTCAAATAGCCCTTGAAATAAGCTTTCCGACGATATATAATATGCCCCACTTTTTTAATAAATTGAAACCTTTACATGTATATATATGCCAACTTCCATTAATTGCACATAGGTCGGCCATCCATTAATTTAAACTTAACTTTAAACTTTAATATCTTCATCATCGGAGGTCCTTTTTCGATGAAACAAAATTCCACCTTGGTTTTTAAGAAAAGCCCTTTCCACATAAGCACACCATGGTTTTAAATAAAACCTTTTATTTTGTCTGCCTGGGTTTTCACAAAAACCCTTCCGCTTCTTGACATCAATGACAACATCAACACTTGAGCAAAGGCAATGTACCCAATGTACCCAAAATTGCCAACAAAAAATACCATAGGAAAATGATGCAGGAGCATCCGAGGGAAGCAGAGCAATCCTGCACCAACCAAATTTGTCTAAGTGTTTTTGCAAAGAAAAAAAAAAGGGAAAGAAGCTAAGGCCGACGGAGGGTCACGAAATTGCGACATGTTGCGATTTCGTGACATGTCGTGAAATTGTGACCAAATCAGGAAGTAGGTCTTCGACGGACGAAGGGTCATGAAATCATGACCAAATCAGGAAGCAGGTCTTCGACGGACGAAGGGTTGTGAAATCGTGACATGTCACGATTTCGTGACATGTCGCAAAATCGCGACAAAATTAGGAAGCAGGTATTTGGCGGACAAAGGGTTGCAAAATCGTGACATGTCATGATTTCACGACATGTCATGAAATCGAGGCCAAAAACAAGGTAAAGGCTATGACGGACGGAGGGTCACAAAATTGTGACATGTCACAATTTCGTGACATGTCATGAAATCGCGACCAAAGACCAGAGATAGAGGCTAAGGCGGACGGAGGGTCACGAAATTGCGACATGTCACGATTTCATGACATGTCGTGAAATCACGACCGCAACGAAAGCAGAGGCTACGACATTGCGGAGGGTCACGAAATTGTGACATGTTGCGATTTCGTGACATGTCACGAAATCGTGACCAAAGAGAAAGCAGGGACTACGACAGTACGGAGGTCACAAAATCATGACCACAGCTTCAGGACGAAGGCACAGTAGAAGGACGTCATGATATCACGACATGTCGTGATATCGCGACCAAAATAGAAGAAAGGGGGCGCGTTAGAAATACGTCACGATATCGCGATAGGTCGTATTTTCACGTCGAAAGATGAGCCAAAGACGAAGAGGCGAAAAGTGACACGTGTCGAATACCTGGACGATGAAGCGACACGGGGAGGCGAAACGAAAGGTTCTGGAAGAGGAAACGAAGGGCCGCCAGCTGGAAATGGAGCGCCACCTAAGAACCTTTAAAAAGGGAAACAAAGGCATGCACAAAGGATGGAGAAAAATTGCTAAAACGAGAAGATAATCTCGTGGTATTTCCAGATTGGAGAAGCTCGAAAAAGTCGCACTTCCTTTGCGACTTGTGGATAATCGGCTGCATGTGAATAAAATAAAACTGTTCTCTTTTCTCTGTGAATATGGTGATGTGACTGTAATATTCGGCTGCATGAAAATAAAATAAAACTATTTTCTTTTTCTCTGTGACTTTGGCTCTCGATCAAGTGGTATCAGAGCGAGTGATTCTGAGTGTGCAAACAGAACACCGAACGTGAGGCAGTTTGCACCAGGATCTGTGGAAGGATTCTGAGAAGAGAGAACGGGAGTGCCTGAGTAGTGTAATAGAGAAATCATGAGCAGGATGCCTCCAAAAAGAAATCATGGTCACGGGAGAAATGTGGCGCAGGATGAAGATTTCAGAGCGTTGCAGAGACAAGTGCAAGCCCTGCAGGAAGAATTGCGAAAAAGGACCGAACCTAAGGGAGAAGAATAGAGTGACGATGAAGCCTGGGAAACTGAGGGTCCATCAGATGATGAAGATGCATTGGATCCTTCTAAAGCTAGACTGTTGAAAGCTCTATCTCAGGCTGGGAAGAGACCAAAGTTTGATGTCTCTACATACTCTGGGCACCTCAACCCAAAAGAGTTGATTGACTGGATCAACGATATGGAGGAATACTTTGAGTATGAGGAGGTGGCGGATCCAGACCGGATAAAATTTGCAAAAACAAAATTAAAAGGCCATGCTAGTTTATGGTGGAAAGGAATACAACTCGAAAGAAATAAAAATGGAAAGGAGAAAATAACCAGATGGGACCGAATGGTGGAGAAGCTGAAGAGACAATTTATTCCCACAGATTACGAGTTGGACCTGTTGAGGAGAATGCAGAGTCTGAGGCAAGTAGGCAAGTCTGTCCAAGAATACACAGAAGAATTCTACAAGATCTCCATCAGAACTGGCCATTCAGGGGCTAATAAGGAGAAAGTAGCCAGATACATCAACGGGTTGAGAATGAACATTCAGGAAGAGCTCAGCTTGATCAGAATAGCCACCATAGAAGATGCATACCAGTTGGCCTTGAAGGTAGAAGAGAAACTAAACAGAAGATTCGAAGGCAACCAGAGAGGAAGGGATCATGGTGGAAGAACCGGTGGAGGAAATTACCGAGACCAGAAGAAGACTAGGGAAACAAGCAAACCCTAGGAACAGAAAAAGGAGAATACCTACCACCCGCGTGATCAGAACAATGACTACCAGAGAGGAAGAGGTAGACCTGGACGTGGGTATGGAAGAGGGGTATTCCATGGAACCTGTTTCCAAGTGTGGAGAAGAAGGACACCGGTCATACGAATGTCCTCAACACCAAGAAAGGACGGACAAGAGACCTGAGGGTCATGCCAGAGCCGTTGTGGCAGATGAAGGTGCAGAGTCGAACACTCTAAAGAGGCAGAAGGAGGAGAAGTGTTGATGATGAGAAGAACACTGTTGAATGAGGAAAAAGAACCAGAACAGAGGAAGAGCCTGTTCCGCACGAGGTGCAAATGTGCAGGGAAGGTCTGTAATGTTATCATTGATAATGGTAGCACAGACAACCTAGTTTCAGAAGAGATGGTTAATAAGTTGAATTTGGGGAAGAGGAAGCACCCGCATCCATATCGGATTGCATGGTTGCAGAAAGACCACAGAGCACTTGTCAGTGAACAGTGCTTGGTCAAATTTCACATTGGGAATTATCAAGATGAGGTCCTATGTGATGTATTGCCGATGGATGCTTGCCATTTGTTGTTGGGAAGACCATGGCAATTTGACAGACGTGCAGTGCACGATGGGCATGCAAATACGTACTCTCTAACGAAGGATGGAGTACGTCACAAATTGAAGCCACTGAAGGAAGTGGATGAGAAAGTGTGTAGTAGTGCCAGAATCTTCCTGGTGGAAGGAAGACAGCTTTTTGGATGGTCTGAAGAGGGATTCAATGTGTTATGCATTAATCCCTACTGTTAAGAAATAATAGTACACAGATGTTCCAGCAGAGGCCGAACACCTGTTAGAAGAATTTCCAGACATCATATCAGATAATGTGCCTGAGGGTTTACCACCAATGAGGAAGATCGACCACCATATTGATTTGGTACCCGGATCTAGTTTACCCAACAAGGCAGCCCACAGAATGACTCCTATGGAAAGTGAGGAGCTGAGCAGGCAAGTCCATGAGTTGTTGAAAAAGGGACTAATTCGAGAAAGCTTGAGTCCATGTGCGGTACCTGCAAGTACTAGCACCAAAGAAGGATGGGGAGTGGAGGATGTGTACGGACTCCCGAGCTATAAACAAGATCACCATAAAATACAGATTTCCATTACCCAGGATGGATGATATTATGGACTGTTTGAGTGGAGCCAAGTACTTCACCAAGATTGACCTGAAGAGTGGCTACCATCAGATTCGGATCAGAGAAGGAGATGAGTGGAAAACTGCTTTCAAAACCAGAGAAGGTTTGTATGAGTGGTTGGTCATGCCATTTGGGCTAACCAATGCACCAAGCACATTCATGCGGTTGATGAATGAAGTGTTGAAGGAGTTCTTAGGCAAGTTTGTTATTGTCTATTTGGATGACATTTTGATATTCAGGAGAACCCTGGAAGAGCACCTGATGCATATCAGAGGGTTTTTGAGAAGTCGAGGGAAGAACAATTGTTGATCAACTTGAAGAAGTGCAATTTTGTGAAGAAGGAGTTGGTATACCTGGGATTTGTCATCTCAGTTGAAGGTCTAAAAATGGACCCAGAAAAGGTGAGGGCTATCATTGAATGGCCTACTCCAAGAAGCACTTTTGAAGTGAGATCATTTCATGGTTTAGCCAGTTTTTACAAGAAATTCATCAAAAATTTTAGCAGTATTTGTGCACCCCTTACAGAAACAATGAGAGGGGATAGGAAAGACTTTAAGTGGACCTTGGGAGCTGACAAAAGCTTTGATATGTTGAAGAAGAAGGTCACTGAGCAACCTGTTTTAGCACTTCCAGATTTTAATAAGGTATTTCAGGTAGACTGTGATGCCAGTGGTAGTGCCATTGGAGTTGTGCTGAGTCAAGAAGGTAAGCCTGTTGCTTACTTCAATGAGAAACTCAATGATGCCAGGAAAAAGTATTCAGTGTATGATCAAGAATTCTATGCCATAGTTCAGTCCCTGAAGAAGTGGAGACATTATTTGCTGCCAAAAGAGTTTGTGTTATATACTGATCATCAGGCCTTACAGTATATAAACAACCAGGGAAAACTGAACCAGAGGCACTTGAAGTGGGTTGAGTTTCTCCAAAGCTATACCTTTGTGTTAAAGCACAGAAGCGGAAAATCAAACAGAGTTGCAGATGCCTTAAGTAGAAGGCAGAATTTGCTGATTGAAATGATAGTGGAAGTGGTAGGATTCGAAGAACTGAAGGGCCTGTACCCTGAAGATCCTGATTTTGCAGAAGCCTGGACGGCTTGCTCGGCACCTGTTACTGTGGACAGGACAAAATGGTTGGATTTTCTAATCCAAGATGGAATGTTGTTCAGAGGAAGTAAATTATGCATTCCAAGGAGTTCCATGCGGGAAAACTTAGTCAAAGAGAAACACAGCGGAGGACTGGCTGGACATTTTGGTCGGGATAAGACCATTGCCCTGGTGAGTGAGAACTATTACTGGCCGCAACTGCAGCAGGATGTGAACAAGTTTGTGCAAAGTTGCAGAATATGCCAAATGGCAAAAGGAGTGAGGCAGAACACAGGATTATATCAGCCGTTACCTGTACCTGAGAGGCCATGGGAGGACATCAGCATGGATTTCATTCTTGGGTTGCCGAGAACACAGAGGGGAAATGACTCCGTATTTGTGGTGGTTGACAGATTCTCCAAGATGGCACATTTTATTCCCTGCCAGAAAACAAGTGACGCGGTTCACATTGCAAGGTTATTTTTCAAGGAAGTGGTACGACTTCACGGTCTACCAAAAAGCATAGTTTCTGACAGAGATACAAAGTTTGTTGGGTATTTTTGGAGAACATTGTGGAAGAAGTTGAAGACGGATCTGAAGTTCAGTTCTGCATACCACCCACAGATCGATGGACAGACAGAGGTGGTAAATAGAAGTCTGGGTAATTTATTAAGATGCTTGATAGCAGATAAACCCAAGGGATGGGATTTGGTTTTGCCGCAAGCGGAATTTGCATACAACAATTCTGTCAACAAGAGTACAAACAAATCTCCATTCCAAGTCATATATGGAAACAGCCCAAGAAATGTTTCTGAGCTGAGGAAATTAGATAAAGGAGAAAAGTGCAGTGCCGAGGCTGAGGAATTTGCGAAACAGATGAAAAGCCTGCATGAAGAAGTAAAGAAACAAATTACAAAAATGAATACTCAGTACAAGACAAGAGCAGACCAAAAGAGGCGGTTCAAAGAGTTCGAAGTGGGAGATGAGGTCATGGTCCATCTCAGAAAAGAAAGGTTTCCAACCAAAACTTATAACAAATTGAAGATGAAGAAATTTGGGCCATGCAAAATACTAGAAAAACGGGAGTCAGGCAATGCATATAAAGTGGAATTGCCAAGTGGGCTTGACATTTCACCTATTTTTAACATATCAGATTTAGTGAAATACCATGAAGGGGATAGTAGTGAGGCACCATGTGCAGAGTTGTGGAGTATTCCAGAGATCTACTCCAACCACAGATGAGATTGAGGAAATACTGGACACAAGAGAAGGCGAAGTACCGAAACATGACAAGTATTTTGAATATTTGGTCAAGTGGAAGGGCAGACCGGTAGAAGATGCAACTTGGTTGTCTAAAACGGAGGTTGACCACCTAGGTCTCCCTCCAACAGTTTAGAAGTGAGGATCACTTCTCAATCTACCCCGGGTGTCTGATGCAGGAGCATCCGAGGGCAGCAGAGCAATCTTGCACCAACCAAATTTGTCTAAGTGTTTTTGCAAAGAAAAAAAAAAGGGAAAGAAGCTAGGCCGACGGAGGGTCGCAAAATCGTGACATGTCATGATTTCATGAAATGTCATGAAATCGCGACCAAATCAGGAAGCAGGTCTTCGATGGACGAAGGGTCACGAAATCGTGACATGTCACGATTTCGTGACATGTCACGAAATCACGACCAAATTAGGAAGCAGGTCTTCGACGGACGAAGGGTCACGAAATTGTGACCAAATCGAGAAGCGAGGCTACGGCGGACGAAGGGTCACGAAATCATGACATGTCACGATTTCACGACATGTTACGAAATTGTGGCCAAAACCAAGGCAGAGGCTACAACATACGGAGGGTCGTGAAATCGTGACATGTCACGATTTCGTGACATGTCACGATTTCGTGACATGTCACGATTTCGTGACATGTCACGAAATCACGACCAAAGACCAGAGACAGAGGCTAAGGTGGACGAAGGGTCACAAAATCGTGACCACAATGAAAGGAGAGGCTACGACAGTGCGAAGGGTCATGAAATCACGACATGTCATGATTTTGTGACATGTCACGAAATCATGACCAAAGAGGAAGCAGGGACTACGACAGTACGGAGGTCGTGAAATTGCGACCACAGCTTCAGGACGAAGGCATAGTAGAAGGACGTCACGATATCGTGACCAAAACAAAAGAAAGGGGGCACGTTAGAAATACGTCGCGATATCACGACAGGGCATATTTTTGTGTCGAAAGACGAGCCGAAGACGAAGAGGCAGAAGGTGACACGTGTCGAATACCTGGGCGATGAAGCGACACGGGGAGGCGAAACGAAAGGTTCTGGGAGAGGAAACATAGGGATGCCAGCTGGAAATGGAGCGCCACCTAAGAACCTTTAAAAAGGGAAACAAAGGCATGCACAAAGGATGGAGAAAAATTGCTAAAACGAGAAGATAATCTCATGGTATTTCCAGATTGGAGAAGTTCAAAAAAGTCGCACTTCCTTTGCGACTTGTGGATAATCGACTGTGACTGTAATATTCGGCTGCATATGAATAAAATAAAACTGTTCTCTTTTCTCTGTGAATATGGTGATGTGACTGTAATATTCGGCTGCATGAAAATAAAATAAAACTGTTTTCTTTTTCTCTATGACTTTGGCTCTCGATAATAAAATCAAAACAATGGTGTGACCTTGGTGACACAAAAACTTTCATTGCTCTTGGAGGGTGAAATAGGAATTCAAAAGGACCAAAAATTTACAATTGGAAAGGACTCAAGGAGGGATTACAAATTTGAAAAGACCATAGGACACCAAAAATTCAAAAATTTGGGGTAAACTCAAGTTGGATTTTGAGGATCCAATAGTGCCCACATTCATTTTTAAAAGTTTGTAGCTCAAATTAAGGGCAATGATTTTTCACAAGAGATATGCTAGCATATGAGAAGTTACTATATACAAATATGGTGGAATATAGGGAGAATTTATGGTTCAATATTAATGGGATCCCATTATTTAATAGTTTCTCTATCAAGAGTACCTAGTGACCTAGTTGTTGAATTGTGGTTTTATAGATAAACTACTATTAATTTTTTTGTTATGATTTAAGACATAGTTGAACAAATATTTTTTACATGTTTGATAAGATGGTGACAATGTAACTCTTTTCCATAGCACTCATGACAAAAAACCATTTAATTTATAAAGCTTAATATTTTACTTATGAAAAAATCAAGTGGCATTAGCTCAACCAGTTAGATTCTTCAACCTTTAAAGAAAGACCAAGGTTCAAATCTTGCCAATCTATACATGGATAATATCCAAAATTTGTTGTAATACAACTATGTTGTGATGATGTAATATAGGTAAGGTCTATTTCAATCCCATATAACTAATTAAAAAAATCTATTTCACTTGTAAAAATTAATATATAAAAAAAAAACAAATAAATATAAACTAAATCTCAAAATCCATTTTATAAATTTATCAATTTTATGAAAATATATATATTTTTTGGGGGGTTAATAATACTTCTTATACACATCCACCATAAAGATTGAACTTGGGTCACATCACCGATAATGCAAGTGATGTCCTTACCAGTAAATTAAGTGATATGAAAATAAAATCTTATAATATAAGAATATCTAAATCTAAGGTCTATATCACTACATCTAAATGGTTAACACTTCAAAAATCATCTATGCATTTGAGTGAACATTCCCATGACATGGAATAACCATAGAGGCATGCATTAAAAATTATCTACTCGTCTCAAGGAATATTTTCATGACATGTGGTAAGTACAATAGTTTGAATTAAAAATTATTGGTGTACCATAAACATGTATATGATACAAATTTCTAAGATTCACTCAACCATTCAAATTGCTCTAAATAGTCTATGTCACATGGAACAATGAAGAACCCTGGTTATGTTATGAGAAAAGAATAATTAGAGAAGTAAAAATGTAACAATTTACTAAAAGAAAATATATTAAATGAAAAACCATGGTTATGTTATGAGAACCGAATGATCAGCCAAATCTAAGTGGAACGAAATTTAGATAACAAGTTGAATACGTCTCTCATTTCCTTCCAGGAAGAACAAATCCTGGGTATTTTAAGTCCTTAAGAATTCCATGTTAAGAAGCAGAGACACCATGATAAAGACTAAAAAAACAGATCTGAGATAGTCCATTGTAGATTAAAGTAGCCATCATGCAACAAAAATTAGGCATTGCTAACCCTAGAAATAACAAGAGTTTTATTATTATTACTACAATTTTCGGAGTATCATACCAAAATAATAATTATAATGACCCTACTGTGTTGCTATCTGTAACACAAATAAGGTCTGTCATATAGACCTATAAAACAGAATGATAAATGTTAAACTTGTACTACAGCTGATCGCTCCGGAAATAAAACCATAGAGCTGATTTTCATCTTTATTGCAGTGGGGTTAGTCATAACCCTTTGCATGATGTCTGATATAACAATAATAACATGACTAGAAGCAGAGTTTAAAGAGCCGGCGTATTTTTGATGGTGGCGATCTCGGACGCTTCCTACTGTTTGAGTTCAGATTCCCAGTTAATAATGCAGTGCGACCTGCCGGTTCTGGCCTTTTTGTTTCCTTTGATTTATTACATTCATCATCTGTGGGAGGAAGTAAGATGGGCGATAACAAAGGGATGGGACTCCTGCTAATAGATAAATTTGAAGGAGGCGGATTTACATTGAGAGGCGGAGGTGATCGCTTCCTTAACTGATTCGATACTCGTGACTGAGGTTCCATTGGGCTGACAAATTCTTCCTCTGGGCCAGAGAATGAATGATGTAAGGTGCGGGATCTCCATGCTTTTATAGAGATTTGGGCAGAAGAGACGTCAAGTGAGAATTACGGTAATCGCAGCGATAACAACGGGAAACGTGCTGAAAAAAAGAAAGTTTTTCTGCGGTTATTCTGCAGAGTCGTTGCAACTTGTCGTTTCACCGCCGCGGCGTAGTCGGAATTTGACTGTTTATTCGGCTCGAAAATTCAATAACACTTCCAATTATAGAAACATATAGTTTTTTTCTAAATCATTTAATTTCGCTGTTGTTTTCCAATTAGCTAGCTGTGGATATGGATGTGGATATGGCTATGACTACTGTCTGCCAATGCCGGTTTTTAATTTACGTGTATCGACAATTTCTTTTTGTCCTTCAATTGGCATCATTTTTTTAGGAGGCTTTGTTTTTGTTTGGTTATTTTGGATTAGTTTTTCTGTGGATTATTTATTATTGTATGTCTATCAATTTTGTTGGAATTTAAAGAAGATAGATAACGGAAAGAAAAGCAAAGGTGAATCGGTTACAAATAATTTAATTCTTTCATGCATGGGATGTAATTCCACGTAATTTATTTCATTTTATTAATTATTATTATTATTATTTTAATATTTTTTGGTTATATGGAAGTTGGTTAATTGGAAAATTCAAATCATAGGGACTGCTCTCAATAGTCTATTGGTCTGGTTGTTGTTGGCGTGAGATGGAGACCACTGGTCGCTTGAGATTTATATTAGTGTATTTGGGGTGTAGTCAGAGAATTCAGTACGGACTACTACTGAATTCAGCACGACTACTACTGAATTCAGCACGGACTACTACTTTTACTAGAGAATTCAGTACTGACTACTACTGAATTCAGCACGGACTACTACTTTTACTAAAGCACCCGGAGGCCCCAGTTTTGAACTTAGGTCTCTTCTTAGCAAATACTTAACCAATCAAGCCTTTGCCAATCCATTACTTTAAACTTTTACTATACAACTAACTATTTATTTACTTTTTATTTTTCAAATATAGGTTGTTTACACTAATATTCTGTGTTTCCTTCTTAAACTATGTATAGCATGACTCAAAGGGCTATGAATTATTGAAAACCCTTCAAGTAAAACTACATTGTAAACAAGTATGTTTAAAAAAAAAAAACTCCTGATTCAATATTTCAACATTAGTCCCTTGAATCTAAATATAACGGTAGAGAAATATGTCTAGTTGAAAAAATTATATCCATTTTGAAAATAAAATATTAGCGATGGCACTAATGAAATATGAGTTTATTTTTTTTGCATGATTTTATTTAAGGTAAAAAAAAAATATGGATATGATTTCATATTAAGTCTTTTTAATATATATATTTTATCTGTAAATTGGAACTAGACCCCTAATTCTTTTAATAGTCATGGATGATGTTAGTTCACCATATTTATTGGATGATTCTAACATAAGGATTGCATGAGCGTATTGAAATAAATCCAACATAGGGCTACATGAGTTATATTGACTCATTTTAAGATATTCTAACTATCATAGGTGGGTTTAAGGTTTTAATGGCATAACAAGTATAATAGATATCTTAATTATCTACGATGATTTTATATTCTTTTTTTTCGATTAATTATATATTAAGTAAATATAAAATTATATTATTTAGGTATTTTTTGATATTTCTTCAAATTTTAATAATAACTTGAAAGTTAGGTTACTTAGACATCATAGCTAACTATCTTTATCAAGCTATGTTTTATTCTCAAAAATCTCTCAAAAATTTTCAACCAATATTCTTTAAATCATTGACTTCTAAGATTTTTACAAAAGTTGTTTTAACTAGATTTGATTAATCTCCTCACATAGAGATATGAACCAACTATAGTGCATTGCCCATAATGAATTCTTCTACTAAACAGATACTTGGTTCAATCTAAATCCTCCCCTTTGAGAATATATTTACTTCCCTATCCACAAATATGCTAAAAAGTAAAAACTTCACTTCAATCCATAACTTTATTTATTTGAGAGAAGGTCGGTTGTAAAATAATATTTTCTATTCTAAATAAACTAAGTATCCAGTCTATTACCATAAACAAGTCACCATAATTTTTGAATTTTTTTATTCATTTTGATTTTGCCATCTTAACCAACAATTTAATTCCATAATTTTAGCATAATTATTGAAATGTTCTCCCAACCTAGTATTCATTTTGAAATAATAAGAGTAAAAAATATATTGTAATCCTCCTGCTCCACAACCTCTAGGGACCCCTGTCAAGCACCATCAAAAAATTCCATGGCCTCTAATTTGTCGATCTTTAAAGGGATGATTTTTTTGATTATCTTCGTTACCAAAACCTTATAGTTATTGAAACTTCCAATGGTTTAGATGGAGAACTTCAAAGTAGGCTTGTATTGATTCTAAAATATTGTTGGGTTTATATATAACCATACTCTCAATCACACAAATAATAATAGAAATGTAAAACATATGTATGAGCTATTTTCAAAAACTATTTCAAGCACTCTCCTAAGAAGTCTTTTTGCCATCATATAGAAAGCATTAATTGCACTATAACTTCCCTCCAAACCTATCTAGTAAATGAGTAAGCTATTGATAAATGATTAATAGTTCTATTGTCTAACGTACATAGAAGGAACCTTCCTAGACCATTCCAACTCCTATTTTGTAATACTTCCTATGTTTTTTTTTGAAAAAAAATTGAAAACCTTGAATTAAAGCAAAGAGCAAGAACAAGAGGGCGCAAGAACATCCCAACGAAGAACCCAGAGACACAAGACCTCAGCAGAGAGAGAGGGCAGCACAAACCAACACTAAGCACAAGAGACAAACAAGGCGCGAAATCGCGACATGTCGCGAAATCGCGACAGACAAGCCGACCGAGGTCACAACCGCACAACTGGCCGCGAAAACGTGACATGTCGCGAAATCACGACATGTCGCGATGTCGCGACAGACAAGCCGACCGAGGTCACAACCGCACAACTGGCCGCGAAAACGCGACATGTCGCGAAATCGCGACAGCTAAAGCCAGTAGCCCCCAATCGCAAAAAAATGTCGCGATATCGCGACCGAACCCACACAAAGCGGTCAGTCCACAGAAATGTCGCGATATCGCGACGAATCAACCAAATACCACCAAAGCTCCAGAAGTGTCGCGAATTGGCGACATGTCACGAAATCGCGACATGTCACGAAATCGCGACATGTCGCAAAATCGCGACAGCCAAAGCCAGCAGCCCCCGATCACGAAAGATGTCACGAAATTGCGACAGAAACATCACCAAGCTGTCAGACCTCAGAATTGTCGCGAAATCGCGACGAATTTTCCAGTTGCCACTTTTGCACCAAAAGTGTCACGATTTCGCGACATGTCGCAAAATCGCGACATGTCGCAAAATCGCGACATGCCGCAAAATCGCGACCACCAATTCCAGCTGCTCCCGACCACAAAAGATGTCACGATATCGCGACGGGAACATCACAAAGCAAACAGTCCTCAGAATTGTCGCGATATCGCTACGCAAGTTCCAAATGCCACCAATGCGCCAAAAGTGTCACGATATCGCGACAGGAAGTCTCCAAAGGCCATGGCGACAAAACCTGTCGCGATATCGCGACAGGTTGCCACCGAGGGTCGCGATAACACAGCAGGTCGCGAAAACACGACGAAAAACTCCCAAGACAGAAATAATCATTTGCTCAGGAATTTTGCAAGACCTTGTCTAATCACAGCATTTTCCACAGGCAAGTTACTGTGCAGCTGAACTCCAACCTCCTTTTCCGCACCCAACTTGGCAAGGAAATCGGCCATAGAATTTGAATCCTGATTCACATGGATAGGGATCACATCCTCAAGTTCCCTCCAAAGGACCTTGATTTGAGAGACTAAGATCTGAATCCTCCACGCTTTCAAAGCAAAATTTCTCATACAATCAAGAGCGCCAACCAGAATTTGAGAATCAGTCTCAAGGATTATCTTTCTGTATCCCTGAGAGACAGCCCAGAAAGAAGCAACTTTGATGGCGAAAGCTTCGGCTTCGTTATTGGTGGCTCTTCCCATACCTTGGAGTTCCCAATAAAGAACAGAACCAGTATGATCACGGCACACAACACCGATTCCAGCATTGCCCGGATTTCCCTTAGCAGCTCCGTCCGTGTTAATTTTGATCCAGCCAACCGGGGGGGTTTCCAACTAACCATGTTTTCTCTAACGTGAGCAGCAACTCTCTCTTCCTGTGGGCCCAGCTCAACCAGAATATCTTTAATGCAAATACATAGAAATAATCTTATCTTTAATGAGGATTTATACTTTGAGAGGGACTTCCACCACCATGCTAAATCATTATTTCTACCTTCCAATAGAGTCTTATACCCTAGCTTTGGAGTGTATACCCCATAGCTCCTTTTTTTACCCACATCAATTGATCAGTTTCCTCTCACAAATTGATATGTCTAACTTTAATTCCCCCGCATATTATTCCTCTTAATATGCATCCTAACCCTAAATCCATAACACTATTCCTTCTTTCTATCCCCATATCTAGTATGTATATGATTTAGAATCATCTACTTGGGTGAGAGTTCCAATCTCTTGAAATCTTACGGTCTAAATTATACTATTTACTTTATGCATACCACCAGATTTAATCCAAGGGGCTAGTATTATCCTTGAACCATCCCCTATTTTCTAGGTAATCCAATCACCTACAATATAAGAGGGATAAATCATTGCCTTCAAACACATTGAAACATTATGGGTTTGCTTTACTAGGGCCCTTATCCACTCCTCAATTATGAGTGGATCTCAATAACTTTTCTATATGATCTTATTCCATAAATCTATATTTAATTTTAACTTTCAAACATGCTAAGTTGTTAGAGCCTTGCTAAATAGAATAATATTCTTAAGTCCCCATCCTCCATTCTACTTGGAATTGGTTAAGAATTACCATTTAACTAGGGGAATACCCTTTCTTTCTCTTTTCCCTATCTATAAATATATGTAGCTTAACTATCTAATTTTATCTATAACTCTTTTTTGTATATGAGCCAAATATTACCAATATACTAATATTACTTTCATAATAGACTTGACCAAATTCAATTTCCTCCAAAGAGAACCATTTATTTCACCAAATTTTAATTCTTATTTTAATATTCATTATCAACCAATTCTAGTCTTCTTTAGTGTACTCATTGGGTTAAAAAATAACCCTATATATTTAAACCCCTCTTGAAGATCAAGTTTGTTAAAGGAGAAAATTAGACCTTAATATTGTGTAATCCATAGTTAAAATAGATGCTTTAATTCTATGCATTAGTACATATATTTGTTGCTAGGCAAAAAAAATCTAAATATTGTTTTAAATTCTTTGTAAATCTTATTAGTTCATCTATGAAAATGAGAACATTTTCTAAAAATATATATGGGTGACTTATATTGTTCTATTTATTCTACTTCCTTTTATTGCTCCTACTCTCCTGTCTTCTAAAATAAGCCTACATAATACCTCAATTGCAAGAAAAATAATAACAGTGACAAGGCACACCCTTGTCTTATCCACCAAGAAGCTTTAAAGAATTGATATGCTAACACATTAATTAAAATTATAAAATAAATAAAATAAATAGAACAAATAAATCCCATAATATAATTCACCATCTACACATACAACCCAATATGATTAAGTATCATTCTTAAGTATAGCGAGTCTACTTTGATAAAAGCCTTGGATAGATCCAACTTCACCATTATTACAGATAATTTCATTGTTTTTATTGTATCAAGAGTTTCTTGAGAAACACCAATTTCTTTATAAATCTATCTACCATGCAAGAACCTAAATTACTTAATAGATATAGGAGAGAGGATATATTTAATTCTTGATGGAATTAATTTCCCTGTGATTTTGTACACATAGTTACATAATGAAATAGGCCTAACATTTTTAAAGAAAGAAGGATGATTATTTTTTGCAGTAAGAGCAATGAATGTATAGTTGAAGACTACTTTTACCATTCATGTCTTCCTAGAATTCTCCACAGCCTTGAGTAGGTTAGACTCCAAAAGGTCATAGAGTCTGAGAAAGAATTCAATAGTCTAGTGGTCAAGTATTAAACTGTTATATTTTGGAAAAGAGATTAAAACAACTTTGAGCTCCTCCTTTGGGGCTTTTTATAATAACTCACCATTGTCATCCTCATCTATAATTCTAGGAATGATAGATTTTATTGTAACTATTTTAGCTATATTGACTTGACCAATATCCTTGTATAGTTGACCAAAATACTTCACTCCTAATTCTCCTATTCATTTAATGGAGGAGACTTTACTTCCATATCAACCTTGGAGCTCCCAAATTGTATTGTTTCTCTATACGTTTTGTCAAGATATGGAAAAATTTAGTGTTCTCATCCCTATTTGCAATCCAAGGTACTATACTTTTCTACCTCCAACGTGCTTCTCTTTCTACCAACAATATTCTCATATCTTGTTTGAAACTTCTATAATTAAGTCTTATTTCCTCATCCATTTCTTTCTTAAAGTCATATTCTAGATACATTGCAAGCTCTTCCTAAATCTACCTTAGTTTTTAATCATCCATTAGTTTTATTTTATAGGTCAATTGAACCACTACTAGATTAACCCTTTCTAGATTTGTTGTAAATTGAATACTAGTAGATTCTCTTAAACTAGGATTAATATTTACCCATTTTGATTTTACTATAGCTACAAAGTTGTCATATTTTAGCCACTCAAAATTAAATTTAAAAGGATAATGTGGTATTTTGTCCTCTTTTGCTACAAGAAGTAATATGGAGAAGTTATTAGAGTCTTCTCAATCATCAACCCAAGACTTAAGTATATAAGTTTCATTTACCAAACTCTGAGCTACTACAAATCTATCTAGTCCCTTAAAACTCTATCAACCCTAATTCTCATGTTTCTCCAAGTTAGGACCAACTTTACGGGTTCTAAGTCTACTAGTACCTTGGATTCATACTTTTGGATGAAGGAAGTGGAAAATGGATTCAAAATAAACTTAGATTGAATAAAGGTTAGAAATATTTGAAAAAAAATGGATATCATGTGAGTAAAATGTGCTTATATTGAGACGGAGGGTGAACAGTATACAATAAAAAAAATTTGCCTTTTAATCCAAATAGTAACATCAGCATTAATAAAATATTAAACATCACACAAAGCATCACACACATGAGAGACATTATTTTTGTGTGGTTCACCCAAAGATGGTTACTTCCAAGGAGAAAGTATTTATTCTAAATATTTCTCAATTAATATTTTGGGAATCCTTCCCAATTACAATGTTTATAGACCTATATCCAAAGGAAATGTTGATACCATAAATATATTTTGTGGATCTCCATCCATAGGAGAACTCCTTCCACTATGCTCTGGCTAGTGATATTCTAGAAGACTATTGTCTCCACTGTACTGGCTTGTGGATATCTCTATTGAAGACTCTTTTCCCCACTCATAAGACCTATCCTCACTACCCTAGCTGATGGATATTTATCCACTAGATACTACTATCCTCTCTAATTTATCACCTCCAAAGCTTTGTCTCAACTATGTACTAAACACTGTCCAATTGGTATAGCACAAATCTACTCAACAAGTCCACTCAGAACTTGGTCAACTCTCCTCAATAGGTCCACTCAGAACCTTCTCAAATCTGCTCAATAGGTCCACTCAGAACCTGCTCAAATCTACTCAACAAGGTCGCACAAAAATTATCTAAATTTGCTCAAAAAGTCCTCTTTAGGAATCAACCAAATCTGTATTGTAAGCTTCCACAAAAGCCAACACAAAATTAGTCCACAAATCTTATCAAATAATTACCTCAAATTTTCTTAACAAGTCCACAAAAAACTTGTCCAATATCATAGAAACATAAAGAGAATTTTTAGAGACTCAATATGTTCTACTCTCACAACTCAATCTCTTTCACAACTCAAATCAGAATATAGAATAGTTTGTTTTATGGAACTTGAACAATCACTTCATACATCTACTTGACTAGGATCAATCAACTTACTCAACCAATCACTCAAGAAACAACTCTTGCTCAAAAACCCTAGTCCAAGCATGTATCATCCAACTCAAAATGTTTCCAACAATTCTCAACAACAAATCTCACATAACAATTATACTCATGATATTTTCAAACACTAGTTCAAGTTCTTTGCATAAAAACTCACTTCAAGAACCATGCTTATAAAACATTCTTCACATAACAATGATACTCATGATCTTTTCAAACCCTAACTCAAGTTCTTCACACAACCAATGGTTTCAATAATAATGCTTATAAAACAAGGTTTTAATCACAACTCTTAATTTAAAAAAACTTTGAAGCATTAACTCAAACACTTTTAAAAAGGAAACCCTAATAAAATCCTTTTCATTCCAAACTTTATTTTCTATTAAGCCATTCAATAAACTCAACTAAAGAAGAAATTGCCCATACCTTTTTTTTTGACAAGTAGTTGATCTCACGAATATGCCACACACACAATTACTTCTTTGTCAATATCAATAAGGGTTAGAGGATAATTTTCTCAACAAAACATAACACAAAAACAATATAAAATTTACAGCTTATTACTCCAACTCGATTAATAATAAAAACCCTCACAATAATCATAAAAACCCTTAATACAAAATCACACAATACCCACAAAGTATTAATCCTCCAATATACCACTATAGCAATTTAAGACTTTATTAAAAGTTAAAAACATAATTCTCCTTATAAATCCTAATGATAATTCTCAACTACCAAAACTTTCTTACAGAGCAACCATTCCAAAAAAAAACCACTAAAAAAACTTATACCTCCAACTTAGGCATTTAATTAAAATTAAAACCAAAAATATTACCTTGTCTTCAGAGGGAATCGAACCCTCAATGTTGCCCCCAATGTGCACCTTAGCTGCAGCCAAAGTTTTCACATGATCCAAACACTCATTTGAGATTAACGAAGTACCACATGCTACTTAATCTCCTCACACCTTTTGCCTTGGGCAAAATAATGTGTGTCATAGACACCTTAACCAACACAACTTACGATGCACCCATCAATATTCAAACATAAACCCTCTTGCAATCCAACACTTTCACGCTTCTCAAAATACCACTAGGCCATGTTGTCCTATGCAACTTCGAGGATTAAAGCTTCCTCCATTAAACACTTCTCTATCATGAATTTCATAAAAAATCACGAGTTCTTTTGATCGCATGCAATATTTTTAATTTTCAAGCAAGGATTATTATTTGAACTTTGGGCATTTGTATTTATATGCTTCCTCAATTGTTTTGAAAATGTCGGCACTCTCCATGTTATATTCCATGATGTCGATGGAGATTATAAAGGCTTCGAATACCTTTTGTCTTAAACCCAACCTTTGGGTTTATAAAATATATTTAGATTTTATAAAATCCACTTTTGTATTATAAAATATTAGAATAAGAATTACAAATATTTTATTTGGGTTTTCACCATATCACCTCTAATATTATAATAACCATTATTATAATATTATACCTTTGATAAAATATCTCATTCTCACTGTATTCCATATCGTAAATAATATTAATTTATAAAATTTAAATTCTCACTGAATTTAAATAATTTATAAAAATAAATATTATATCTCCTTTTGAACTCTTAACTTCTACACTAATTCACTTGATATTTGGCCTTCTTCCTGGCTATCAAATAACCATTTTTATAACCTTTATTTCCTACTGAAATCCTTGATTATTAATGATGACTTCATCTTGTGACATCAATGACAAATTTGACTTCAGGACTCAAAATATCCAATAATATCCCCCTTTGTCATTGATGGTAACCCATACTCTTCTTACCAAAACCTGACCTTTATTTTTATTTTGCTCCCCTTCGGACATTGCTCCCCCTGGCTCAATGCTCTCTAAAATATCAAATCTCTTCCCATTACACAAATCTCTCCCCTTTGACATCAATCGAAAAGGGTCACATTTGGGGCTCGGGGCTAAGAATGAGCCTCTTACCTTAGCCCCTTCCCCACATTTTGTTAAGGTGGTTAATTTTGGGGTGGGAGTATCACTCCTAATTTTCATTGAAGATACTCAAAAGTTTATTTTGAAAGTGGCTTAGTGAAAATATCTGCTATATGTTCCTTTGTAGTGACATATTCCAATATGACCTATTTATCTATCACCTATTCTTGTAGAAAATGATACTTAATATAAATGTGCTTTGTCCTGGAGTGCATTACCATATTTTTTGAGATACTTATGACACTTGTATTATCACATAGTATAGTAATTGGTTGATCATGTTTGATATTGAACTCTTCTAGAGTTCTCTTCATCCGTAACACCTATGTACAAGTGGCTACTATTGCAATAGACTCTGCCTCTACTATAGATAGAGATATTGAAACCTACTTCTTTACTTAACCAAGAGACTAGACATTCTCCAATAAAGAATTCTCCTCCACTTGTGCTTTTTCTATCATCAATGTTGCTAGTCCAATATGCATCTGTATATGTTGTTAGTGTGAAACTATCACTTTTGGGATACCAAAGCCCAAAATACATAGTCCCTTTTAGATACCTTAAAATTCTTTTTACTGCTACCACATGTGTTTCCTTAGGTGCTGCTTGAAACCTTATAACTAATCCCATTGACTGTACTATGTCTAGTCTTGTAGTTGTAACATATAATAAGCTGCCAATCATAGATATGTATAATCTCTTATTTGCCTTTGAAGATTTATCATTCTTACTCAAATTGCAACGTGTGACCATAGGAGTACTTACTGGTTTGTAATATTCTAACCTGAATTTTTTTAATATTTCCTTGATGTACTTAGTTTGAGATAGAAACACTCCCCTTTCTGATTGTGAAATCTGAAGTCCAAGAAAGAAGGATAATTCACTAAGCATAGACATCTCAAATTCATTTTGCATATTCTTAGAAAAATATTTGCACATATTATCATTGTTTCCTCAAAAATTATGTCATCAACATAAACAACCACTATTAGAAGATTATTTCCTTCATTTATGATATACAAATTACTATCTTCTATTCATTTTTTGAATCCGTATTCCTAAAGAAACTTATCCAATATTGAGTAGCATGCTTTGAGAGACTGTTTTAAACCATACAATGGCTTTTTCAATCTGCATACCTGATCTAGTGTATCTTCTAGTATGAATCCCTCTGGTTGTTCAATATAGACCTCCTCTTCTAGAACCCCATTTAGAAATGTTGACTTGTGTAGACACCAAAACAACACCAATCCGATTATGTGACTACAAACACTGATCGCACTGACACACACAGCCCCAAGGGCAGCCCCCAGAGGTTAAAAAATGGTCCTAACCACTCTCACAGTAGTTTTGGAAGGTCAAGAGTCAATTTGGCACCTTCAGGCACTCTTCTTCATACTCGTTCCACCCAGGGATGATTACAAACTGGTATTCACCCCACCCAGGGATGAATAGAAGTATTCACTCCAGGGTGGGGCGAATAGGAGGTTTGACTGGAAAAAAGTCAAATCTTGACAAATGGTAGCTCAGATCCGCCACTTAATTCTTCCTTCCTTGCATGGGAGTGTGAGTGAGCATTTTTGAGCGTTAGAGGCAGTTACAGAGGTAGCCATGAGGCCCCTAATCAGGGAGGAATCTCCTCCCTCCTAGGAAGGCATGATTGCCAAGTGGCACCTCTGCATGCTCATCCAAAGAGACCTCCAGGTCTATAAATTGGTGAGTTTTCTCACCACAAAAAAAATAGAGAAGGAGCATTTTGAGCAATGAAGTGCTGTCATTTTACTCCCACACACACACCTTTTGATTTGTGCCTATCGCATCCTTGATCTCTTTTGGAAGAGAGGTCATAGGGTGGTTATTGGAAGCGCAAATCCGGAACCCAAACCCAAAATTTGGCCACAAAATCCTACCAAATTTTCTGAAAACACCCCACAAGATATTTTGGACCCATCCCAAGTGGATTGGTGCCAAAATCGGGCCCCAAACGGTGGGCATCCTGCCCCCGGGTGCCCCCCACACTGTTGCAGGTCTAATCGTCCCGCCCCGGAATGATTAGGAATCTATGGTAGATTTCCACAATTTTTATTTTGCATATGATTCTAGGTTATCTAAATAGGCTGTAGTTTGAATTTCATTTCATTCTGAGCATTTTTGACCATGCTTTTATCATTTCTCGCCTTCACTAACTTGCAGATGGTACCATCAAATTCCTGGTGATAGAGGCCAAATTGGGAAAATATGACCTTCTGGGTCTTCCCAAAATTCCCCCAATTAGCTAACCCCAACTTTGTAGGTGATTTGGAGCCTCCGGGATAAGACATTTGGGACTATGCTTTCTGACAAATTATTGCAGGTTTATTCGTCCCGCCCCAGAGCGAATACAAATATGTGAGGAATTTCTTGACTGTTCTTTTTGCAGTGCCTCATAGGTGATGTTTTCATGCCTCTATGAAGTTTTTAGTTCATTTGGATTCATTTTAGTCATCATTTTATTTAATTCTTTGCAGGCACTAATCTCAGGCTTGGGGATTGCATGTTTTATTTCATCTACAGGTGCTACTGACTGTTTCTTGTTTCCTTGAATGTAGGATCTAGACATTGGAGGAGTAGCAAGGAGTCAAAATTCATATACACAAGTGGTGGCGATGTGTTGGTCCACCCATTTTACATGTGGGCACGTGGAAGAAGGAATAGCATTCATGGATGTAACAAGAACACATATTTAATGCTCCTGGCCCCTGAAAAGGGAGGAGGCGAATTGTAACCGAGTTCTGAAACACATCAATAAAAAGGGTTGTCTTCGTTATTGGATTTTTGTTTCATTTTGATTCGTTCATGCTTTCTCTCCTTTCATGCACTTTCAATTCATAGGACTTAGCGTTAAGTTTAGTTCCATTTGCATCGCACTTGGAGTTTCCTTTTTGTTTCCGTATCCTCGTGCTTCTAGTGGTGATCACGGTGGGACCCTTGTCCTCTATTTTTAAGATCAGAAATCTGATCAAAACTTGATTGTTTTTTCTTGCAGGTACCGAGTTTTCAAGCGCTGGACTGTTGTTCGTTCCAGCCTGTGGCGAATACAGAGCTGTAATTCATCTTACCCAGGGATGAATGGGCATTCGCCCCACCCTGTGATGAATACAGTCCTGTTATTCATCCCACCCCGGGATGAATAGTTGTCTATGCAGTTTCGGGATAGAAACTTAGAACCAACAGATTTGGGCAGAGAAGAGGTAAGGGTCTTGAACTCCTTCTGTCATTTCCTATTTTTTGTTTCCTATTTTTTTGGTTCTTTGCTTGCTTAGGGAAAGTTGCACTACATGTTTATTTTATTTCATGCAAAATAAAAATAACCTCACACATCATGTGGCAACATAAACACCAAGGAGCTGGTCGTAAAACCCCAGCCCTTGATCAAGACCAATGGTGGATCTCATCACCACCTTGGCTTGAATTTTGCATTCATAACCCCGATCGCTACTATTGCTAGACGTAAATCCTGATGAAAGCTGATCGAGTGTAGCTGGGGTGATTCCCAATGCATGAGGATAAGTCTTCTATGGTAGGTGTCAAAAATAGGGTGATTCCCCTTTCGTACCGCCTATGTTCCACGTACCATCTGCTCTCACGTACCAACAGTTTCCCTCACGTAAGGGCGGGTATATAGAGAGGTTGGTATATCGGCCTGGCAATGGTATATCGAAGGGGCGACCAATTTTGGGAGCCATAAGAGCCATCATATTGCATTTAAACATTCTTCACAAAAGCTTTCAAAACAAAATTAAAACACACTAAACCAGGTTTAGGACATTTTTTTTTTTTTTTTTTTATTTTTTTTTTTTTTTTTTTTTATTTTTTTTTTTTTAAATATAAAAAAAAAAAAAAAAAAAAAAAAAAAACAATCCCCGCCCCCCCCCCCCCCCCCCCCCCCCCCCCCCCCCCCCGCGGGGGGGGGGGGGGGGGGGGGGGGGGGGGGGGGGCGGCCGCCGCCCCCCCCCCCCCGCCCCCGCCCCCCCCCCCCCCCCCCCCGGCGCCGCCCGGCGCGGCCGCCGCGGCGGCGGGGTGGGGGGGGGGGGGACGCCCGCGGGGGCGCGGGGGCCCCCCCCCCCCCCCCCCCGGCGGCGCGGAGGCCGCCGCGGCGGCCCCACAAAAAAAGGGAGGGCGGCGGCGGGGGGGGGGGGGGGGGGGGGCGGGGGGGGGGGGGGGAGAAAAGGGGGGGGGGGGGGGGGGGGGGCCGCATATTTATCCCCCCCCCCCCCCCCCCCCCACCAATAAAAAAAAAAAAAAAAAAAAGAGAGCGGGGACCCCCACAAGGGGGGGCGCCCCCCCCCCACCCCTTTCACGTATATGAAAGGGAGCATGAGGAAAACCATTATATTCCTCAAGAGCAATACACAACATGGGAGCAATGCGCCTCCACACCTGCTATCTATCAGAATCACCCAACGAGGCCAGAGCCTCGAGTGAATGCCACCAACCTCGATAGAGGGAAGCGACCTATAGAGATCTCGGATCATCATGATCGAGATAAATGCATAGGAGAGGCATCTAGGCCTCCTAGACTCAAGATGGTAGAACAAATCGACCTGGAAGTCACTAGACATGCCACCCACCAAGCACAGATTACGCAGCTTGAGCAAGACCAACAATAGCTAGAGCATCTATATCACCTTAGCAAAGAGCGCATTCGGTGCCAGACAGATGAGCTGCTCCATAACACTATGCCTGAGAGGGTTCCAACCCCTCGCACCCAAAGAGCAAAACCATATGAGAGGCGCAACCCCTTGGTGCGAGACCGGTCTCCATGACCTTACCAAGTGCTACCTCTGAGACCTCCTAGACCTGAGCGGGAGGCCACTCCCAGGAACAATGATGGGCTCCCTCCATGGGGACCCACCCATGGTCATAGGTCTCATCCAGAAACTCCTCAAGAAGCCTATGAGGAGTATGAGCAAGAAGAAGAGCGGGCCGAAATGCCCTACCAAGGTGGAGGGGCCACTATCCGGCCACCCCTCCATAGGCCTCAAGTTTCCCACAACCCACAATGGGAGCAAACTAAGGAGGAAGAGATTAAATCTTCCGATGCATATAAAGCGTTGCTAGAGCGCTTGGAATCTATGGAGACCAAGACTTCTGGGCCCCAAAAGCCCATGTTACGCCAACTCCGTAGTCATCCCATGCATCCATCAGTGCCAGCACCCTCTTACCCTGAACACTTTAAGCTGCCTCAGTTGGCAATCTTTAGAGGTGAGGAGGATGCCCAAGAGCATGTGACTAGATTCCTGAGCCAATGCTTTGGCATTCAGGATAATGATGCTTTGCTGTTGAGAACATTTATCACCACGTTCGTAGGCCCTACCTCGGATTGGTTTACTCAATTGCCAAAGCACAACATTAGCAACTTAGATCAGCTAGTGGATGCATTCCTCGAATGCTTCACCTTCAACACTAAGAAGAAGGCATCACTAAGCGACCTAGCCAGCCTCAGGAAGTATGAGGAAGAAACCATGGCGGCCTATGGGAACCGGTGGAGGACTTTGCTTTCAAAGCTACCCTACCTCCCTCCTATGTCCGACCTCACACAAATGTTCTCAAAGAGCTATTTGAGATCGATCTCAGTGCTATTGTAGTTGCAACAATATGCCACCTTAGAGGAAGCTCTAGCACAAGCCAGAATCATTGAAGAGATCAAGATTCAGGATGGCGAGATAGCCAAGCCAAAAAAGAAAGAATGGTCTAAGAACACCAAAGTAGGGACCACGCAACAGAAACCCGCTGCGGTCAATCAGGTTGCTATCAACGTCCCCAAGCCTGCACAAGCAACACAGCCCCAAAAGGCTAACTATCAGGTGGTTCCTCTTAATAGTTATGATCAAGAAAATTAGAGGCAAGAACAAAACCAGCAGCGTCACCCTAGGTGACAATTCACACCTTACACAGAGTCCAGAGACTCCTTGTTTGATCGCTTGTCAATGGCAAACTTGATTAACCTGCCCGAGGTTCAACCCATAGATCCCAATGCACCAAAATCGAAGGGCTATAGGGAAGATTTGTACTGTAGGTTCCATAGGCGGAAGGGACATGACCTTAATGCCTGTTGGAAGTTTAAGGGCTTGGTGCAAGACCTAATTGATAACAAGACATTAGCGGTGGATAATCCCATGGCACCAAGCAACCAACAAATGGAGGTCTTTAAGGACCCCTTGCCTGCCCATGATGCATAGGAAAAGACCCTACAAGTCAATGAGGTCACACAAAACTGCCCCATGCAGGGGTATGTAGGGATGATCAATATAGTGACTCGAAACAGGAGGTATCCGAGTGTAGCTACCCCCCGGTAGCTACAAGAGAGGTGCCAACAATGTCACAATCGTAACAGCACCTTACACAACCTCCTCCACCTAAACCCATGGCCACAATTCAGACCAAACTCACTCAGAGCTTGAGGACCACGTCGGCTAGGCTCTCCATATATGAGCTCATACAACAATCAACGCCCCATCGGGAGGCTCTAATGGAGATATTGAAAGCCATCGAGTTGCAGCCCCATGAAGCAAATTCCTTCAACAACTTTGTGGGACATGTCAAACGATGCACTGAGCCAGTCATCACCTTTCGAGAAGATGAAGTGAAATCAGTGGTTGATGATATGGCGGATCCACCCCTGCACGTTATCGCATGGGTCAATGGGATCTCGTATAAGAGGGTGTTGGTAGACACTGGCTCATCCAGTAATATCATCACAACAATGGCATTGAAACACCTAAAGTTGCCAGCATCTCACATCATGGCTTCCACCTACACTCTACGAGCATTCAATGATGCGATATGCTCGATAGTTGGCACAATTGTCCTACCCATCCAGGTGGGACAAAAGACTATACCTACATTGTGCCATATTTTGGAAGGTGAGATGGCTTATAACATCTTGCTAGGTCGGTCATGGATCAGGGACATGAAGTGTGTCCCTTCGATAGCTCATCAGTGTTTAAAGTATACATTTGAAGGGGAAGTGCATGTAGTCCCGACGGACTTGGAACCCTTCAAGTATTGCAATGCGGTGCAGCTGATGCCGCAATCGACCCTTCCATCAATGCATTTGGATTTTTAGTTGAATCCATCTAAACAGGGTCCGATTCCGTAGGCATCCCCGTTGGCAAGCCCATCAAAACCATAGTCGGGTCCATCTTCATCGGCTGGTCCTTCACCAACGATGCCACCTACGGTGGCCACACAGAAGGATAAAGGGAAGAAACCCCTGGAAGAGGCACCACCATCAGTATCAACTATCTCTACTGAGGAGATGCCTACCAGAATGGAAGTCGAGGCTCCTAGTTCACCCGACATGGAGTGGACTCCGAAAGAACTTTCGTTCCCTCCCCCTCAATCGCCAACAATCACCGTTGAAATGGCCAATACGGGCCTAGGGGAGTATCTGGTGTGGAATATTGTAGCAACACCCACACTAGAGTCCATGCAGGACATGGGGAGACCTCGCCTCCCCATTGGTACCATTGTTCCTCTAGGCTACCCACCAAACCAGACAAACTTTGTGTATGGGGGCCTTGATCATGGTATTGAACCATACATGCAAGAGGACGAAGATGAAGAGCCCTTTGCGGAAGATGTCAATTATTTGTCTAACCCAAACTTTGCTTTGAGATACCTTGGCCAATGCAATTGGCATGGATATGGGTTAGGCAGATATGAGCAAGGAGTGCGTGTTCTTTGCCAACCAAGGTACCAAATGCCATACGACAAGTCAGGAGTAGGGTTCAACCACCCCCTCCCCTTAGACATCTTGGTAGAGAACATGCAAGGCCTAGGGATAGGCAACAAGGGGGGATTGGCATTAGATCCATATGCCAACCCTAACATGACATACACACTGGGAGATTATCTCCCATTGTTGACAACCAACCTTGTTGACCTCAACAACCCTTTCCCTTCGCTCGAAAGAGGAGAAAGTTCAAGAACACACCTAAAAGAGAGGTGTAGACAAGGTCAAGAAGGATCATCAGAAGACGAGTCAGAATATGAGGTAGCACCATGGGATCCCTTCGAATCAGATAGCAATCACTCACAAGTGACCCCCATGGATGATTATCAGGAAAGCCTCTTGGCAATGTTCCCTTTGGTGGCTCCCATCGAGCAAGTGCCACCACAAGACAATCAGGCCCCATCGTAGAGAGCGAAACAACCCCAATGGGGCCAGATCAATTTTCTCGAGCAAGACGAGCCTCTAATGTCGCACATAGTTGTTGGAGCCAACGAAGGCCTTTGGATCTCCGACAGTGATTACGAAGATGAAACTGAGATAGCCTATCTCAATCATATGCGACAACAATACCCCTTGGAGATTAACGACATATTTGAACAACTAAACATAGTGCCAGGGCATGAGTGGTACGTAGACCCAACATGGTGGGACCAAGTGTTGAATCTGCCACTTTGGGCATACGGAGAACACCTTCCACCCAGAGACCCTATAGCGATATCAGTGCCGAGGGTAGACCCTGTCTTCCTATCCGCACATAGGGCCGATCCATTCGTGCCAATACCTCTAGAGCCAGACCCGGAGCACAGAGAACATCCAGAATGTTTGATTCATCACACCCATGGTAATGGAGACCAAAATCATTTCATCAACATGATCTCCATTGACTTAACCACCCCCATCCACAATCCGGCCGATCCAACATAGTCATTGTATCTAGACATAGATGCCATAGACTGGGATCACGTCAATTTACCACCATCCCCATCAAAGTACTGGCCTTTCGATGAAATGCTCCATTTCACCCTAGAGCCAACTCAGGATATCTTCCATGCTGAGGAGGAACCCGAGGTTCCCAACGCAGATTTGAACTCAACAAATGATATCCATTTGATCCCAACTCCACACCAGTTGGAGGATGGATCCCACATGTCGGTCGAGGAGATGACTGACGTAGACATCGGCTTGGATCCAATGAATCCATAGATCATCAAGCTAGGGGTAAGCTTATCCCCTAAAGAGCAAGCCGACTACATTACCCTTCTCAAAGAGAAGAAGGAGGTTTTTGCATGGTCATACAAAGACATGTCGGGGCTAGATCCATAGCTAGTCATGCATAACCTAACGCTTGATCCGACAGTCAAGCCCGTTAAGCAAAAACTATGTAAGATGCACCCAACAGTGGCCTTAATGGTCAAAGACGAGTTGCAAAAGTTGTTGGATGCACAGTTTGTCATCTACGTGGATTACCCACCATGGCTGTCCAACATGGTGCCCATCAAGAAGCTTGATGGGAGGATTCGCATATGCACTAATTTTTGAGATCTAAACAAAGCGAGTCCTAAGGATGATTTCCCCTTGCCAAGCATCGACGCATTGGTAGATGCTACAGTAGGTCACGAAATGCTATCCCTCATGGATGGTTTCTCAGGATACAATCAAATTCGTATCAATCTCGAGGACCAACTAAAAATGGCGTTCACAATGCCTTGGGGGACATTTTGTTATAAGGTCATGCCCTTTGGCCTTAAAAATGCTGGCGCCACCTACCAACGTGCCATGACGTACATCTTCCATGATTACATGCATAAAAATTTGGAAGATTACATGGATGATTTGTTGGCCAAATCTCTTTTGCGCCCAGATCATCTCGATGACTTAAGTAAGATCCTCGATCACCTCATGGAACATAAAGTCAGACTGAATCCCAAGAAGTGCGTATTTGGTGTCACATCTGGAAAACTCTTGGGTTTCATAGTCTCAAAGTGAGGCATCGAGGTGGACCCAAACAAAGTCAAGGCAATCCTTGAAATGCTCCCCCCAACTACCATTAAATAGCTCAAAAGTCTGCAAGGAAAGGTCGCATCAATTAAGCGCTTCATAGCGCAGCTATCTGACAAGTGCCGACCCATGAACAAATTATTGCATAAGGGTGTAGCATTTCACTGGGATGACGAGTGCCAGTCAGCCTTTGATGACATTAAACAATACTTGGCTTCACCACCAGTATTGGCACCACCTAGACCAGGAGTGTCATTCTACTTATACATCTCAGCTATTGAGGTGGCACTGGGCGCCATGCTAGCCCAAAAAAATGAACTTCACAAAGAATAGGCTACTTATTACCTTAGCCGCACCCTGGTCAGTTATGAACTTAACTATGCATACGTTGAGAAGCTCTGCTTGGCAGTGGTGTTTGCTACCAAAAAGCTATGCCACTACATGCTCAGCAATACGACGTATGTTGTGTCTAAGGAGAATCCATTGCGATACATGATGAGTCATACTTATCATAGTAGCCGCACGACGAAATGGATCATGTTGTTGATGGAATTTGACATAGAGTTTATTGGACAGAAATCCATCAAAGGTCAAGTCATAGCCGATCAACTAGCAGAGGCTCCTCTCGAAGATGATCAGCCTCTGGTCATAGAACTACCCGATGATGGGGTCTTCCATGTCTCAGAATCGCCAGATTTTGATGAGCCTGAGTCACAGGCCGATATAACCCTATTTTTTGATGGTTCTAAATGTGAGCAAGGTGGTGGCATGGGAATCATATTCTTTACATCACAAGGGACTCCAATGCCTCTGTCATTTAAATTAGACTTCCCGTGCACCAACAACAATGCAGAATATGAAGCCTTGCTCATAGGTCTTCAGACAACAATCACCATGAACATCAAATGATTAAACATCTTTGGTGATTCGTTGCTAATTGTCAACCAAGTTAAAGGGGTATTCTAGTGTAAATGCCCAGTTCTGCAGGCCTACAAAGCCCTTGTGGACAAATTCTTGGCAAATCTTGAATGGTACGACATCGAGGCACTCCCTCGGTCATCGAATCATTTTGTGGACACTATGGCCTCCTTGGGGTCACTAATCTCGCAAGACATCTCTGGTGATATGACAACCATTCAAGTCAAAACACTATCGCAATCCATGATGGAGCGTGCAAGCTCTGACTTAATGCTAGGAATCCACCTGATCCAGATTGAACCATCCCTAGATAGGTTCTCTCGAATCCATGATTGTCTGAATCATGCCAACTGGGGGTCCTTGTTCTCCCCTACTCCCCTTAATAGCAACACAATGCTATTCTTACAAGTTCTTTCCCACTCAGCTTTTGCTAGGGATGAACTTCAAGAGGGATTGGTTGTTCATACCGTCGAGGCTTCTGATCAGCAGGATTGGTATTCACCCATAAGGGATTACCTCAAGCTAGGTAACCTCCCGCTTGGATTGACGCATGCCACAAAATGATCATTCAAGCAAAAAGTGGCAAAGCATGTCTTGTTAGGAGACATTTTGTACCGTCGTAGCTATGAAGGAATCCTCCTTCATTGCTTGGACCAGCAGGAGTCCACTTGGGCGATCACCCAAGCGCATGATGGTACGTGCGGTGGCCACTTCAGTGGTATGGCCATCGCAAAGCGCATTCTCTGCATGGGCTATTATTGGCCATATTTAGAGCGAGATTGTTGCACGTATGTGAGGAAGTGCGTGAAGTGTCAACACCATGCTAATTTGACACACGTACCTTCTTAGGCCTTGCAGCCGATTCAATCGGCTTGGCCATTTTTGTAGTGGGGTCTAGATCTAATCGAAAAGATCTCCCCTGCATCGTCCGACCATCACACGTTTATCATAATGGCCACAGAGTACTTCACCAAATGGGTGGAAGCAATTCCGCTTGCCTCTATGACTGGAACCCGCATTTCGGAGTTCATTTTACATAATATCATATGTCATTTTGGTATTCCATCCAAGATAATCTCGGATAATGGGACGTCATTCAAGAACAAAGACGTGCGTGCTTTGACCACAAAGTACAAAATTCAGCATAGTTTTTCAACACCCTATTATCCGTAGGCAAATGGGCAAGCAGAGGCGTCAAACAAAATGCTAGTTGCCATCCTCAAAAAGATAGTCGTAGATAGTCATAAGGATTGGCACATTCAGATCCCACTTGCCCTATGGGCTTATCACACTAGCATTCGGACACCCACTAGGGCAACTCCATTTTCGTTGGTGTATGGCTCCGAGGTAGTCATGCCTCTCGAGTTGGAAATTCCTTCCCTACGCATATCAATGCAAGAGTTCATCGATGATGACACTGCATGGCAGGCCCGATTAGACCAGCTTACGTTGCTCGATGAATGACACGTTAATGCTCTTGAGCATTTACGTATCTATCAAGAGCGACTTAAGAGGGCATACAACATGAAGGTTCACCTGAGGGACTTTCAGGTTGGTGACTTGGTCTTAAAAGAGAACCAATAGAACTCTAACTTGCCGCCCCATCTAAGGGACAAATTCATGGCAAACTGGTTAGGTCCTTATGTCATCGATAGTAAAATAGGACCTGGAACATACCGGCTAGCCTCTCTTGATGGAATCAAGGAACTAGAACCCTTGAACATCAGTCATTTGTGGCCATTCCATATTTAATAGAGCCATAGCCCAAAATGCTCCAAGGATTCTCATAATCACTTGGTCAATCCCAAAATGCTCCAAGGATTCTCATAATCGCTTGGTCAATCCCAAAATGCTCCAAGGATTCTCATCATCGCTTGGTCAATCCCAAAATGCTCCAAGGATTCCATAGCTTGTCAATCCCAAAATGCTCCAAGGATTCTCATATTTGGTCAATCCCAAAATGCTCAGTCATAATTTGGTCAACTCCAAAATGCTCCAAGGATCCCTACAATCGCTTGGTCAACCCCCAAAAAAATGCCCCAAAGATGCCCATTACCCCTTTGGTCAAACCAAAAAGCTCCAAGGATTCCCACAATCGCTTGGTCAAAAATAAGAAAATTCAAAAACAATAAAATCATCAAAAATACAACAAAAATTTGCACCTCATTTCCATACATGCTCAAAATCATCACAAATAAAGAGCTCTTCTTGCACCTCATCAATCCATCAAAAACACAAAAATAATAGCTGCATTAAGCATCACATCCATACATTGCATATTTGTGGTCATACAGGTCAAAGGCACCATAGAACTGTAATTACTCGGCAAATCCATCCGTTCCCACATTTCTCAATTCTGTAATAAACCACCATTCACGTTATTTTACCATACCATAGTCAGTGGTCTTCTAATGTATCTAGAGTTTTGTCACTCAGCTGTCATTAGCCTTCTAGCCAAATACTGTACAAAGTCAGACAGATTTTCCAAAGGTAGAATCTTACTTGGATCACACCTTGTTACGTAACATCCCAACACAAAGTTAAAACACATAAAAATTCCAAAGTTGTGTGAACGAAAGATGAAACCTGCAAAGCAATCCAGGTCACCATAAGTGAAATGGTTATCTTGCTCATCCCCCTATGCGAATGACCCCAAGAATGCTGAGAGTTGGCAAAAGGACAAGCATCTTCCCTACCCAATTCCCCAAGAATCCCAAGTTCTCAAAAAGTTGCAAAAATCATAAAATTTTGCAAAAGTCAAAACTCCAAAAAATTGACATCACCACCAAAGTGCATACCTCAAACGACACATACAATAGTGATCCTCATCACTCGAAATTCAAATCCCTTGCTCAAAAGAAAATATATATAATAAAAATAAACAGTGATTTTTATCACTACAAAAGAGCAAGTATCCCAATACAATTGAAGAAAAGAAGGGAGTCGAACTTGAATCCCTGGAACTCTCAACATTCAGAAGGTCATGAGGTGAACCTCAATACCGGTTTGGTGGATAGCCTATCGGTCACTGGTGGTAAACCTCCCGCATGATGATATATCTATCACATTAACTCGTGTACAGATCAATGTTTGCATGTGGATGGGCTAGCTTATGGTATCCTAGATAGCACCATAGATTAATCTGACTAAATACAACAAAGGAGTTAGTGGAGCTAATTAGGTGATCCTCAGTACAAGTTTGGTTGACAACCTATCTGGCACTGGCGGTATCCTGACAAATACCACATAAACGAACTCAATTGCACACACAGGGATGTGAAATAACTTGGTCAAAGACAAGTCCGATTCATACCTTGTCCAAAAGTCTTGGAAGATAACATTACAGTACTGGCTAGTTGGTTAAAACATCTGAGTCTCAGAAAACCTTAACTACATTCTAAAACCACCTGTGCAATCTGTCATCCTCGAATTGCCATCAAAAAATACAAAAATAGCATGTATACAACAAAATTCATTCACCACAGCAATCGCCTAAGACAAAAAGCCATAAGTTCTAAATAGTCTATGGTGCCCTCACCAAAAATCACACATTTAATCCATCCATTCCATTTGCATATCCTAAAAATTAGAAACATTTGCATTCATCATAACATATGCATCCATCAACATCAATTAACATGCATACATACACATTCAACAACCATTGAGCATAACATCAAATGCCGACATGTGTATAAACAAAATAAAGTCATCTGTATATATATCATCAAAAATGCCCGTAGGCTACAATAACCGGTCATCTGACCCCGCCAAAAGCAAAACCTCAAAAACCCCTAAGCCTAGGGCATCGGCCACCATGATCACGTAGGATCGGTGCGACGGGAACTACCCCCCATGGTGTGGGTCCTATGGGACCCCTCAGGGTGGCTACCGCTAGCCCCCACATCACACCTACTAGAGCCCCCTCATCCAGTCGCCTATGTCGAGAAGATGTTGACTTCTCAGTATCGCTCCCTCTCGAGCGGTGCGATGACCCACCTCCACTAAGCGTAGGGATCCACCCACCGAGGTGGCTAATCTCCACCTCCAGCTCCAACCGATGCCACACCAAGTCCATCTCCCACTATCGATACATAGCCAAATTTTCATTGCACTATGCCAACTACGCCCGTAGAAGATCCCTCTCCCGTGCCGCATCAGTATCCCCCTCCTATCGATGGTGCATAGCCCATGCGGTCTCCCACTCCGCTAGCTGAGTCCACAAGAGATCCCTCTCCTGTAGAGCCTCCCCTAGCTCCTCATCCCATCTCCAGAGTAGCCCCACCAATCATGCATTCTCAGCATGCAACCCTACCTCCGTGTCCTCCATGACTACCTAGGGCATTGGCATCTCTAGAATAGTAGCCTACTCTAGCTCCCACTACTCCGAGATGTCCTACATCTCCGGCTGCTCCGGAACCCCAAAATCCTCCCCCATAAAATCATCCACCTCTACCATATCTACATCCTCTAGCGGAACCCCCCAACCCTCACCTGGTGCCTCTGCACCCTCATCACCTATTGTCACTGCCTCGACACCTCCCAGTGGTCCCTCTCCCCACCATCATCATAGTGTCCACCACTGGTCATACTCCATGGTAGTCCCAATGTCGTCCACATCTAGGACATCAATAGCTATGTCAGAATCCTCACCCAATGGTGCAATGATCGGCCAGGCTAGAGTCCTCTCATCCCCCTAATGTCGATAGACCACGGGCTCCCTAGGAAACCCCTGGCGCACCCCAAACTATCGTGTCACTTGGCTGTAAGAGAAGAACTCCTACTCGGTCCCATGCCACCCAATCAGCCATCACCCTCTATGAACCTATCGAAGCCACTCTCCAGCCTCAAGCCAGGCTGGACAGTCTCGATAGGGGTGCCAGAACACCTCCCCTAGAGTAAGCTAGGCAAAGGCATCGGCATAGTGCCCTACGACACCTGCCCACCATCGACTCTGCCCCTGCTCCTCGGACCACCACCATAGAGCCACGTAGCCTATATCCCTATCCACCATCTCCGCCCGAGTAGTCCATGGCAGCCCCATCGGCCTCTCCACCGCTATATGCTGCCAAGCCCAGCACTACAATAGAAAGCTGCACCCAATACCCTTCCACCTTCGACAGTGGACCTCGTACAACTCATCATAGAGCTGTGCCAGCAACGTCTACCCCCACCTCATGATCATAGGTGCATCCGTAGGACACTCCACCAACCGAAAGACCACATCCAACAGGTTCCATGGGAACCTCGCACCTGACGAGTCAGGTAGCAACATGTTGGAAATGAGGCCCATAAGTACTGCGTGCCTCACTCCCAACACCCCCTTCTCCAGCCACCATCGAACTAGAATCCTACCAATCTGGCAGTCACACTTTGCCCTCTCCACTGGGCTATCCACACCCACCTCCTCCCCATGCCCAAAATAGCGTGTCAACACTATTGTCCACTGATCCCGTGGCGTCGTCCGGATCGGCAGTCCATCTATCGAAATCTGAAGGATCCGATAGACATCCTCTAAGGTCACTATCATCTCCCCTATTGGGAGATGGAAGGTGTTGGTCCAGGGATCCCACAAGTTGATCAGGGCCATCAGATAGGCCCGATCCCCGACCATAGGCTCCATCGAGTCACCTGCTTGAGCCCAAGGGCATCAAGCCACTCCTAGTCAACCAAAGTCAGTGCCTCCCATGCTTCAGTAAAAATAGTAGGTACACGGTACCGGCTCTTCACAACCTACAAAAGAAAACAACACAAAAACATTAAAATCATGAAAAATTGTACAGTAGTAACATGAATATACAACAATGCATAAAACAATGTACAACTAAAAACAACAAAATTCACAAAAATTCAAAACATTTATAGTTTGTCAGTCTTAGGGTTTTTGTACTCTAAGTTTAAAACTGACAAAAAAAAAAAAAAAAAAAAACAATTTTAAAATAGGTTTAGGGTTTTTTTAAAAAAAAAAAAAACAAAAATTTTAAAATACAGTTTGTCAGTCTTAGGGTTTTTGTACTCTAAGTTTAAAACTGACAAAATAAAATAAAAAACAAACAAAAACAATTTTCAAATACAGTTTGTCAGTCTTAGGGTTTTTGTACTCTAAGTTTAAAACTGATAGACAAAATAAAAAAACAAACAACACAAAATTAACATGACAGTTTTTACCTAGGGTTTTCAATCAAGTTTTAAAAACTCACACATTCAACCTAAAAAACTAGGGTTTCACGGTCGGTTTATCCTAAGGTTTTCATGTAACAAAAACATCACAAAAAACAAAATTTTCTTTTTTCCTAGGGTTTACCTTACTGTAAAAAGGAAATAAATTTTAGACTTTTATCACGTCTTTTCCACATACATGTAAACTAAGGTTTCATTTTTTACGAAGCCAACTAAAAAGAAAAAAAAATTTTTAAACTAAGTTTTGAACTAAGTTTTTCCGTTCAGTTTTGATCTTTGTGTACCTAGGGTTTTACCTAAAGTTTTCATGAAGCCATAAAACAAAAAGTCATGCATAATGACATACATTTAATTAAGGGGTTCATTTTTTAATTTGAACAACAAAATCACAAAATACAAGCAATAACGAGGAAGGTCACTCACCGGTCTCGCTTCGGCTCTACCACTTGATGACCTGGTGCATGAGCTCATGGTGTTAAAAAATTTGGTAGCGCTTCGCTTCGTAGAATCGACCTCCTCCTCCTCAGAGCTCCAAATCGCCAAAAAATTGAATGCAAATGAGCCCAAACCCTAGTTTTGGCCCTTAAATAGGCTTTTCAGCTTGTAATCGTTCCTCCCTAGGATGAGCACTCTAGTTAGCACTCGTCCCACCCTGGGATGATTACTAAACTGGTATTCATCCCACCCAGGGATGAATACAGAGCAAAAATTTCAAAAAAAAAAAAATGCACCAAAATGCACCAAAACAAGCAATAAAATTGTCCGATGAGAGTGCTTTTGCACTTGACATTTCGGGCATGCAAAACCGATGTCGGTCAATCTCATATCCTTCCTTTTTTAAAAAAAGTTGAAAGGGTTACAAATTGTCACTATCCTATTCCCTAAGAAGGCTACCATAGCCGGACCGCTCCACGGGAGGACGGATTTTTGACAATTTCAGCTCCAAAATGCGTCACAAAAAGGGTTAAAACCCACCAAAAATAGGTCTAAATGTCAGAAAACCGCACGCACATTCAATGATAAACATCTGAAGGCACCCTTACACAAGTCATCTTGGGTCAAGTGACTCATCGCTTTTCTCATGTAGGTCATTCCCTCATCGATTCATCGCTTGAGGGGGTAGTCACACTTAGTCACCAATCAACAAATACACACCCAATCATGAAAATGGCATGCATTCAAAGAATCATTGATAAAGACAATCGCGCCCCTGCTTGGGGCAGCAAACAAGCAATAATCACAAGCTGATCAAACACTTGGCATTCATGAATCATGAACTCAAGGTTCCCACAGACAAAAGGTTGCGCCCTTTGCCTATTCATGACTGATCGATGTCCAAGCGCAAGTAACACCTCACCGAAAAAGGTTAACACTTGGATTGAGTTCCTTCGCTCGTCAAAAGCAAGGATTCAAGAATGCATGCCCTTTCCATACTTGGGGCATCAAAATTTGGTTAGGTTACTGAGAAACCCTAATCATTAGTGCTTTGGTTATCTATTTTTGCTCAGCACTGCGCCACGCACAACGCTTCCCAAAAAGGGGCATCTATAGACACCAAAACAACACCAATCCGATTATGTGACTGCAAACACTGATCGCACTGACACACACAGCCCCAAGGGCAGCCCCCAGAGGTTAAACAATGGTCCTAACCACTCTCACAGTAGTTTTGGAAGGTCAAGAGTCAATTTGGCACCTTCAGGCACTCTGCTTCATACTCGTTCCACCCAGGGACGATTACAAACTGGTATTCGCCCCACCCAGGGACGAATAGAAGTATTCACTCCAGGGTGGGGCGAATAGGAGGTTTGACTGGAAAAAAGTCAAATCTTGACAAATGGCAGCTCAGATCCGCCACTTAATTCTTCCTTCCTTGCATGGGAGTGTGAGTGAGCATTTTTGAGCGTTAGAGGTAGTTACAGAGGCAGCCATGAGGCCCCTAATCAGGGAGGAATCTCCTCCCTCCTAGGAAGGCATGATTGCCAAGTGGCGCCTCTGCATGCTCATCCAAAGAGACCTCCAGGTCTATAAATTGGTGAGTTTTCTCACCACAAAAAAAAAAGGGAGAAGGAGCATTTTGAGCAACGAAGTGCTGTCATTTTACTCCCACACACACACCTTTTGATTTGTGCCTATCGCATCCTTGATCTCTTTTGGAAGAGAGGTCATAGGGTGGTTATTGGAAGCGCAAATCCAGAACCCAAACCCAACATTTGGCCACAAAATCCTACCAAATTTTTTGACAACACCCCACAAGATATTTTGGACCCATCCCAAGTGGATTGGTGCCAAAATCGGGCCCCAAACGGCGGGCGTCCTGCCCCCGGGCGCCCCCCACACTATTGCAGGTCTAATCGTCCCACCCCGAAATGATTAGGAATCTATGGTAGATTTCCACAATTTTTCTTTTGCATCTGATTCTAGGTTATCTAAATAGGTTGTAGTTTGAATTTCATTTCATTCTGAGCATTTCTGACCATGCTTTTATCATTTCTCGCCTTCACTAACTTGCAGATGGTACCATCAAATTCCTGGTGATAGAGGCCAAATTGGGAAAATATGACCTTCTGGGTCTTCCCAAAATGCCCCCAATTAGCTAACCCCAACTTTGTAGGTGATTTGGAGCCTCCGGGATAAGACATTTGGGACTGTGCTTTCTGACAAATTGTTGTAGGTTTATTCGTCCCGCCCCGGAGCGAATACAAATCTGTGAGGAATTTCCTGACTGTTCTTTTTGCAGTGCCTCATAGGTGATGTTTTCATGCCTCTGTGAAGTTTTTAGTTCGTTTGGATTCATTTTAGTCATCGTTTTATTTAATTCTTTGCAGGCACTAATCTCAGGCTTGGGGATTGCATGTTTTATTTCATCTACAGGTGCTACTGACTATTTCTTGTTTCCTTGAATGTAGGATCTAGACATTGGAGGAGCAGCAAGGAGTCAACATTCATATACACAAGTGGCGGCGATGTGTTGGTCCACCCATTTTACATGTGGGCACGCGGAAGAAGGAATAGCATTCATGGATGTAACAAGAACACATATTTAACGCTCCTGGCCCCTAAAAAGGGAGGAGGCGAATTGTAACCGAGTTCTGAAACACATCAATAAAAAGGGTTGTCTTCGTTATTGGCTTTTTGTTTCATTTCGATTCGTTCATGCTTTCTCTCCTTTCATGCACTTTCAATTCATAGGACTTAGCGTTAAGTTTAGTTCCGTTTGCATCGCACTTGGAGTTTCCTTTTTGTTTCCGTATCCTCGTGCTTTCAACTTGACATCCATATGATATACCTTGAAAATATTTAAACTTGAGAAGGTTAAGAATATCCTTATAGCTTCAATTCTTGCAACTAGAGCAAAAGTTTCATCAAAGTCAATTCCTTCTATTTGTGCATAACCTTTACTAACCTTTATTTTTGATCACTTGTTCGTCTTCATTCAACTTATTTTTGAATATCCATTTTTTGGCAATCACATTTTTGTCCTTTGGTCATGGAACAAGTTCCCAAGTTTTGATTTTATCTATATGATCCAACTCCTCATTCATTGACTTAATCCAATATTCATCCTCACTAGCCTGAGTGAAGTCTTTTGGATCAATATTAGATAACAAGGAAAAATTTACTTGTTGAGATGGTTTTATTATTCTTCTCCTTGTCTATATTTCATCTAGATTCCTGATGATCTGTTCTTTTGTATGAACTTTCTATACATACCTGGAAGGAGTCTTAGGAAGAAGCCTTTGTTTTTATTCTTCATCTTTGTTTGATTCCTCACAAAATTCTTCTTGAAAACATCCATTCTCTTGGTACACAGTTTGTTGAACTGGTTCTATGGAATCTATCTTCTCATAAATTGGTACATTTATACTTTCCACCATAGTGCATGTTCTATTTTTGAAACATCTGTAGGCCTTACTCTTTTTGGAATAACCAAGAAAAATTCCCTCATCACATCTTGGATAAAACTTGCCCAAGTTTTGATCTTTCTATGTTATATAACATTTGCTTCCAAAGATTCTAAAATGTTTTACAGTAGGAGGTATTCCTTTCCAAAGCTCATAAGGATTCTTGTGATGATTTACCCTTAATTAAGCCCTAGTAATTATGTATACAGCTATGGATATCACTTCTTTCTAAAAACCATCTGATAACTTAGATTCATTTAACATAGCTCTAGCCATGTTTTTAAGAGTCTTGTTATTCCTTTCAACTACTCCATTTTGTTGAGGAGATCTTGATACTGATTACTCTCTCTTGATTCCATGTTGTTCATAAAATTCTACAAATTTATTTGAAGTAAATTCTCTTCCTATTTCGAATTATAGACACTTAATCCTTTTTCATGTTTCATTTTCAACCAATTCCTTGAATGCTTTAAATTTTTCAAAGGCCTCTGATTTATCTTTTAGGAAGGTTACCCAAACCATTATGGAATAATCATCTACAAATAACATGAAGTAACTCTCACCCTAAATACTTTGTGTTTTGTAGGACCACACAAATCAGTATGTATTAGGCTCAATGGCTCATATGACATATAATATTTTGGTTTAAAGTTTGTCCTAGTTTTCTTTCCATGTTAACAGGATGCACAAATTGTGTTTCAAGGTCTTCTTATTTTTGGTAAATCTCTATCTACTTGTTTATTTCTTATACTGACTATTTTATAAAAATTAAAATAACCAAATATTCTATGCCACAACAAACTCTTATCTTCTTGTGATAGAAAGCATTTTTCTCCTTTGATATCATTGATCATGTATAAGTTATTTGGGGTCCTTCTTGCAATTGCAATTATTTTCCCAGTTTTAGTTTTCCTTATTTCACACCTATCTGGATGGAAGGTGACCATGTATCCTTGATCACAAAGTTGAATTATACTCAGTAGATTGTGTTTTAACCCTTTGAAATACAAAACATTCTTTGTTTTTGTTTTTCCATTATTTAGACTTAGATTTCCTCTCCCAAGAATCCTTGTTGATCCATTGTCACCAAAACTTACTGATCCTCTATTTTTTTCTTCCATTACAATGAATTTGTATTTGTATCCTGTCATGTGACTAGAGTAACCACTATCAAGATACCATTGTTCTTATTTATCTTAAGCATGAATGGATTTTTGTACTAACATTGATCTAGCCCTAACATTCTTTATTTCATATTTTCTAGTTGTTGGAATTGTTTTTCTAGACTTAGGAGGTATCATTTTACACAATCTAGACTTGTGCCCAAAATTATTGCATTTGTAACATATAACATCATCATCCATGAGAGATGCAAAGGAATTTAAATTTCTATTGTATCTTGCATAATGAATATAGCGTGCAACTCTATGAGCATATTTATTGTAAGAAAAACAATGACCATGGAAGAAATTATGTAACCTGTTTGGATGTCTTAGAATTTGTGAAGAAGTCATCTTCTTCTTGTGATTAACTCTTATCCAGGGTTCTCCTTTTCTTTCTTCCTTTCTGATATCCTTTTCTTGTTTTTCTTTGTTTGAATTTTCTACTTTTTTGAGACTAGATTCCTCTTTCTGCTTCTCATATTCTATATCTTGTAGTACATTGGTCCTTTCCACTTTATACCTTAGGAGAACAATTTTTGCTTCCAATTTTTCACATTTTGTTTCCTTGGATCTCAATAGATTTGTCATAGCTTTCTCAATCTTCTTTCCTTCTCCCACCCTAATCTTGAGTTCTATGAGAATCTGTATAAGTTACGTTCTTGCTTCTTCATCTTCTTGAACTTGTTCTTTCAAGATTGAATTTTTCTCTCTAAGTCTTTCCAATTTTTTGAGAGAACAAATAATTCTTCTTTTATATTAAGCATAGTCTCATCTTCACTTTCTGAAGTCAAGTGTGCTACCGAAGGATCCTCTTCCAAAATGCTAGTCTTTTAATGAAGAGACTCGCTCTGATACCAATTGAAGAACATGTGCTTATACTGAGAGGGGGGTGAAAATTATACAATAATTTTTTTTGCATTTTAATCCAAATAGTAGCATCAAAATTAATAAAACAATAAACATCACACAAAGCATCACACAAATGAGAGACATCATTTTTACGTGGTTCACCCAAAGATGGCTACTTCCACAGAGAAAGTATTTCTTCTAAATATTTCTCAAATAACCTTTTGGGAATCCTTCTCAATTACAATGTTTATGGAGCTTTGTCTAAAGGATATGTTGATCCCCTAAATATGGTTTGTGGATCTCTAGCCACAGGAGAAATGCTTCTCCTATGCTATGGATGGTGATCTTCTAGAAGACTACTACCTCAAATGCACTAGGTTGTGGATCTCTCTCCACTGAAGACTCTTTTCCCCACTCATAAGACATGTCCTCACTACCTTGGATAATGGATATCTATCCACTGGAGACTACTATACTCTTTTCTCTATCACCTCCAAATATCTATATCCATTATGTACTAAACACAGTCTAGTCAGTGTAGCACAAATTTGCTCAATAAATCCACTCAGAACTTGCTCAACTCTGCTCAGTTATGTCCACTCAAAACCTACTAAAATATTATTAATAGGTCCACTAAGAACCTACTAAAATATGCTCAACAATATCAGACATAACTTGTCCAAATCTGTATTGTAAGATTCCACAAAAGCTCACATAAAATCAGTCCACAAGTCTTCTAAAATACTTACCTCAAATCTGCTTAACAAGTCCACATAGAACTTTTCAAATATCATAGAAATATAAAGAGAATTGTTAGAGAATCAATATATTTTACTATCACAACTCAATATCTTTCACAACTCAAATAAAAATATAGAATATTTTGTTTTTTGGAACTTGATCAATCACTTCATACATCCACCTGACTAGGCTCAATAAACTTACTCAACCAATCACTCAAGAAAAAACTCTTGCTCATAAAACCTAGTCCAAGCATGTATCATCCAACTCAAAATATTTCCAATAATGCTCAACAACAAATATCACATAACACTAATACTCATGATATTTTCAAACCCTAGTTCAAGTTCTTTGTATAAAAACTCACTTCAAAAACCATGTTTATAAAACATTCTTCATATAACAATGATACTCATGATCTTTTCAAACCCTAACTCAAGTTCTTCAGACAACCAATGGTTTCAAAAACAATGCTTATAAAACAAAGTTTTAATCACAACTCTTAATTTTGGAAAACCTTGAAGCATTAACTCAAACACTCTTGAAAAGGAAACCCTCGTCAAATCTTTTTCACTCCAAACTTTATTTTCTAGTAAGTCATTCAATAAAATCAACCAAAGAAGAATTTTCCCATACCTTTTTTCTTGACAAGTAGTTGATCTCACAAATCTACCACACTCACAATTACTTCTTTTCCAATCTCAATAAGGGTTAGAGGATCATTTTCTCAACAAAACATAAAACAAAAACAATATAAAATTTACACCTTATCACTCCAACTTGATTAATAATCAACACCCTCATAATAATCACAAAAATCCTTATTACAAAATAACACAATACCCAAAAACTCTTAATCCTCAAATATACCACTATAGCAATTTAAGAATTTATTAAAAGTTAAAAATAGAAATCTCCTTATAAATCCTAATGATAATTATCAACTACCACAAATTTATTACAAAGCAACCTTTCCAAAAAAAACCACTAAAAAACCTTATACCTCAAACTTAGGCATTTAATTAAAATTAAAACCAAAAATATTACCTCATATTCAAAGGGAATCGAACCCTCAACATTGCCCCAATTGTGCACCTTAGCTGCGGCCAAAGTTATCACACGAGACAAGTGCTCGTTTGATATTAACGAAGCACCACGTGCTTCTTAATCTCCTCACACATTTTGCCTTGGGAAAAAGAACATGCACCATAGGTGCCTTAACCAACACAACTCACGATGCACCCACCGATATTCAAACACAAACCCTTTTGTAAGCCAATGCTTTTGCACTTCCCAAAATACCACTAGGCCATGTTGTCCTATGCAACTGGGAGTATTAAATATTCTTCCCTTAAATTCTTCTTTTTCATGACTTTCACAAAAAATCATGAGCTATTTTCTTCGCATGCAATATTTTTAATTTTCGAGCAAGGATGATTATTTGAACTTTCGATGTTTGTATTTATATGCTTCCTCCATTGCTTTGAGAATGTCAGTGCTCTCCATGTTATATTCCATGACATAGATGGAGATTATAAAGGCTTCGAATGCCTTTTGTCTTAAACCCAAACTTTGGGTTTATAAAATATATTTAGACTTTATAAAATCCACTTTTGCATTATAAAATATTATAATAAGAATTACAAATATTTTATTTGGGTTTTCACCATATTACCTCTAATATTATAATAACCATTATTATAATATTATACCTTTGATAAAATATCTCCTTCTCACTGAACTCCATGTCGTAAATAATATTTATTTATAAAATTTAAATTCTCACCGAATTTAAATAGTTTATAAAAATAAATAGTATATCTCCTTTTGAACTCTTAACTTCTGCACTGATTCACTTGATCTTTGGCCTTCTTCCTGGATATCAAATAACCATTTTTATCCCCTTTGTTTTGTGTTGAAATCCTTTATTATTAATGATGACTTCATTTGGTGATATCAATTACAACTTTGACTTAGGGACTCAAAATGTCCAACATCATGATCCTAGACCCAGTTTGCATCTCATGTTTTTTTCTTGATTCCTCTAGCTTATATTTCTTATTCATTAATTCGATAATATAACTAGTCTATGAGTCATGTGCCTAAAGTGAAAATTATATCTCATTATTTCCCTTAAATAACCATCTCTCTACCATACAATGCAAAAATTTCTTAAAAAAATAAGAGGACAATCCCTCGCAACATACCTATAATTATGATAGGGTGTAAGCCTAAAAGACACACCAATATAGTCCAGGGTTTGAACATGTGTCTCTTGCTTTTACTTTATCATAATTTTCCTAACCAATATATATTTACAATCCACATAAAAAATAATCCTAGTTATTATCATCAATCACGAGGATTGATACCTCTTGTCCATCTCTAATAAACAACCAATGCAACTTTATTTGGTATGGAAAACATATCTAGTGTAATGACCCAAAACTAGCTACACGAAAACACAAGAAAGAAAAGAATTTTTTTGGCAATGGTGAGGGATTCATAAACCCATATCTAATATCTAGTTTGTCTATTATTTTTAGATTACTAAGTTTCCCAACTTTCCTATTGAGTTACATCTAAGTCCGTCTATGTAGGCATATAAAGTGTTACCACAAATAAGTTTATCCATATCAAAATTTTTAATAAGCTAAACTTATCACTTTCAATACAGTCAAAGGTATATGCCCATAACCATACCATTCACAATTTTATCTATGTAGGTATACTATGTGTATTGTGAGTTAATATATCCATCTCATCGTCGTGACGAGCTATATTAACTCATATATAATAAATTTGTTTGCTTAGTTTGTATTTTCCCTAAGGGATATCAATATCTTAGGTCTTCCTACATTCATCTTAAGAGGTATCAATATATTAGGTTGTTTTATATTCTTACCCTAAGATTTTATTTTCTTAGGTTACCTTTGTGTTTAGAAAGAAGAAAAAATTAACTCTATCTACTTATTCAAACAAGGACAAAAATCATAAAGCATACATAAGGTATGTAGAAAGGAAATACCATTTAAAATAAATCAATCATTATAGCTAGATCTCAAGTCTTACTTTAAAAAACATTTCAAAACCTTTCTTCAACATAATAAAGTCTCATACCTTAAATTATGCAGATAAACTATGTTTCCTTTATTTTTACTCAACAACGAGTCCTTATTTTAATTAAGAAAAATAAACCATAAGTTCTTCACTTTCACTAATCAAGGATACCTTCCTTCAAATAATAAAAGTAAACTATTTTTCTTTTTATTAAAACAATCCAAGTCCCATACCTTTAATCATTTAAATAAACTATTTTTTCTTTAATTAGACAATCAACTTCCTATATCTTTAATCATTTAATTGAACTATTTTTTCTTTAATTAAAAAATCAAAGTCTCATACCTTTAATCATTTAATTAAACTATTTTTTCCTTTAATTAAAAAATCAAAGTCCCATACCTTTAATCATTTAATTAAACTATTTTTCCTTTAATTAAATAATCAAAGTCCCATACCTTTAATAATTTAATTAAACTATTTTCCTTTAATTAAAACAATTAAAGTCCCATACCTTTAATCTTTTAATTAAACTATTTTATTTATTTCCATAATCAAAGTTCCATTACTTTAATTACTCAATAAATCCTAAAACCCTTTATTTAACATAATCAAAGTCCCCTTACTTTAATTACCCAAATAAATCAATACCTTCATCTAAATAACACATGCTCTTTAATTAAAGTTTATATTCGATTCAATGACATGCACACTAAAAAATACAATGAATAAAGAGTTGTATAATATTAAACTTTTAAAATTAAAGAACCTAAGAAGCACTGCCCAAAACAGAAGGTCCAACAAATATGATTAGGATGAGTGCTTGAGTTACATGATGATTTCAAAGATTCACCAACAACGAACCCACCGTGGCTACCAAATAACTCTATCCTTACTAGGAGAAGGTTATCACTACAAGGTACGCATAAGTGCCCAATAAAACTAGGCATCATATAAACAATAAAAAATATATTGACCAAGTAATGACATTTGATCAAAAATAATTGGTAGCTTGGAAGGAGAACAATTACAATGATCATGTTGACCACTTAGAAATGAGGGAGGAGTATAATCAAGGTGCGAGACATACAATGTGGCATGGCACCATTGAGCAAATAATAACACTGAAAGGGTTGGGTTTTCTCTTTCCCAACCAAAATCCAACACTCACATCCAACTAATGAACCAGGCACAAACATAGTATGTCCTCATAACAAAACCATACTAGCAATCACATTAAGATAAAAAATAACTTAGTTTAACCAGTACCAATGTTATGATGGTAGAAAGAGACGAAGTGCTACGAAACACAATATCTCTATAGTAGACAAACCTCAATAGACACAAAGAATAGGGACTCAAACATCCATTGTGTGATCTATCTCAAAATTGAATGAAAAAAGAGATTTAAACCTCACAAACAATAGAGGATAGGGACTCACACGTCCATGATGCGAATCATTCCAATATAGATGAAAGAAGAGATTTAAAACTTGGCAGCAACAGATGATAGGGACTCACACGTCCACAATGTGTGCCATACCAATATATATGAATGAAGAGTTTTAAACATAATAGGAGGAAAGGCTTAAAATGAAGATGCCACATAGACATAAAAAACAAATCCTACTTTAAAATAAAGGAGATAAGGTTGATAACAAACCTACCAATTTCACTAGATTTGAATTCTTTTCTCTAAAGGGTTTGCTACCATTTTTATTCCCTAGTTCACTTATATTGCCTTTGGTCCTTTGTCTCCTTTCTTCCCCATCATGCTCTCTATCTCAATTATATCTATCAATTTCTAGAGAATATTATTCTCCTCTTGGTAAAATCCTATACTTCCTCTTCACACCTTCATCCTTATCCTCCCAACCACCTCCATATTGTCTATCATTAGTCTCCTTAACACCGACCACAAGATATTATCATTTTTAACCATTATTTTTTTATTCCAATGCTTTACCATAAATGCGGCTCTCTTTTCTCTAATTTGGTAGAATATGATAGATGTTTTCATTTAATCGAATGTGTAATCCACCAGGTTCAACAATATCATAGTTATTTAAATACATCCATTCTATTTTCATGAAAACAAAAATGCTTATTATATTAAAATGAAGTTCTATTATCATTTAATAATAATTTATTTATCATTTTGAAATGAAATTCTATTATCATTTAATAATAGATAATCTATTATTTTAAAATGAAATTCTGTTTTTTTTTTTTTTAAAGTGAAAAACCCCTTGTGGGGCCTCCTTGGTATGAGAGACCGTGAACAGGGGGGTTCTACACCATCAAAGTCACCCGAGAGTCGCACCCGACCCTGCCCACACCAACATTATCAATTAGATTTTGGATACCCAATTCAACTTTTTGGTAGGGTGGAGATTTGAACCTGGGACCTCCCTTGGAGGATTACCCTCTCCTCACCAACTCACCTACAACACCTAGGTAAATGAAATTCTATTATCGTTTAATAATAAATTATTTATTATTTTAAAATGAAATTCTATTATCATTTAATAATAAAATATTTATTATTTTAAAATGAAATTCTATTATCATTTAATAATAAATTATCTATTATTTAAAAATAAAATTATATTATCATTTAATAATAAATTATCTATTATTTCTACTACAACCCTAAATCTTATCACAATCTAATCTTATCACAATCTATCAAATATTAGAAAGTGCTTTAGTTACTTTCTAATTTTATCACAATCTAATATTTGAGATATGTGATAAGTGACATCTATCAAATATTAGAAAGTGATTAGTTACTTTCTAATATTTGCTAGAAAAGGGAAATAATTTTTTTCAAGAAATTAAATATTCCTAGCACCCTTAATTTATTTATTAATTGGGTGGAAATATTTTACATAAGATAGAATTATATTCTAATTCAAATATTATTCTTTAGAATTTATATTTTCATCTAAGAATAATTTACACAATATTGCATTACATATTCCAACACTCCCCCTTAATGCAATATTGGAGAAAGGAATTATGAGACAAAGAAACATTCTCCCCCTAAAGATACAAATGGGGATGAGAATCAAATGAGTAATATAGTTACAATGATCTTCTATGACCAAGAATGGTCTATAATAAGGCACCAATACAAAATGGGCCAAAATGAGACTGCAAGCCCCAAATAGAGTAGCTTCAGATACAAGCATCTTACAAAGCCATCCATCAACCACAAGTGGTTGCAAATGACAAGAATAAAACATCACAAGGGTGTCTTTAGTAAGCCTACAAAATCCCAAACGGAAGTACCTGCAAGCTACAAGTAGCTCAACATAAGATCAATTAGATACATCATCATAAATATATTCACCATAGCATATATGAATATCCAAAGATGATAACAAAACTAATCTAACAAATAGTGAACTATAAGTCATCACAAAAAGATGCCAAGCCATACTTATAGTCACGTGCTATATAGTTGATCAAAAAATATCATATACAAAGTTGCATAAAGTAAAAAAGGAGTACCATGATAATGCAAACTCTAAAGTACCATGTACAAAAGTAGCACAAGGCTAACAAAAAGTACCATGTAAAATAGTTGCATAAGGTATATCAAAATAATAAAGTGTGCACACCGGTTGCATAAAGCCAACCATAAAATATCATGTACAAAAGTAGCATAAACGCTAACAATAAAATACCATGATAAACCAATTGCATAATGCCAACTACATAAAAAAAAACATGTACAAAGTTGCACAAGGCAACAAGAAAGTACCATGTAAAAGAGTCACATAAAGTAATTGCATCATATACCATAATTGCACAATGTCATCTACAAAGTAACATGTACAAAAGTTGCACAAGGCAAACAAGAAAGTACCATGTTCAAAAGAGATGCAAAAAGCAATTATACCACCAAATATCAACTCATATATGTAGCACAAAACACCTCATAAGGATGAAGTTTTCATCACACAAGTGTAACTACACTTCATTCCCCCTTGAGGACAACTTCACCAAACCAAGTGAGTCCCTCGTCTTACAAAACTGCTCATTGAGAAGAGGTTTGGTGAACACATAAGAAAAATTAGAAGATGATGGGCAATACTCCAAATGAATAGTCCCATCCAATACCTTATCTTTGATAAAATGGGCTTGGATTTAAACACGCTTTGTTCTTTTATGCATTACAATATTTTTATCCAAGGAAATTATCAGAGAGCAAACGTGAAGGACCAAATTTCTCCAAGCCAATTTCCTTCATGAGGGTACAAATTGCAAGTGAAATCAACTTTAGGCTTGGTGGGTTGGAAATTTTGATTTTTCCTTCCCTTGTATTTCTTCTTGAAGGAATCTTTAGTGGCACTCATGCAACATTCTTCTCCTTGACAAATTGACCATTCACTTTGTCTTGATTAAGAGACTCTTCATGGTGAATAAATAATTGTGAAAGAGTGTGAGAGGAATGCCATCCTCTTCTTGCTCTAGACTAGTCTCAATAATGGTTACAAAATTCTTGAACTTGCTTGACAAGTTCCTCAAAATGATAAAGCTTAAGAGCTTCTCACTTATCCAATCACAATTACAAGCCAATAGTTGAGTTCTCATGTCTTTCATCTTTGAGATGAATATCAAGGCACTTTCTTCTCCACCTTGCATAGTGCTAAGAATTTTGGACAATAAAGTGAATTTCCTTGATGTGTTGGACCCTAGATGGACTTGTTTTATCAAATCCCATGCATATTTATCATGTTCACAATGGCTTATGGTGAGAAATATCTCATCACTCACACTATTGATAATCATGGAAAGTGCAAGGTGGCTCATGTTGTTGTATGTATCAAGTGCCCTTGCCTGGGTTGGGATTGCTTCATCTCCATTCACAATGGGCCATAAATTTCTTGCTTTAAATTCAACCCTCATCCTTGGTTCCCATATTCTAAAATTTGATCCATCAAGGATGTTCTTAGGTGTGAAGGAGATTCCATGATAAACCATTCTAGAAAGTGAACATAATCAAAACATAAGATGCATTGACAAAGTAAATAAATGATGCAATAAGAAAGTAGATAAACATACTTGAATATATAAAAAAAATATATAAACACTATCAAGTAATCTACTTTTCAATCATCAAAGATAAAACATCATGAAATATAATCAAAGTTAAGCATCATTAAGAGAGATAAGCATCATCATGAAAGATAATCAATATCATCATGAACTACTATAACCATCTTGCAATAAACAACTATAACCATATTGCAATTGAATAAATGAAATAAACTAAGATCAAATTGTAATAGATTAACTTGCAATAAGAAGGTAACTAATCATAACAATCATCTTGCAACAAAATAAACTAACTTGAATTGAACCATAAAACATTTGTTAAATGATAGATAGTCAATAAGTTAGTAATGTGTTTATTTTAATGTTTTGCTATAGCCTAATGAATTGTCAATTCATCTCACCCAAGGTCAACCAAGCTACCCAAAAGGGTATGGGTACGAGGACCCGAAAAGGACTTGCTACCGATAGAGCGAATTCTTTTGGATTCAATAGGTGTTTAGCAAATATAAACTGTGTTGCAAGATTAAGTAAATTTTAATCAAATACTAAAGTTGTGGTTAGGAAGTTGATTCATTTTTAACCTTCTTGATTAATATGAAAATTAGTAAATTGCAAGTTAGTTGGTTAGTAGATTGTTTAGTAGCAAGTTAGTAGTTAGATTAGTTGAGATGCAAAATGTAAGAAATATGAACAAGAGATAGTGGAGACACAAAGAAAAACACAAATACACACCTCTCTCTCTCTCTCTCTCTCTCTCTCACTCTCACTTTCATTCTATTTTACTTTCATAATGAGAGATACAAGTTACATTAATTTAGAGTATGCTTCAAGCAAATACTGGAGAGGGATTAGAACAAATTAATAAAAATAGGGGAAGATAGTGAAAAAGTTGATCCAAAATTGCTTTGTATACTCCAAAACATACTTGGATAACCTTGCAAAACAAGCAAACTCACAAAAAACCATTGTTAATGTGAGACAAAAAAATATTGCATTTTAAGGAGAATAATAATAATTTTTAATACAAAAAATTGCGTATAAAAAATGCAATTAAATTAATAAAATTTATTTTATTAATAAAAAAAAAGGCATGAAAAAGTTTAAAGATTTTTATAAAGCAAAACTTTTTCAAAAAAATAAAATTATTTTTTATTTTTATAAAGCAAAACTTTTTTTTTTTTTTTTTAAACAAAACTATTTTTTTTATAAAGCAAAACCTTTTTTTTTTTTTTTTAAAAACAAAACTGTTTTTTTTATAAAGCAAAACTGTTTTTTTTTTTTTATAAAGCAAAACTGTTTTTTTTTTTTTAAAAAACAAAACTATTTTTTTTTTTTTTATAAATAAAAACCGTTTTTATATATATATATATATATATATATATATATATATAAGTCGACTGTTTTTTAATAATACAATATTTATTATTTTAAAATGAAATTATATTAGATCCTGATTTAACTAATAAATTATTTATGTATTTACAAAATAAAATTATATAATATCACTTAATAATAAATTATCTATTACAATTTTCTACTACAACCCTAAATCTTATCACAATCTTATCTTATCACAATCTATCAAATATTAGAAAGTGCTTTAGTTACTTTCTAATTTTATCACAATCTAATATTTGACATATGTGATAAGTGACATCTATCAAATATTAGAAAGTGATTAGTTACTTTCTAATATTTTCTAGAAAAGGGAAATAATTTTTTCCGAATAAATTAAATATTCCTAGCACCCTTAATTTATTTATTAATTGGGTGGAAATATTTTACATAAAATAGAATTATATTCTAATTCAAATATTATTCTTTAGAATTTATATTTTAGTCTAAGAATAATTTACACAATGTTGCATTACATATTCCAACACTCCCCCTTAATGCAATATTGGAGAAAGGAATTATGAGACAAAGAAACATTCTCCCCCTAAAGATACAAATGGGGATGAGAATCAAATCAGTAATATAGTTACAATGATCTTCTATGACCAAGAATGGTCTATAATAAGGAACCAATACAAAATGGGCCAAAATGAGACTGCAAGCCCCCAATAGAGTAGCCTCAGATACAAGAATCTTACAAGGCCATCCATCAACCACAAGTGGTTGCAAATGACAAGAAGAAAACATCACAAGGGTGTCTTCAGTAAGCCTACAAAATCCCAAACAGAAGTACCTACAAGCTACAAGTAGCTCAACATAATATCAATTAGATACATCATCATAAAAATATTCACCATAGCATATATGAATATCCAAAGATGATAACAAAACTAATATAACAAATAGTGAACTATAAGTCATCACAAAAATATGCCAAGCCATACTTATAGTCACGTGCTATATAGTTGATCAAAAAATATCATATACAAAGTTGCATAAAGTAAACAAGGAGTACCATGATAATGCAAACTCTAAAGTACCATGTACAAAAGTAGCACAAGGCTAAAAAAAAGTACCATGTAAAATAGTTGCATAAGGTATATCAAAATAATAAAGTGTGCACATCGATTGCATAAAGCCAACCATAAAATATCATGTACAAAAGTAGCATAAACGCTAACAATAAAATACCATGATAAACCAATTGCATAATGCCAACTACATAAAAAAACATGTACAAAGTTGCACAAGGCAACAAGAAAGTACCATGTAAAAGAGTCACATAAAGCAATTGCATCATATACCATAATTTCACAATGTCATATACAAAGTAACATGTACAAAAGTTGCACAAGGCAAACAAGAAAGTACCATGTTCAAAAGAGATGCAAAAAGCAATTATACCACCAAATATCAACTCATATATGTAGCACAAAACACCTCATAAGGATGAAGTTTTCATCACACAAGTGTAACTACACTTCATTCCCCCTTGAGGACAACTTCACCAAACCAAGTGAGTCCCTCATCTTACAAAACTGCTCATTGAGAAGAGGTTTGGTGAACACATAAGAAAAATTAGAAGATGATGGGCAATACTCCAAATGAATAGTCCCATCCAATACCTTATCTTTGATAAAATGGGCTTGGATTTCAACACGCTTTGTTCTTTTATGCATTACAATATTTTTATCCAAGGAAATTATCAAAGAGCAAACGTGAAGGACCAAATTTCTCCAAGCCAATTTCCTTCATGAGGGTACAAATTGCAAGTGAAATCAACTTTAGGCTTGGTGGGTTGGAAATTTTGATTTTTCCTTCCCTTGAATTTCTTCTTGAAGGAAGCTTTAGTGGAACTCAAGGCAACATTCTTCTCCTTGACAATTTGACCATTTACTTTGTCTTGATTAAGAGACTCTTCATGGTGAATCAATAATTGTGAAAGAGTGGAGAGGAATGCCATCCTCTTCTTGCTCTAGACTAGTCTCAATAATGGTTATAAAATTCTTGAACTTGCTTGACAAGTTCCTCAAAATGATAAAGCTTAAGAGATTCTCACTTATCCAAACACAATTACAAGCCAATAGTTGAGTTCTCATGTCTTTCATCTTTGAGATGAATATCAAGGCACTTTCTTCTCCACCTTGCATACTGCTAAGAATTTTGGACAATAAAGTGAATTTCCTTGATGTGTTGGACCCTAGATGGACTTTTTTTATCAAATCCCATGCATATTTATCATGCTCAGAATGGCTTATGGTGAGAAATATCTCATCACCCACACTATTGATAATCATGGAAAGTGCAAGGTGACTCATGTTGTTGTATGTCTCAAGTGCCCTTGCCTAGGTTGGGATTGCTTCATCTCCATTCACAATGGGCCATAAATTTCTTGCTTTAAATTCAACCCTCATCCTTGGTTCCCATATTCTAAAATTTGATCCATCAAGGATGTTCTTAGGTGTGAAGGAGATTCCATGATTAGCCATTCTAGAAAGTGAACATAATCAAAACATAAGATGCATTGACAAAGTAAATAAATGATGCAATAAGAAAGTAGATAAACATACTTGAATATATAAAAAAAACATATAACTATCAAGTAATCTACTTTTCAATTATCGAAGAAATATAATCAAAGTTAAGCATCATTAAGAGGGATAAGCATCATCATGAAAGATAATCAACATCATCATGAACTACTATAACCATCTTGCAATAAACAACTATAACCATATTGCAATTGAATAAATGAAATAAACTAAGATCAAATTGTAATAGATTAACTTGCAATAAGAAGGTAACTAATCATAACAATCATCTTGCAACAAAATAAACTAACTTGAATTGAACCATAAAACATTTTTTAAATGTTAGATAGTCAATAAGTTAGTAATGTGTTTATTTTAATGTTTTGCTATAGCCTAATGAATTGTCAATTCATCTCACCCAAGGTCAACCAAGCTACCCAAAAGGGTACGGGTATGAGGACCCGAAAAGGACTTGCTACCGATAGAGCGAATTCCTTTGGATTCAATAGGTGTTTAGCAAATATAAACTGTGTTGCAAGATTAAGTAAATTTTAATCAAATACTAAAGTTGTGGTTAGGAAGTTGATTCATTTTTAACCTTCTTGATTAATATGAAAATTAGTAAATTGCAAGTTAGTTGGTTAGTAGATTGTTTAGTAGCAAGTTAGTAGTTAGATTAGTTGAGATGCAAAATGTAAGAAAGATGAACAAGAGATAGTGGAGACACAAAGAAAAACACAAATACACACACTCTCTCTCTCTCTCTCTCTCTCTCTCACTCTCACTTTCATTCTATTTTACTTTCATAATGAGAGATACAAGTTACATTAATTTACAGTATGCTTCAAGCAAATACTAAAGAGGGATTAGAACAAATTAATAAAAATAGGGGAAAATAGTGAAAAAGTTGATCCGAAATTGCCTTGTATACTCCAAAACATACTTGGATAACCTTGCAAAACAAACAAACTCACAAACAACCATTGTTAATGTGAGACAAAAAAATATTGCATTTTAAGGAGAATAATAATAATTTTTAATACAAAAAATTACTTAAAAAAAATGCAATTAAATTAATAAAAAAAATTTTATTAATAAAAAATAATTTATATTTTCATCTAAGAATATTATTTATAAAGCAAAACTTTTTCAAAAAAATAAAATTGTTTTTTATTTTTATAAATCAAAACTGTTTTTTTTTATAAAGCAAAACCTTTTTTTTTTCCTTTTTAAAAACAAAACTATTTTTTTTTATAAAGCAAAACTGTTTTTTTTTTTTATAAAGTAAAACTGTTTTTTTTTTTTTAAAAAACAAAACTATTTTTTTTTTTTTATAAAGAAAAACCGTTTATATATATATATATATAGCCGACTGTTTTTTAATGGTTAGTTTTTGACTAAAATATAAAGTCTAAAGAATAATATTTGGACTAAAATATAATCTATATTATGTAAAATATTCCCACCCAATTAATAAATAAATTAAGGGTGCTAGGAATATTTAATTTATTCGGAAAAAATTATTTCCCTTTTCTAGCAAATATTAGAAAGTAACTAATCACTTTCTAATATTTGATAGATGTCACTTTATCACATATGTCAAAGATTAGATTGTGATAAAATTAGAAAGTAACTAAAGCACTTTCTAATATTTGATAGATTGTGATAAGATTTAGGGTTGTAGTATAAAAACTTCTCTTTTAATAGGGGTGTTTTCTACTACATATGAACATATCTTGTCATATTGACTTGTGTTGTAGTTTATGTTGATGCATATTGTTGCATAACATTGAAGAATTCTTGTATTGTTGAATAATTGAGTAATATAGTGAGCTTCATAGTGGATTTTTTTCTTCTTCATTTGAAGTAGGGTTTTACCACTCAATATTTGTGTTATGGGTTTACATATTTTATGTGTGATTGATCTTATGGAGAATTCTTCAATCTTGGGGAGACTTTGCTTGTCTCACATTTGGTATCAGAGCGGTTGGGATCTCCATCAAGTGTCTTCAATCCTTTGAGTTGAAAAACCCATTAAGGTATATTTTTTTTGCATGCATTTGATATTTGGATATTTTATGTAAACTTATTTTGCAAATATGCCATTAGGGTTTATAGATTTATTATATTTTTAGATGTAGTTAGATCTTTTGTAAATAGTATTTTCATTTTACATGGTTAGTTTTCAACTCAAAAGGTCTTTTAACCAAATAGTGGTACTAGATTTTTAGAGCATGCACCACTACAAATAGCTCTAAATCATGTGTAAAAAAATTATTTTCCTACTTCTTAAGATTCCATAAAGTATATGCTACCACTAACTCATCTTGAGAGAGTACTCCTCCTAACCATTTCAGTGATGCATCCATGCACACAAAAAAGTACCCTTGAGGGTCTAGAATTTTCAATATCGATGTTTTAGTGAGTTTATGTTCTAGAGATGCAAAGGTAGCTTTACACTTTTTTGACCACTTCTATTCTTTCCCTTTCTTCTAGAGGTTAGTTATTTTTGTTGCAATCTTGGGGTAATCATGTATATAGTGCCTATAGTAGCCCATTAAGCCCATGAAGCTTCGCACTTCTATCACATTAGTAGGGCATGGCCAATTTAGAATGGATTCAATTTTATTTGGGTCTATAACAATACCTTCTACAAATAGCATATACCCAAGATATTATACCTCTAAGATAGAAATCACTTTTTTCTAGATTTCTATAGAGTTGATTCTCGCTTAGCAATTCTAACATGATATTGAGGTTTTTATCATGTTCATCCTTATCTCAAGAGTAGATTAAGATATCATCTAAAAATACAATGACAATATAATCTAGGCATATCTTGAACACACAGTTCATTAGATTCATGAATGTAGTTAGTGTGTTAGTTAGTCCAAAGGGTAGGAATGTAAACTCATAATTCCCATACCTAGTTTTGAATACCACTTTGTAAGTGTCCCCATCAAGTAATATTAACTGATGATACACTAATCTTAAGTCAAAATTTGTGAATACCATGGCAACCCTTAGTTGGTCAAACAAATATTTGATTCTAGGTAGTAGGTATTGGTTCTTTATTATATCCTTGTTAAGAATTATGTAATCGATACACAACCTTATGAAACTATATTTATTTTTCACAAATAAAACTGGAGCACCCTAAGGTGATAAACTTGGTATTGTCAATCTCTTTTCTAATAGACCTTGTATTTGCACCTTTAATTCTTGCACCTCTATAGTTTTCATCCTATATGGAGATCTATGGATAGGTTTTTCTCCTGGCATAAGTTCAATAGTAAAATCAAATTCCTACACAATAGGAAGTCCAAGTAAATATTTTGGAAATACAAATGTAAAGTCTTACAAAATTGGGTGTTTCTCCAACACTTATCTCTTCTGATATTCTCAAAATTCATTGAATTTCACAATATAGACTATTATTTCTTTCTTTAGGACATTATTTAATTGCATAACTGGCAACATCAAGGTTTTGAATACCCCCTATGCACTATAAATTCTCAATATCTCTTTTCCCATTTCTAAATACTTGATCCATCTAGTTTTGAAATTGATCAAGGCTTTGTGGGCATATAACCAATCCATACCTAGGATCATATCAAAGGCATGAAGTGGAGCTACATAAAAATAACCTTTAATGGTAGCACTAGTTAGAGTAATCTCTACCAATGAAAAACATTGATTTACTAAGTAGGTTTACCTATAACTATACTCGACCTTCCATCCATGGCCTAAATATCCAGTATTTTTTGACATATCCCTTGCTAAAATAGGAGAAATAAAACTATATGTAGCCCCACTATTAATTAAAATATTTACTTATTTATTAAAAATCTTACCTTTTATTATCATTGGTATAGCTTTCTCCTCTAGTTTCTAATTCTTGATTGTAACATAAATCCGGTGCATGGGTTCCTTTTCCTTGGCACTAGATGTACTCAACCCTAGTTGATGTGGAAATTGACTAGCATAGTGAGGGCCTCTTCAATTATAACACCCATCCTTGGGTCCCTATCACCTTTCTATTTGTTTTCCCCTATCTTACTTGTTGGGGATGAAGTTAATAGTTTTTGAAGCTAAGGTTTTGAATTGTTGGGATTATTGTTTGTTTTATTTTGGAAGTTTTTGAAATTCTCTGATTTTCCATTGTTTGTTCTCTCAAATTTATGAGGTTTCTTGATATTTTTCTCTTGTTCCTCTTCCCATTTCAAGAATTCTTGACTATTACGCTTCCTAAGTGCTTGTTGATCTTGCTCAGACAAGATGGAATCGTTGAATTATAAGTGAGACTCTATCTCATTTTACAGATCATATGCCTTCTGTGGTGACCTGCTCTCATTCATGTTTACATCATATCTCACTCTTGATTCCAATGCAGTAATGAACTTATGAACCCTCATCTTCTCATCATAAGTAGGTACATACTTTAGTAATCGTACTAGTTTTTGTAATATATATCCACCATATTGGTTCCTTGCCGAAGGTTGGAAAACTCCTCAATATTTAATGCATACATTTTTTTTGTGAGGAACCTCTTTTAGAAAATTTTGACTAGAAAAATTCCATTTAATATTGATAGGATCAATCTTAGTCTTCTTAAAGTGAGTTTCCCACCAATCTAACGTAACCCCTTCTCTGTGGAATTTTTAGCATTCTCATGCCTAATCTCTTCATCAACATTATTCTATTAAGTCCACCTAGTTGAAGGTATAGGCTTCTCTCTTCTAACCTTAGGTGTCATCTATCCTATGACAACCAATAATATAAGGTTAGGTTATGTTGAGTGATAATTTTTTCCAATTGCAAAACTACACTCACAGTTAGGATTTTTTATTATAAAACCCTCTCTTACAAAGAAAATAGTTAGTTTCTCCAAGATTTTGTATTAAAATGTGCTTTTGAAAAGTGTGAAAACGATGCTGAAATGACTTCAAGGTGCACATAACCATTAACAAGGGGTATGGAATGTAGGTATTTGATTCACAACATCCAATATGATGTCCATAAAATTTATTCTCCAAATGTTAGGTTATTAATTAAATTTTGCCAAAATATGACTTTATAAAGTGCAAAAATTTAATTAAAACCTTAGAAAATAATTTTAATTAAACTATGTCCAAATACTTTAGGTTAAAACATTAATAAATATTATTTGAACAATTTAATTAAAATGCTAATGTTTATTTCCAAATATAAAGTATTTTGAAATTAAAATATGAAATAAACATTTTCTCTAATGATAAAGTTTTAAACTTTCAGAAATACCATTAGGGTTGTGATTTCGTTAATTTTAAAATTTAAAATAAAAGATAAAATTTTAGAGTGAAAAAAAATAAAATATAAATAAAACTGAACTAGAGGTTACAGAAAAAAAATAGAAAACTTCTTGGAATGAAAATTCAATCTAGATTAACCATAATTAACCCAATACGATATATATTAAGTGTAAACCTTGTGAGGAATAATAATTGAAATTTATCAAATTATTACACATATGAAACACCATCAGCATACATTCTTCAAAATAATAAGATGAATATATTTGATAAAATATTACAATAAGCTTCTCCAAAAGCTCTTTGCTCTTCAACAGTAAAACTCTCTATGTAACCTGGGAGGAAATCTGAAGAACATAGGCTTATACTAAGAGGGGGAGGTGAAAATTAGAAGATCAACTTTTAATTTTTTCCAAAAAAATATTATCCAATGTTATCAATTGCAATATTAATGGTACTAATCAAAGCAATGAAAAAATCATCACACACATGAGAGACATAGATTTAATGTGGTTCACCCAATGTGTGTTACGTCCATGGAAAAAATATTTCTTCTAAATTTTCTCAAAAATTCTCTTGAGAGTCAATTCCTTATTACAATGTTTATGGACCTCTATCCAAAGGAGATCTCAATCCCCAATACTCTAGTTTGTGGATCTCTCTCCATAGGAGAACTCTATCCCCTTTGCTCTGGTTCATGGATCTCTCTCCATAGGTGAACTCTTTTCCCTTTGCTCTATTTCATGGATCTCTATCCATAGGAGAACTCTTTCCCCTTTGCTCTAGTTTGTGGATCTCTCTCCATAGGAGAACTCTTTAACCTTTGACTTGGTTCATGGATGTATCTCCATAGGAGAACTCTTTCCCATTTGCTATGGTTCGTGGATCTCTCTCCACAAGAGAAATCTTTTCAATTTTCTCTAGTTTGTGGATCTCTCTCTATAGGATAACTCTTTCCCCTTTGCTCTGGTTCATGGATATCTCTCCACAAGATAACTCTTTCTCCTTTACTCTAGTTCATGTATCTCTCTCCATAGGAGAAATATTTACCGTTTGCTTTGGCTCATGTATATCTATCCATAGAAGAACTATATCCCCTTTGATCTGCTCATCTATGCTCTAATATACCCCAAGACTTAACACAAAGCTTGATCAAATCAGCAACCAAATCTACTCATAAATATTTCCAAATATGCACCGTACCATATTACAAGGCTAGCACAAATCTGTCTCAAATCTACCAAATTTTATCTCAATGTTATTTCAAGTCTTCACAATACTTCCTCAAATCTACCTCAAAGTTGCTCCAAGTCTTCTCACAAGACTTTCTCAAGTCTTTCTTAAAGCTGCTTCAAGTCTTCTTACAAGACTTGTCCAAATATGCCTTCAAGCCTTCTCAAAAGACTTGATCAAATCTACCTCAATTCTGCTAGCTAAACCTGCTCAAATATTTCTAAATCTTGCATACAAAGAAATGCTTATATGTCTTTTAGAAATACTTTCTTCAACTAGGCAATTCTGACATATTCTACCTACAATTTGTTAAACCTTTGGAACATATAGAAAATGATATGCACTATCAAAATCCTGACTTGCTTTTCATATTCACAAATCTTGGATTCAACTAATCCAATATCTATATCTTGCGAAATCCCTTTCAAATCAAATCAAAACAATGTATAAATTGATTCAAAAAATTGGTCTATTTTTCTTGCAAATTTTCTCTCAAAGACCATCCACACTAATGCACAAATTTCCCTCACAAGATCAATCTTAAACACTTTTACAATTGCTTTCAATATCTCTCAAACCAATGCTCAAAATGTTTCAGAATGATGCACTAACTTTTTTTCAAACCTAGTACAAGTAGTTCATAATTTTTAGCACAAATGTATCAATATTTTTAAATAAATGAAGCACAATTTGTTCTCAAAATCTATCCCAAATATTTCCAAAACCATTCAATAATGAAGCACAAACACTAGCTCAAACATTTCCAACAATGCATATGAAATTAATCCTTATATCTCCTCCTTATGACATCACAAGATATGCCCAACCAAATACCTCAAATAAGGAGTAATGTTACCATACCTCTTAGCTTACTTTTGATGGAGATGAGCTCTCAAAAACCTGTCTCAAAAATTATTCTATCCTTTTATGCCACTTCAAAGGTTAGTTAGCACAACATTTTTCAACCATCCATATAAGAAACATTTCCTCAAAAATACTACACAAAATATTGTTTTATCACTCTTATTTTTCTAATACAAGGTTTTTAATCACTAAACAACTCTCAAATTCTCTTTCACAATGTTGGACTACACACAATACTTAACCATTGAACACCTTATTACTTCTAAGTGATTTTTAATATTAGCAACCAGAAACCCTAAGTGCAAATCACAAATTAAATCCCACTTCAATATACCTTATACCTCCTAATATATCTCAATTTGATTAAATACAAAATAAGAAATATCACACCATAATTAATATACAAATATTACAACCTTATATATCCATAGAAAATTGCACACCAAACAATAGAAATTTAACCCTTATATCTCCCTAAGTTGTGTGATGTACATACCTTAATTTAATCAAAAAATTTACCTTACCTCAAACACTGCCACATTGCCATCGTGACTCGATCTAGTGTCTCCTTTCTGGCCCATGCCCTAGTGCTAGGGTGGACTCCACATGGGATAGGCACCCATAGGATCACCAAGGAGCACACGCTCCTTTTTACCTTCTATGTTAAGTGCTTTCCTCTTATTCTCTGCCTCCACAATTTACTCAAACGAATGTGATTATAGCTTGGTCACTCAAAATAGTAGTCCATGCAAATAATTAAACCCTTTTTATACACTTTTTCTTACCCTACATGGAAGTCAGATCAACATTTTATTTGCCACATTTTATATTCAAATTCTTGGCACCTTTTGGTAATTCAAAATTATTTTATTTTTAATGTAATATTTAACCTTTGTGTTAAATATTATTTATTATATTATTTAAACTTGGTTTTAAATAATAATTTTGCTTGTAGTCCTTTGTCAATTTAATATCTTTTTGAGACCTTTATAAAATGCATTTTCAATCCTCCTTTTATTAAGTCCTTTTGGTGTAAATATTAAAATATTAAAATATTGTCTCTTTTAATCCTTAGTCACTTGCTTTCTTTTGAACCATGGTCTTAAACTTGGGCCTTCAACCTTTGACATCAATGAATTTGACATCAATGACAATAATATACTAAAAATTTCCAACAATATCCCCCTTTGTCATTGATGGCAACCCTTTCTAAAAATTCCTTTTCCAACCATTGGATTCCAAAATTGTTGCCTCTGACTGAATGCTCTCTCCCTTACTCAAATATCTCCCCCTTTGACATCAATGGCAAAGGGACTCCTTTGGGGATAAATATAAGACTCTTAGCTTAGCCCTCTCCCCACCTCCTCTCCTTGAGGTGATTAATTTTGAGGTGGGAGTATCTCTACTCCCATCATACAATTCTCTTTTTCTTTGTCAACCTTCTTTTTCAATATTTTTTGTAGCAAAACCCTTTTGATCCTTTTGAGTGTCCATGTTCTTGCTCATATCTAGAAGTCCTGGAAACTCTATTCTACACCACTTGGTATTATTACCAATATTATTGCACTTGTAACACTTAATGTTGTAATTCTTGGATGGTGTAAATATCTTGAAGTTCCCCTTGGTGAAGCCATAATCAATTCTATCATGAACCCTACAATGGATCACTTTATGACCAAATTAATTACAAGAGTAACAGTACCCTTGAAATAAATGATCATATTTGAATGAGTTAAAATTCCTTTTAGTTATGCCATAATATTTCTTTCCATGAACCTTGCAATGCATATCCTTGTGACCAAACCGATTAAATGAAAAATAACATCCTTTGAATAAATCATGTTTTTCAACCTTTGGTCTCTTAGCCATTTCTTTGCCTTATTTGTGATGATCTATGTTTCTTGTTTGTGCATTGTTTCCTTTCTTAATGAAGCTTCTATTCTTTAAATTATCCACATAAGTCTCAATTTCTTCTTCACTCTCTTCCTCTGAAACTTCCTCTTCTTTTGAGCTTGAGCTTGATCCTTCTTATTTCCCTTGTCCTTCAAAACCAAGTCCTCTTTTGATAGTCTGAACATGTTTTTGTATGATAGAAAATGAATTTATCTCTTATTCATTAGTTACCCAACTATTAATATTAAGAACTTTACCTGGCTGTATCTCAATTTGTTTAATCCCTAGATAAACAGAATTAATTGATTCATATATGTTGATTAAATAATTTAATGGATAGTGGTGTGGCTACATAGTATGAAATACTCTGGATTCTATTTCATAAGTGATGCCATATGGAATCATTCCATGCATAGGACATGTGAAAGAGTTAATAATATGATGATGCCATCCATGTGGCAGTGTGAAAGAAATTTCTTGTATGGGAATAGGTAACAAATGTTCTGAGGTATGGTCTTCATCCTTCCACAACAAGCGATGAACAATGATTTTATCATATTTAAGTCCTTCCTCTTGTAATGTTTCAACTAGGATAGTCTCATCTTCAAAAATTTCTCTTTCTGGTGAGTTGATTTCCTCAATGTGTTCCTTTACTATTACTATGGCTAAAGTGGCAATAGTTTCTTGTTCTTCATCAGACTCAGGATACCATATTTATCTAGAAAATTTGGTTAAAGTTTGGGCTGGTGGATACAGGGAAATATTTTTAAGGTGAATGCCATTTGAAATAGTCATTTCTCATAATATGTATTCTATAAAAGTAGTTGCAGTAGCAAGCCAAGGTCATCCTAGAATAATGGGATAAATAGTAATTGAATTCCTAGGCTGCAATACCAAGAAATCTATAGGATAATCCCAAGAAGAAATTTCAATGGAAATATCTTCTAGGATACCTTCTAGTTTGGCAACTGACATGTCTGCCATTTCCAAAACTATGGTGGTAGGACTGAGATTATTGAGCTACAGTTGTTGAATTGTTTCCTTAGTCATTACATTAATTGTAAATCCAAGGTCAATTAGTACATTTGGAATTTGCACTAACCCAATAGTAATTGTGACTACTAGAATTCTTGGATCACTATATTTTGGAGGCACTAATTTTCCAAATATCAAGTCAACCAACTTTCTTTCTACTTGCACAATTTTAGGAAAGGCTTTCTTATTTCTGCCAGGTTTCTTGATACACAACTCCTGAATGGTTTTCTTAATTAAGGGTACATCCTTTATTACTCATAAAAAAGGAAGAGAAATTATCATTTTCTCAAGTTCTATAACTAATTTTGATTTAGGAATAGTTGTAATATTTGTAAACCTTTCAGGGTATGGTACTTCTCCTGCAGGGGGTTCTTGTTTTTCCTGCTCATTTTCTAATTTTTCTTCTTTCTCTTTTGTTTGCACTGGTTCTGAATGTGGATATTCTTGCTTTCCATTAATATATTCAATGGTGGGTGGAGTAGGGTCAGGTTAAATATTCCCTGAATGCAACTAGATATTTTATAGTCAATTACATGAATTGTAGCAAAATATTTAGACTCAACTCCATAAATAGGGGTTGCTTGTATGGTATTATTTGGGTTAGCCATAGGCTAAGCTGGAAGTGGAGGTTGCTTAACTGGATATGCTTATTGAGGTTGTATTATTCCTTGAAAGTTTTGATTAGGAGATGACATTAGGTTTTGAATTTATCCTTGATACCTCTACTACCCTTGATATGATGGGTATTGTGGCCCCCATCTTTGCCTAGATTTTTGATTATGTGTCCAAGGTAGATTAATAGGATTCCATGGTTGATTCCAACCAGAATGTGATTAGTCTTGAGGGGCTTACCAAGATTGATTCCAGTGCTATGGAGGTGGTTTTGAATATCCCCAAGGTATATTCCAAGGACTTTGTCCCCACACTATAGGAAAACAAGGGATATTTTGGTAGTGTGAAAACTTACCTCCTGGCCTCTGCACAATAACATTAAGTTCTTCAGTTTAGGTTTGAAAAATATATTTAAGGTGAGGTAGTAGATGTCACTTATCAGTGTTATGCTCTTTTGAACAAATGCCACAAATAGTTGAGATAGAAGTTCTATCTAAAGGACACTCCTATAAGGTATGCTTATTCCTACATCTAGGACAATAAATAGCTAGGGGTGGTGTAGAATTGGATTTTGCATTTATTTCCCCTAATGTAGAATTTAATTGTACAAGAATATTAGTTTTCATGTTAGCCATTTATTCCATCAAATATTTTATATCAGTATTACCAGGATTTCGCTTCCTTCTTCTTTGCCTAGTGTGGGAATAATTTTTGCATAACTCTACAATATCATTAATCTCAAGCTGGTTTAAATATCATTTTCTCATTAAATTCGATACTTCTCTGGAATCATCCTACAAACCTCTCAGAAATATAGTTTTTAATAAGTCAGTTTACATAGGACCACATATCTTTTGGATAAAGGTAAATCTATCAAGATAATCCTCTAAGTTTTCATCATCTTCTTGTCTAATCCAAAATAACTCATCCTTCCTATTTCTCACTCTACAATACTCCTGATACTTATCCAAAAATGTAGTTTCCATTTTATCCCAAGTGCGTATTGAATCCGGTTCAAGGCTCATAAACCATTGTAAGGCTACATATTTAAGTGTAGAGGGAAATAACTTCAATTTATGGTTGTCATTGACATAGTTATAATTTTGACATAGAACTTTGAATTCGAACAAGAACTGATCAGGATCTTTAGAAACAATTCCCCTATGTCCCAAAAATGAATTTTAGGGATGCCCTTCATGGTGGACAGCCTCAGCCCAATGCTAATATCAATCTTAGGGCTTCCCATAAACCTCTAAGAATGCCTAAGATTGATCCTAGGAAAATGGAGTCAGGATGTCTTAAAGCAGTTGATGGAACTCCTATTGTTAAGCTTGATATGGGTAACATTCGATCGGTATTGAAGATTTGGAAAAAAGAGGACTAATTTGTCGGTTCGTGGGTTTTCATCCGAGTCTATCTGCTTTCAAAGTTCTGGGCTGCAAAAAGCTGGAAAACTAAAGGTGAGTTACAAATCTCTATTTATCCAAATGGTTATTTTCTTGTTTTATTTGCTAATAATGAAGATAGAGAGAAAAATTTTCAAGGGGGTCCTTGGTTTTTTGGAAGGGCAGGGCTTTTCATGAAGCCCTGGCATACTAAATTTAAAGCCGAAGAAGAGATGCCTTCTATAGCTCCCGTGTGGGTTAGACTCTTTGGCCTCCCTATTGAATTTTGGAATCCTACTATTTTTTCTTCAATTGGAAACTCTTTAGGAACTTTTATGATGACTGCTGATTGTACTCAAAATTTTGAACATATTATTTATGCTCGAATTTGTGTTTTAATGGATTTTGACAAACCCCTACCTAAAAATATCACATTACAATTTGGGGAAGACACTTGGGAGCAAGTAGTGGACTATGAGAACATTCCTTTTCGTTGTAGAATTTGCCATGAATATGGTCATTTGGCTAGTGCTTGCCCAAATAAAATTCCTGATCAAAATAAAGAAGATATAAACTCAGCAGGTTTCCAAATACCTAAGAAGAAGAACACTCGGAAAAAACTAGTTATGAAGGATCAATCAAAGTCATCTGCTAATATGTTTGAAATCCTTTCCACAAATGATGTCCCAAGTGAGGAAGAGGAAATAATGGAAACTAAAATCTTAGAAACACAATTTAAATATGAAGGGAAGAACTCAGAGACAAACCAACAAATCAAAGGTTTTCAACAGAAAAAAAGGGAGAAAATTTACACAAGAAAAACAATCTTTCAAATGTCAAAACTTCAAATAATGCAGGTCCCAATATAGACTCCATTGAACCATCTAGTAAAATTTTGGCTGTGTACGAGCATTCTTCAAGGTTAGAAGCCATCTCAGATTCAATTGGAATAAGTCAAGAAACAGGGAAAAAAAATTGAAGATGGATTCTAATCAAAAAGCAGGTCGCAAGACCAATCAATATCATATGGTAAAAGAAGGTGAAAAGCTTGTAGAGGAAGGTAAGATTAATGCCCTTCCCAACTTTTTTAGCCCTGGTATTAATGAAGATCATCACTTGGAATATTAGAGGACTCAAAGGGAGTCTTTCAAAACAAAATGAAATTAGAAGAATGATTCAGATAAATCATCCACATCTTGTTTTCCTTCAAGAAACAAAGATGTCAATGGAGGATATGGACTCAATTGCCAATAAAATTTGGCCAGTTGGAAAAGTGGTTTCCCTCAGTTCCCAAGGGACTTCTGGTGGCATTGCTTGTCTTTGGAACCCAAAAGAGGTAGTTATTCACCATATGGTTGGCAGTTGGGGTTTGTTGGCTATAGCTATTCAAAGTAGACATTCCAACCAGATTATGCTCTGCATTACTGTTTATGCTCCGACTTCTTTGGAGGAAAAAAGAAGACAGTGGAAGGATATTACTCATATTATCTCTCATTTTCCTGAAGCTTGGATCTTGATCGGAGGAGATTTCAATACCATCCTCTCTCTGGATGAGAAAAGGGGGGGAAATAGAAATTTGGACAAAAGCACTGACCTCATGAGCGAATATATTGCAAACCTCCATCTTGTGGATATCCAACCGAGATAATGGCCTTATGACTTGGTCTAACAAAAGGCAAGGCTTAGCTTGTATAATGGAGAGATTGGATAGGTTTTTTCTCTCTAAAAATTTCTTAATCCATGGTCACATTCCTAAAGTGAAGACTCTTAATAATGTTGGTTCGGATCATTGGCCAGTCATGGTGGAAATGTGGAAAACCAATGTGAGTTTCTCTCCTTTTCATTTTCAATTAATGTGGCTTAGAGACATTTCCTTCAGACCTCATGTGCAACAATGGTGGAAGGAAGGTAAACCTAGGCATGGGACTAAGATGTTCTATTTTGCCAAAATATGCAATACATTAAATCCAAAATCAAGACTTGGAACTGGAAAGAGTTTGGGGATGTTCATAAAAAAAACATGAAGTTATTGCTCATCTTGAAAATTTGAATAAGAAAATCCATTTAGATGGCCTCACAGAGAAGAGAAGTGCAGATGAAATTAAACTCACAACTCGGTTAGAGGAATGGGAAAAAAGAGAAGAAATCTTATGGAAGCAAAAATCTAGAATTCAATGGCTCAAAGAAGGAGATCGAAACACAAATTTCTTCCACAAATATCTTCTAGCTCGAAGATCTCACAACTTTATTTCTTCCTTAAAATCAGATTATGGAGATGTTGTTTATACTTGGGATGGCATGAACTCTATTGTTGTTGATTACTTTTCCAATATTTTTGTTGCTACTCCTCTTGACTCAGCTTCACAACAAAATGTTCTTCAAGCAATCCCTTCTCTTATCACTTCTGAGGAGAACTCTATTTTGACTGCTCCTGTTACTATCAATGAGCTTCAACAAGTAGTTTTTAAAATGCAAAAAGGGAAAACCCCAGGTCCTGATGGTTTTCCCATTGAGTTCTACCAAGAGTTCTGGGATATCCTTCATGTTGATTTATTAGAGGTGGTGGAAGAAGCCAGGAAAGCCAAAGAAATTTTGAAGGTTATCAATAAAACTTATATTACTCTTGTTCCAAAAGCTCAAGAGGTTGATCATATCTCAGCTTTTAGACCTATTGCTTTATGTAATGTTCTTCTCAAAATCATTACTAAAATAATGGCAGAAAGGTTGAAGCCTCTTTTGCATAAGATTATTTCCCCAGAGCAAGGGGGTTATGTGGAAGGACATCAAATAGTAGATGAGATAGTTCTTGCTCAGGAAGCCATCCATTCCATGGATATGCAAAAATCTCCTTCCATGTTCATTCGGTTAGACTTATCCAAAGCTTATGACAGAGTGGATTGGCACTTCCTTATCAAAGTTTTGAGGCAATTTGGTTTCTCTAAGGATTGGATGGATTGGATTATGGGATGTATCTCTTTAGTTTCCTACTTAGTTCTTATCAATGGCAGGCCTTCTCGGTCATTCCCAGCTTCCAGAGGTATTAGGCAAGGTGACCCGCTATCCCCTTATTTATTCATCATTCTTGTTGAATGCTTGGGTAGGACTATAACCAAAAAGAGGGAAAACAAAACCCTTGAGGGAGTTAACATTGCTCATGGAGCTAGACCTATCTCTCATCTTCAATTTGTGGATGACTCTACTCTTTTAGGTAAAGCTACAATTAAGGAAGCTTCTAATATTAAGCAAATCATTAGCTGTTTTTCTAAGGCTACTGTTGATCAATGAAGACAAATCTAAAGTTATTTTCTTTCACTGCTCTGCTAGACAGGAATCCATGGTCTTGGATAAATTAAGATATAAGAAGACCTCCCTTCCAATCACTTATTTAGGTATTCCCATAAATATTCAAAGGCAGAAAAATAAAGATTGGAATTGGTTGTTGGACAAAGTCAAGAAGAAAATTGGAAAGTGGACCAACAGGTGGCTTTCTTCTAGGGGTAGAATCACCTTGGTAAAATCAGTCCTTCAAGCTATTCCTATTTATGTTTCTTCCATTTTGAATATCCCAAAGGTTGTTCTTCGAGAATTGGATCAAATCAGTCATCGTTTCCTTTGGAGTGGTACTAAGGAGAAAAGAAAATGGGCCTTGGTGAAATGGGATACTTTATGTCTTCCTAAGAGTGAAGGGGGGTTAGGATTCTGGTCTTCTATTAATAACAACAAAGCTTTAGCTGCTAAATTATATTGGAGGATGTTGCATAACCCCAATGCTCTTTGGGCCAATAATCTCCGTGCTAAATATGCTGAGAACAAAAGTCCCGAAGACCTTGTTCGCTATCAACTTCCTACCAAAGGTTCTCCCATTTTAGCAGTTCTTAAGACTGGTGAGGATTTGATAAAGAAAAAATTATTTTGGATCATTCATAATGGTCAACAGGTAAATTTTTGGACAGATTCTTGGGATGGTCACAAGCCTTTGATAACTCAGTTTCTCGATTGGAGGCCTTGGATGGAGGAGCTTCACCGAGCTAATTGGATAAAGGTGGCTAATTACTATCGGTACCATACTGGTAATTCAAAGGTTGGTAGATATTGGATCCCTATTGAGGACTGGCCTATTCAAATCCCAGAAAGGCAAAGACAAGATATCCAAGGCATCCTTCATATGAGATCCCTCTCTTGGTCCCATGAAAAATATTGTTTTGGATGGAACAACACTACTAAGGGTGAGTATTCAGTTGCTCAAGGTTATTTGACCTTATGCCATAATAATCCCAACCATTCTTCTGACATATTTTCTCGATTGTGGGCTCAAAAGCTCTGGCCTAAGGTGAGGTTCTTTAATTGGCTTTTATTGCATCGTAGGGTGCTTATTGGTGAGCAACTTATGAAGCATGGTTTTCATGGCCCTTTTAGATGTGAAATGTGTGAAGAGAATGTAGAAACTCTCAACCATATTTTTATTGAGTGTACTTTAGCCTCTGAGCTATGGAGGAGAATGGCCACTTTACTTGGCTTACAATGGTCCAATTTTTTTACTTTTGAACAACTTTGGAGGGATTGGCCTAATCAAGAGGGTGTTGATCATTTTATTAGGCAGTTAGTTTGGATGGGTTCTACCATTCTTCTTTGGAATATTTGGAATGAAAGGAACAACCAAATTTTTAATCAAGATAGGAAGGATATTCACTATATTTGGCAAAAGACCATAGCCAACTTAGTTGAATCAGTCCATCAACTCCTTAATCACCCCCAAAACTCCCACCAAAGATGGGATCAAGTGATGCAAATATTGAAGATTAAATCTTCTAAGGGCAACCAACTTAAAGGGAATGTGAGTATTAGTAAGATGGATAGGACTAGAAATTGGCAACCTCCTCCTAAGGATTTTGGAAAAGTCAATACTGATGGAGCCTCTAGAGGGAACCCTGGAAAAGCCAGTGTGGGAGGAATTGGTAGACTTTCAGATGGCTCCCTGGTTTTTACTTTTGTTGAGAATTTGGGTATTCTTTCCAATAACCTTGCTGAGGGGTATGGTATCCTCAGAGGCCTTCAGGAGGCTACTAAGGTTGGATGGGAAAAGGTGTTAGTTGAGTCTGACTCTCAACTTATGATTAATCTCTTGAAGACTCCTTCTAAGAATCATAAGGTGGATTGGAGAATAAAAAGAATTATTGAGAAGATTCAATTAATCCAGATGGGATTTTTGAAAGTTGATTACAATCATGTGGTCAGAGATCAAAACAAGAGTGTTGATGCTTTAGCTAATTGGGCTTTGGATAAAGGTGATCTTACTTGTTATGGCCACCCTCCTATATGGTGGGCTTCTCAAATTAGGGAAGCTCTTCTTTCTATCATTTCTTTGGATGGCTCCAGTTCTGAAGGTACCTAGTTTCTTCTTGCTTTTTTTTTTTGCTTCTCTTTGGTTCATTCAGTTTTTTTTAGTTCCCTAGCTCATTCTATTCTTTATTTTGTTTCCTCTGTTGATTCTTGCCTTATTAGTCTTCTGGTCTAGATAGGTCATTGTTATGTTCAATTTTTTTCTTTTTTTTTTTTTTTTTTGTTTAGTTTTTTAAGGTGGGTGGGTTCTTTTGTTTTGTTTTGTTTTTGTGTTCTTTGTGTTGTTTTTTGTTGTTCATGTGTTTTTGTTGTTTTGTGTTTTTTTTTATGTTTTTTGTTATTGTTCTTGTGTTTTTTTCGTTCTTGTTCTTGGGTTTCTCTTTGTTTGTGTTAATTCGTGTTTTTATGTGTGAGTGTTTTCTATGTTTTTTGTTTTTGTTTATTGTCTATTGTTGGTTGTTTTTTATTTTTATTTTATTTTTTTAATTTTTTAGGTTTTGGTTGTGTTTATTTTTCATGTTTTTTTTGGGTTATGTCTTTGTAGTGTTCTGTTGTTTTTGTCTTGTTTGTGTTTTGTTATGTGGTTCTTGTGTTTTTCTATGTGGTTTGTGTTGTGGTTTCTTTTATCTTATTGTGCGTGTTTGGTTGTGCTTTTGTTTTTGACACACTCAAGGAGCATGTTTTTTATTTTATTTTATTATTTTTGTTGTTATTTACTTATTTTTAAATTGGTTTTGTGTGTTTGTTTGCTCCTTGAGTATGTCAAAGGTGGTAGGCCAGGTCCGAGTCCTGGGCATTTTTGGTGGAATGGATACCCCTGCCTCCTTGGGTCTTACCCGAAAGTGGCATCCCTTTTGGGATGTTTTCCACAAAAAAAAAAAACTAATTATTGATACTACCCAAACTTTCAGGTTCCAATATTTGGAAACCATCGAACCACTATCATCTGGCAGTATAAATCCTCCAACTTACCCAAGCATGATGCAAAAATAGTAAGGATAAAAGGGTTGGTGGTTTTCATAAAATAAAATTTATTCTCTTCTTTCTCAACCAGAGATTTCACTGCACCTAAAGGTTCACATCATACCATCTTCTCTACCTTCAACTAGACTTGACAGGAAACCTCCTTCCACTCTCCAAATTCCTAGTGGGAGTGTAAGCAAGGTTTTAAAGCTAAATATCTAAAAAACTATTCTATTACACAACTAATTCAATACATCATTATACAACTACTAAATTAGTCTCGGATTCTGGGAACTTTTGTCCAAAGAATTGGATTGAATAACCCTTTTACCCATGCCTAGATAAAGGAGTAACAACACCTATGATTTAAAAGTTGTAAAAATTAATTTTCCAACACCTAGATACATCTGGTTTACACTGGTATGAGGTGTTCAATAGTTAATATCGATATGAATCTCTTCATATCGAACAACATCACAAAATTAAGTCCTATCATCCTATCAAAATGACCAGTAGACTTGTAACTACCTTCAGTCTACAAATGTAATAAGTTATTAAAATATCAAATAAAAATGGAATGCTTAGTTCCAATTATCATGTATTGGAGATACTCAGATATCTACGTACCATATTTCCTCCTAAGTCAACCTAGCATCTCAACCAGACCTTTCAATATAAAGAACTCACTCCCTCAAGTTTGAGTTCCAATCAAAGAAACTTGCCACAACTACATAAGCAAAAGTAAAATTATCTTTTCTAAAAATAAGTCATTCAATGACAATCACACATGAGTGGGTCTATTTTCTATAAGAAACCTACCTTGGTAATCTTGGTGATGCCCTAACAATATCTCCCAATTGTGTTGATGATGCTTCGTACAATACAATAATATCTCTTAGTGAATAGCCATAATATTCCACCAACCAACCAATAATGTCTCATTGGTAAAAATAGTGATGTATTCTATGATAAAACAATGTTTTCACTAATAAAACAACAATGTCTTCACTAATAAAACATCAATGTTTTCATAGATAAAACAATTTTTTTTTTCGTAATAAAAATATCAAATCTTCCCTCATAAAACAACAACGTTTTTCATCTTCCAAAAACCAACCCCTCTTCAATGAACTAGAACCAAATTTCTCTAACCTTTGATATCCTCATTTGCCGCTCGTTCTCCACTCCCATGATCACCTTCACCCAAATTATTTTCCTTTCATCATAATGAGAAGATCCTTTCCTTATCTTCCACTTCCACCATGATGGAGTCCCCCAAGCTATCCAACTGCACCACCACATTTGATAATTATAGAAAGCCTCTCCTCAAAATCTAAGTTGCAATGTTTTGATTTATTTTAACACGTACATTGGTGGTGGGTTTGAACTCTCTATCAAGTGAAAGTTTGAATATTTTCTCCAACTCAATTTTACTCCATAACATCAAATTCTTACCAATAGATATATTTCTCTAATTCAAATGAAAATAATATAAGTCAAGCTTATGCTACTTAACTTCTCTACCATAATATTATCATGCAACATCCTAAATTTTGTCTCTTTAATATAATTATTTTCATGAGGTTTCATATCATGCCATTTATAATTAAGAACACTCTTTCTTGCTACTCGAGCTAGAATGTCAAAATGGATATCAAGCATCTTCCTTTTCCTGTCACAACCCATTGTTGATGGTTAGTCTTACTTTCAAACAAGAGAAAATCCTATTCTTGCAAAATGTAATTCTATTAGTAGCATCCTGTTCTGCATGATAATTATATTTCTAGTAACTGGAACATAAGATTATCCAATATCCTATAATAAATACACATAACAAATTTATCATAAAATGCATGTGCATAGCTAATTTTGAAATATCTAAATATTCCTCCAATAAAACACATAGCAACACATAAGTTCATCCAAACGATTAAGTCTACCAAGGGAGGGTCATGACATCCTCTCCTCCTTAGGCTTAACACAGTCCTCTATGTTTTATCATAGTTTAAACAAGCACTCAATCCCTCCACAAGATTGATCCATTTAAATACCCAATTTATGTCTATCATTCAAGGTTTTTTATTTAAGGAGGAAAATCCTTTCATCCAAACAAATAAACCCTCCCTTATAATCCTTCAAAAGGGGTTTTATTAAATAAATATATTTTCTTCTCTTACTAGGGTAATTCAAGGGTATAATAATTTCCCTTCCTCTAAAACATTCCTTGTCTATATAAGAACAACCTATAACTAAATTATCTCCATTGCACTTATTACATATATACATCATGATTCAATTATGACGTGATGAGAACTTATACTAGCACCATGTTCAATAGGAAGTACTAATATTATTTTTATGTAACCCACGTTGATTTAGGATCACTTAAATCTAGTAATGATGCATCCCTATCTCATTCTCTTGAGACCTGGGATTACTAAAATCCAAATCCTATTCTGATTATTTTTACAATAGCACTCATAGAATAATTTCCATAAGTATAGTGAGTTATATATATCAAAAATCCCTTTGAAATTATTGTATCGAAGAGCTCACCACACATACCCAAAATTTATTCCTCTGTAAACACCTCAAGTGGTATCCTCTTCCATGGTTTGGATAAAAAGTTTAATTCTTACTCTAAAAGTGATTTAATTTCCACAACCTCTGAAATAACAAATTTAATTAAGCATTCAATATTATGTCTATATTATTTATTTAAACATCCTTACTCATATTTTCATCATACTAATTACTTTCCTTTAGGTAAAAGAGTATAAATAACATATTGACAACCAAGATATTGACTCTTTTATAGAGTAAAACTTTAATATATTTGAGCTTAACAACCTTATTTCTTTGTCTATTCTTTACTTGTCAAATCACCATATGACATAACAAAGAAGCAAGGTTTCTCTATATCCACCATGCATATACAATTACTACTTACATAGTTTCTTTCCCTTTTGAGTTCATCCACATTTGTCATTACTGAATAAACATGTGGATGATTTCATATGCAATATTTGCAGAACCTTACTATGTCTATGACTCTATATCCATTACACTAGTACAATCATTTCATTATACTATATGAAAAATAACTACCCTCATTTTCTAGAGAATCCACTTTAGAAATTTATTGCCTGAAGTACATGATCCATATTGAATTTTTCAGATTTCAAACATAGACCTTTTCTTCCATACACGGTCAACCCTAGTTTCAAATTTCATTTCCCAAAATTTCTCTTTTTGGGGCCTAACTTTAATTTCATCATACCTAGCTAGCCCTATATTTTGAGAAGATCCTCTTCTTCTCTTTCTTATCTTGGGTGCCAATTCTTTATACCCGCAAAGAAGTTTGAATATCAAGAATTCTAGTTCTCATAGTATCATGCTATTGGTATTTTAACTTACTAAGTCGTTTGCTCGCTTAGCCCCACCAGTCACCTATCTCTATAGCTTAGATAGTCCTATTTATGCAAGCATACTAAGTGAGAGGTTTTTATTTATGTCCTCATCCACATGCTTCACATATGTAAGCTCAGTTCCTTTCCATACTTTGAAAGAGTTGCTTCAAACATTACACACTATATATGTCATTCTATGTAGATTTCTCTACTCTTCTATTTATCGAAGAGGTTTGTGCAAATCCCTACACTCTACATAATTCTATCTATGTAGGTGTATTAAGCATGCTATGAGTATGTCATCATTTTCACCATCAAAAAGAGCCAACTTAATCTTTGTTGACTTTGTAATAACTCTCGAGGTCTAAGGTTTCTCTTGTTTTTGAAAAAGTATTTGAATCATTAGTAAAAGGTCTCTTTTGTATAGCTTGATTAAATAATTTTCTCATTGGAACACAAAAATTTCATTTAACACTCACTCCTAGTTTATTCGTACTCCACTAAGGTTTCGTTTTTACAAAATCTAGTCCATAATTTAAATTTTCCACCAAATATTTTATAAGATCATTCTTTCCATAATTTAGATGTCTTCCAATAGTGAGCCCTTAATAAATATTTTCACAAGGTAGTCAACCTATTTAACATAGCTCCTTCTTTCATTACTAGGATTCTTTGATCCTACATCTGGGTTTCTATCCTCTACATTGGTTTGTCGTGTCTACCTCATCATTGGGGCAACACTTCCTCTTCTTATTTTTGGTGGTATTTTCCCTAGCCACACACATAGAAGAGATAGTAGGAGTTAGATCTTCATTTCATCTTCAAGTTGTTTCCCCTATCAGCTATTGCTACATTCCCAATTATCTTAACTAATAGATGGGCTTACTTTCAAAAGCTATATTTTATTTTTGTTAAGGTGTATCCCTATCATAGGTATGATTTCTATTACACACCACCTTCTAGTTTTTGCATAATGAGCCGATTCCCCTACAAACCATGCTCTGATACCAAATGTCACACCCCAAATTGTTTTCCATATTATATATATATATATCAATGCTAACGGTTCTAGGACATCTACTGATGTCACCACACCAACTTCCTATCTAAATTTCCTTGAGGCACATCCATCCTTACTCTTTACATAGATCCTTTTATGTAAGAGTACTAGGTGTCACTTGTTAAGATAAACTATCCTTCTCATGGATCCAATGAGCTAACATTGACCAGCTCTTCATTCCTTCGAAAGGAGCACGCCAGGTTTTTTGCTCCACATAGGTCCTATGCGAGTGGTGTATGCGTACGAGAAATGCCTATCCATCTCAGATCTACTTGAGTTAGACATCCTTTAAGCCTTATTACTATTACACAGTTCCTTCCTTATTAGAGAGGTGAGAATAAATACCCTTCCTCTTCTAGATCTAATTAAGTTACCTAAATTAACTTGAGAATTATTTATTAATTCATATCCTTAGTTCACACTAGATAACCTTTGTTAGAATTTCCTTCTTGAATGCCACAACCAAAGAATTTATATAGATTCTTAATATATCCCATGCATCTACTATAAACAACACATCATTAATTGCCTATAGAATCTAGAGAATTTTTAGTGAAGTTTCATTCCAATAATATGCACCAACCATGAAAGCATGCACCATTACAAGTTATTCATACATTGGGTCGCTTTAGAGAAATGACTCCAATAAATTAATATCATTTGATCTATTAGAATATTCATAATTGATTTTTCCATATATTAATGTACAATAGTTTCCACATGGTAATTAGAGAATAAAAATCCATTTGTACGTATATAATTTGCTTAATTCTACTATTGAAGAAAATATGGCACCATGATCAATTCTATAAACATTACATACATAGAAAGGAAACCCACAAAAGTCGCATAACATCTTTTTTACCCTAAAAAACCCCCTTGTGGGAAAAAACCAGCTTAAATTATTTCCCCTTTTCATTTTTTTAAAATATGATCATCTCTTTACATCAAGACATTTCAATATGTCTTTAACCTTATAGGGATATTCCATAATCTCTATCTTAAATATTGAATTGGTTTTTCAATTACAATTACAATAATCTTCTTGCCTTCAAAGTCCAAGCCTCAAAAAAGTCTTTCTTATAAGTAAGATCTTTTTTTTGCCTTCTTTTACAGCCTGGCAATGGACACTTTCTATGTTACGTAAATACCCACTGGCTCCAATGAAGGGTCCATCCTTCATAGTCTTTGGATTATCATACATAAATCCTAATAATTCATACCTACATAATTCATAGATATTAGAATTATATTGCTTACATTCCCTTCATGGCGACATTAGGAAAAAAGTTAGAGGTTATAACCCAACATCAGGAGATAGTTTTCCAATATTCTGAATTCAAATGAACCAAACCATTGAGCACAAGGTACTCCATGGTGTCCATTCGATTTAGCATAAAAATGTATTTCATCCTATGATAGCACAAAAGCAAGTATATATTCCACCAATACTATTTAAACTCCTAAGAACCTCATGGCTATAAAAGACTGTTTCCTTCCAAAAATTTTGATCACAATATGACATATAATGTTATCAAACCATTTATTTTTAATGATTCCTTACACAACATGCATACATAGAATCAACTTTATCAATATAATAACTGATAAAATGTAAACCATCTACAGTAATAACATAGCAACCTATCACAATATATCATTATAGAAGATATCCATTCTGTAGATAACCGAGATACAGAAACACACAGACTTCTCACAAATAATTATATAACCTTGGATTTTTCACCCTACACCCAATATCTCCTAGGAATTTAGTTATCAAATAATTCCAAGTCTCCCTAATAAAATCTGGAAACGTATTGCTTCCTTCGATTGGAAAGTGATTGTATACAAAAAACCCCAAATTAAAATTTTCTTTCTATATTATTTTCGTATGGTATTCAAATTATACGATGAGATTTGACAATTTTATTATGTCATAATATCCTATAAATTTCATTCAGCTTTCCATTAGCTTTTGTTCTAAGAGTTATCCCTATTATCCATAGTTTACATTTTGTCTCCGTTCAACTAGAGCAACACCGCAATATATTTTTTATACAAAAGGAGGTCCCTATTACCATCTTAACACAAAGGAAACATTCTTGTTTTACATTACATAAAATTATTATGCATCCCAACACTAAGCTCACCTCTATTTAGTTGTATGTCTTCATAACGAATAATATCATTTGATCTATTCAAACAACGCTCTTGTACATCGATTTCATTCTAGGAGTTATTATAATGCACCCAAAAATAAATACATTTATATATTTATCTAACTAACTTGCAATTACTAGAAGAACAACCATATTTAAAATTCAACTATTGATACTACCCAGACTTTCAAGCTCTATTATCTGGAAACCATCAAACCACTATCATCTGGCAGTATAAATCTCACCTCTTGCCCAAGCATGATGTGGTAATAAGAAGGATAAAAGGGTTGGTGGTTTTAATAAAATAAAATTGATATGAGGTGTTCAGTAGTTAATATTGATATGAGGTGTTCAGTAGTTAATACCTAGATACATCCAGTTTAGATTGGTATGAGGTGTTCAGTAGTTAATATTGATATGAACCTCTTCATATCGTACGACATCACAAAAATAACTCCTATCATCCTATCAAAAAGGCTAACATACCTGCAACTACCTTCAGCCTACAAATATAATAAGTTATAAAAATATCAAATAAACATGGAATGCTAAGTTCCAATAATCATCTATTGGAGATACTTAGCCATCTACATACCACATTTTCTCCTAAGTCAACCTAGCATCTCAACCATATGGACCATTCAATCTAAAGAACGTGTTCCCTCAAGTTTGTGTTCCAATAAGAGAAACTTGCCACAACTACATAAGCAAAAGTAATTTTTTTTTTTATAAAAACAAGTTGTTCGATGACAAGAACACATGAGCAAGTCTATTTGTTATAAGGAGCCTACCTTGGTAAGCTTGGTGACGCCCCAACAATATCTTCCAATTGTGTCGATGATGCTTCATACGATACAAGAATCTCTCTCAGTGAATACACGGTATTCCACCAACCAACCAATAATGTCTCACTGGTAAAAATAGTGATGTCTCTTTGATAAAAAATAATGTTTTCACCGATAAAACAACAGTTTCTTCACTAATAAAACAACAATATTTTCACTAATAAGACAATAATGTTTTTCCTTGATAAAAACATCAAATCTTCACTCATAAAACAACAACATTTTTCATCTCCCAAAAACCAGCCCCTCTTCAATGAACCAAAACCGTTTTTATCAAACCTTCGATCTCCTCTTTTGTCGCTTGTTCTCCGCTCCCATGATCACCTTCGCCCAATTTTTTTTTCTTTCATCATAATGAGAAGATCCTTTCCTTGTCTTCCACTTCCACTAGGATGGAGTCCCCCAAGCTATCCAACTGCACCACCACATTTGATGGTTGTCGAAAGCCTCTCCTTAGACTTTGAGTTGTGAATTAAATGTTTCAGTTTCTTTTAACATGTAGATTGATGGTGGGTTTGAACTCTCTGTCAAGCAAAAATTCAAACATTTTCTCCAACTCAATTTTACTCCATAACATCAAATTATTACCAAAAAATATATTTCCCTAATTCAAATGAAAATAAGAGAAGTCAAATCTTATGCTACTTAACTTATCTACCATAATATTATCATGCAACATCCTAAATTTCATCTTTTTAATATAATTATTTTTATGAGGTTTCATATCATGCCATTTATAATTAAGAACACTCTTTCTTGCTACTCGAGCTAGAATGCCAAAATGGATATCAAGCCTCTTCCTTTTCCTGGCCGAAATGTATATCAAGCCTCTTTCTTTTCCTGCCACAATCCATTCTTTATGGTTAGTCTTTATTTCAAACAAGATAAAAACCCGTTCCTGCAAAATACAATTCTATTAGTAGCATCCTATTTCTGCATGATAATTATGTTGCTAGTAATTGGAACATAATATTATACAATATCCTATAATAAATACATATATCACATTTTCCATAAAATGTATGTGCATAGCTAATTTTGAAATATCTAAACATTCCTCCAATATAACACATAGCAACACATAACTTCATCCAAATGAACAAGTTTGCCAAGGAAGGATCATGACATGACTCTTGAATATGATTTTAATAACTTCTTCTATATGTTTGATGATCCTCCATGGAGTAATATATAGTCATTGTAGAATGACTCTTGACTATTCCTTTCCTTATGCCAAGTCTCATGACTCTTGGCTTCTCTACTTGACACTTGCACACACATGACTCTATCTTGTATGTACACCTAGACACAACTATTCACTTAGATATTAATTAATATTAAAGGAAGGATTTAAGTCTATAGAGTAACCTCTAAAGCATGTTGTAAGGATTTAAGATTAAAAATTCAAGATGTTGCTCAAGTAAAATGATTTTACAAGCCATAGATTACATCCTTTGAAAAGCTAGGTGAAATCATTAAAAAAGTACTAACTGATTTGTAAAGTCAAGGAGGAAATAAATTTGACAAAGGAACAACAACAATATCAATTTCTAAAGGAACTACAACTATATTTTCAATAATGTTGAAATTAGGATTGTTGGAAATATGAGCAAGATTTGTTGTCATTGACGTCAAGAGTTGTCAAGAGTTTGTTGGTTAAGTTTCGTCATCATTAATGTCACCAGGTGGATTTTTCCAAAAGGCAATGAAGAGGTTTAAAGGAATAGGATATAATATTTATTTTTAATATTATATGCCTAAGGAGGCCTAAAAGGTTGAAGACCCAAGGAAGGAGAAGCAGGATTAAAAGGCAATAATAATATTATAATATTTAATATTATAATATTCCAGGTTATAGGTTGAGATGAAGAGAACAGGTCCAAGGAGTAATTAAAAATAATTTATTCCTCGAAAGACCCCTTGAGCAGTTTGCAAAATATTTAATTTAGTTTATTTAAATTTAAATATTTTAACCTAAAGGTTAAAATTTAAATTTAAAATAAATTTGGGTGCTAAAGTTAAATATTATAAAGTAATTTTATTAGTTCGAATTTTTAAATTTGAATTTTTAATTAAAAGGTCGATGTCAAAGCGCATAAGCCAAAGTGTATATAAAGGGGACTTAATATTTTAATTAAGTCATCCATGCATAATTCGATAACCCAAATACTAAGAAAATCGTGCATTGTTTGTGGTGAGGAAGAAAGGATTTTGTGTGATTAAAAGCTTTGGAGGGCAGGCACATGTTTAAATGCATGTGGCACGTTTAGTGCATACCCAAAGTGTTGGTTAGCGTAGTTGGTGACCAAGGCAAAGTTAAGACGTTTGAAAGGCATAGGTTGAGGTTTCAAATCCCTGCACGTTCATTTTTTTTTTTTTTTTTTTTTTTTTTTTTTTTTTTTTTTTTTTTTTTTTTTTTTTTTTTTTTTTTTTTTTTTTTTTTTTTTTTTTTTTTTTTTTTTTTTTTTTTTTTTTTTTTTTTTTTCTTTTTTTTTTTTTTTTTTTTTTTTTTTTTTTTTTTTTTTTTTTTTCTTTTTTTTTTTTTTTTTTTTTTTTTTTTTTTTTTTTTTTTTTTTTTTTTTTTTTTTTTTTTTTTTTTTTTTTTTTTTTTTTTTTTTTTTTTTTTTTTTTTTTGGTAAGGCAGAGTGTTGAGTTTTTTTGTTTGCCAAAAATTCGGAGGCAACAAGGAAGAGCGCCTAAGTGTTTAGGCCTATGTGGGCATGTGGCCCAATGGTTGCCTAGCTTTGGCTAGAGCACAGTGGTGATAGTGAGGTTGTGGGTTCAAAGTGCAGCCAAAGCTAGCGCTATCCATTTTGCACATGGGCCAAGGTACAAGGTATGCAATTAATTTTTTTATTAAGGTACAAGGTATTCATTTGTTATTTTATAATAGTAATGATAGCCATAATCCTTCAAATGAAATAATATTTATTAAATGTAATAAAAATTAATAGGGGATGATAAATGTTAGCTTTTGAGGATATATGCAGAGGGAGAGATCTATCACAGGTCCTAATAAGATGCAAAAAATATGAAAGAAAGTATTTTTGCAATATGACTAAAATATACTATAAATATAAAGTGGTGAAAATACAATGTAGTATGGAGGTAATGGTCACTCCATTACTATAAGCTAAAGAACTACATTGTACTCTATACAAGAGTTCTACCACTATCTACTACACTCTACTATAATGCACTTTCTTGATATCTCACTATGAGGCCCTTTATATAGGAAGAGAGATTCCTTGGCCAAAATTCTACCTAGTTGTACAAGGGGACACCTTGCACATTACAACTTGCACATTGACACTTGTGCATTTATTACATTGCTTGAAGTAAGTAGCTAACTTTCCCTAAAGTAATCTCCTACTCTAATTATGTACCAAAGGTGGTACATTTACATGACCCAAATGATGTTATATACTCTAACTCTAACACCCCCTGTATTATATTATTTGGGTATTGAAGATTTCAATCTTCAATATGGATCTTCTTCTTAAGAATAGTCTTTAATTTGATCTGATCCTTTGTGTTCCTTTTAATTCACACTGCATTATATGCCTCCTTGAATTGGTCCTTCTTATTCTTTGTTGGAGTTAGTACTTTCATAGGTGGATGTGCTATCACTTGATTCTTGCAAGGGTATTTTCTCTTTTCTTTTGTCCTTGTCATCATTCTCTGTGTCTTGTATAGAAGAACATCATGATAAGATTTTGAGTTAGTAGAACTTGAAGTACTAATACTTCATGAGGATTAAAATATCTTTGCTAGCGATGATTCATCTATTTTTATCTTCAATTTAATTAATTCTATCAATCCTCTCTGTTCCACACTTTCATCCTTATAACATTTGAATGTAACTAGTGCCATGTATAGTATACTTACATATTCTAAAGGAATTTGAATGTCATTCTTTCCATTATCAATTGCTTCAGTGAGTTGAGCATGTAGATAATGCTCCATCATTTCAAACATATATTTAAAGCTTCACTATGTATCCTTTTTGAAGTAGGATCTAAGTTTCCTTTAAAATTTATAAGTGAATTCTTGATCCCACTTGCTATTTCCTTTCTAACAGTGTTGTTCATCTCATTTTTTACTATATTACTTGAGGTAGACATCCTTATAGCTCCATGGTTTAGAGTATAAGTACTTCGATAGAGCCTGTATTTTATGAGATAGAATCTTCTAAGTGGTCTACCTTATAACTCCCTAGTTTAGAGTATATGAGTTTGATTTGGTAAAACCTTTTTTTGCTTAGTTTTTGTAGGCTTCCTTATATCTTCCTAGTTAAGATATGTGAATTTGATTTGATGAAATCCTTGTAGAATTTATATTGTAGAAACCTTATGACTCCTAAATGAATTGGGTACTTGATAAACTCGGATGGATGCTATTATTATCAAGTTTTTTAGAATACCTTATGAATCCCTAGTGATTTTGGATATGTTATATGATTGATAAAGTGCTCTTTGAGAATAGTAGTTGAATTTTGAGTTGATTTTATAATATTTTGTAAATGGTAAAAATCAAATTCTATTGCACCTTATTACTCCTATCGAACTTAAGCACTTTCTATTTTGATGAGGTCCTAATGGTTGGAATTATTTTATCCCTTTAATGTGATTTTGAGAATTTCCAACTCTTGATATTCCTTAATGAACCTTCCTTTATAGCCTTTGATATTTGATATTAATGTTTCTAAATTCCAATAATTTATTTGGTGTAGTATTCCTTATAAATCCCTAATTTGGAATATTAGAAAACAATAATATTTGCAATAATAGGGTTTTAATTTCCAAGTTGAAATCCTTATACCTCCTACTTTATTATTTGCAAATATAAATATTCTTGAAATTTGCTTGCTTAATATATTACTAATGCTTAAATGGATGATTGCAATAGTAAATATAATGTACCCTTATAACTCCAATAAAACTTTAGTTTATAGAAAGCAATAAATAATATGATATTTTACCTTAATAATCCTTCTGAATTATCTTGCCTTGATGTCACAAAGTGGCGGATTTAAAACCTTCTGGAATGTGGTGCTCATGGGTAGTCAATGCCTTCTTTGACCAACGTTGGTTTCTCCCTTGAGTAGCACTTCTCTCCTCCATAAATGATGTTGATATTCTCCTTAAGGAGTGCTTGGTCAATGATGAATATCCTCCACAAATGGGATGCTAGTATTTCTGGTCTATGACAGCTTCTTAAATGTAGACTTACATCTTTGAATGGTGCATAAGCTTGAATTAGCCTCTTCCCTATTAACATGCTTCACACCATTCAATGCTTGACTTCCTTTGACCTCGTTCGATTCTATTTCTGCAAGATGGGCATTTTAAATAGGATTGTTTCCTTATTGATTCTAGACAAGTGTCACTTGAGCATTACTCAATAGGTGTTGATATTCCAATGTACCTTTATGCAATGATGAGTTTGGTGCCCAAATATTTTTAACTCCTTCTCAAGTGAGCACTAGATTATTCATGAATATTGGGGCACTTATAAATCTTGCACCAAGTGGCACTCAAGGCTTGTGCATGTAAGCCTTTCTTCTAATGCTCCAAGGATGAGTTTTGTAACCTTATCATTACCTATATCTTTGTATTGTATGTTGGCTTGCTATGTTTCTTGAAATGCAAGCATTTCCTCTTCTCCTTTGACACATTGTCTTGATGAGGATAATGGGTGGCTCTAGCTATAATGCTCCAAGGTTCTATGACACTCCTAATTTTGGTCTTATGGTAGCTTTTGTGCTCCTTTTTTGTGGTCAATATCTCCAAGTAATGGCCTTGAGTATAGTGCCTTTACCTTGTTTCTTTACCATATTTTTGTAGCTTTTGTAATAGCTCCTTGTGCTTAGCTTGATACGTAGATAATTTCCTTCTATATGCTGCCCTTTCTCTATGTAGACTCAGATGATAATAGCCTCTTGTGATGGCTCCAATATTGTATGTGAAATGCTTGCTTCTAGGGCTAGATTGGACGTGGAGACATGGTGTTTTTAACACCTTGATTTTGAGAAGTGCAAGCTCTTCGGTGACTCTTTCCTCTTGCTCAAACACTACCCTAATACATGCTGAGATATGAATAACACAAGCTTATACTAAGAGGGGGGATGAACAGTATAAGACCACTTTTTACTTTTCTTTCCCAAATAATATTATGCAATATATCATTGGAAATATCGACAAATGTAATCAAAGCAATGCACAAATCACCACACACAATAGAGACACAAATTTAATGTGGTTCACCCAATATCTATCTCAAATATGCACTAAATATTGTCCTTCGGTCTAGCACAACTCTGCTCAATATCTATCTCAAATATGCACTAAACACTATCCTTAGGTCTAGCACAAATTTGTTCAATATTTGTCTCAAATTTTTCCTCAAGCCTCAACATAAAGCTTGATCCAATCATAAATGAACTCTACTAGATCTGCCCCAAACCTTAATTCAATGTTTGAACAAATCAATCAATCAAATCTGCTCACAAGTCTTCTCAAAGACTTACCTCAAATCTATCCACAAGTCCTCTCTAGAACTTGCTCAAACTACTCTCAAGTCTTCACCAAGACTTACCTCAAATCTGCATTGTAAACTTCCACAAAAGCTCACACTAATATATCCAAAATTTTTCACTAGACTTACCTCAAATATGCTCAATAAGTTCTCATTAGAACTTGCTCAATCTGCTTAACAAGTCTTCACCAAGGCTTACCTCAAATCTTCTCAACAAGTCCTCACTAGAACTTATACAATCTTCTCAATAAGTCTTCACCAAGACTTATCTCAAATCTTCTTGTAAGCTTCCACAAAAGCTCACACAAATATGTCCTTAAGTCCCCTCTAGGACTTACTCAAATCTTCTCACAAGCTTTCACAAAAGCTTGTTCAAATCTATTGCAAAACTTACATACAAAAATCAACTTAATATCTCACAGAAAACCTCTTCAATCCCACAAACAAGTTTCACACAAAATCTTGTTTAAACCATAGAATCATATAGAGAATTGTTAGAGACTCAATATGTTTCACACTCACAAGCACTCAATCACTTCCAAACTCTTTTCAAATCAATTAAGAATAAAGAACAATTTGTTTCACAAATCTTGAACTATCACTCCAAAAATTTTAACCAACTATGCTCAATCAACTCCACTCAACCAATTACTCAATGAAACACAACTTTCTTACAAACCCTAAACAAGTGTTTCATTACACTTTCAACAACTCACACTATGAATCTTAATCCTAGACCCAAGATTATTCCTCATTGACATAACAATGATACTCATGATCTTTTCACAAACCCTAATCATGCACATGAAGGTTTACTCAAATATTTCCAACAATGCTTATCAAACAATCTCACATAAAAATGATACTCATGATCTTTCACAAACTCTAGTTCAAGATAGTTCTCAATTTCTCACTCAAATGTTCTCACAAACATTCACCAATCATGCACATGAAATCTTACTCAACAATGCTTATCAAACAAACCTTTTCACTCCAACTTAGCATTCACAACATCCAACCAATCAAAATTTCACTCACAATGATGATATACCCATACCTTTTGTTTGATGGAGTTTTTGATCTCAAAACCTATCTCGATCACAATCAACCTCTTTATCAATCTCAATGGTTACATAGCAAAAATATCCACTCAAATATTCCCTCAATATTAATTCACCATTAAAAAATTAACAAGACTCAAATACACCTTATTATCTCCAAACTTATCAAATAAAGATTTTAATCACTCAGTTTCACTATGACCTTTTTCAAAAATTTAATGCATGAGGTAATCAAAAATCCTACTTATGTCTCCCTACTTAAAATTGCATTTTTAAAATAATTGACTTTATAAAATAATGCAATTTACTTTTAACCTTCAACAAAACTATTTATCACTTTTTGTTTAAGGTAAAAAATAATTTACCTTACCCTCCTTTTAACTCCTTAGGCACACACTAAATCAAATACACCATGTACTCATATCATACCCACAATGCAAAAATTAAATAATGCACCTCAACTAAGCGCCACCAACAATCATAGACCTTAGACCATTTACCATGCGCAAAAATTAAATACCTCAATGCGCTCCTTAGTGGGACTCGATCCTTGAGAATATTGAAGAATATTGAAAATATAGAAAAGAGGCTATGAAAATATTGAAGACGGTTCCTTTTTCCTAGTGATGGTTCGTGATGGAGATAATAAAATAGACAGATGACAAACTAAACCCAAAAAAACAGAACTACAGATTTTTAACACAGAAAGCCCGAGAAAAAACTTCTTTTATTTTTTTTATGGCTAAAAAATACCAAATATTTATAGCCTTAAAAAAATAACCTTGAAAAATTCTAGACACCAAAAAAAAACCATTATAAAAATCTTGTAATCTTAACAAATTAAAAAAAAACATCTAATTTTAGAAAAAAAATAGTAAATCTTAAAATCATTAAATAATCTGTTACAAACCAGATTTTCTATATTTAACATTTCGTAACAAAAATAATATTCCGAAATTTGTCGGCTATCTATCTCTGAATTCAAAGAGTGCATAAATATTGCTTTTTCAACAGGTAAATATCTCTGAATTCAAAGAGTGCATAGATATTGCTTTTTCAACTGGTAAATTTCGGCTAGCTTTCCTATACTATGTTGGCTTTCTTTGAATTCAAAGAGTGCATAGATATTGCTTTTCAACTGGTAAATTTTTCCGACTTCCATACTACAAGATGGGAAGTTGTAAGTTTTTACGTTTTCGATGGTTGAAGTTACTACGTCAAACAGCAGTGGGCGGTCGCATGGACTCGCGAGCTGTACGTAATAAGAAGAAAAACACATAAAACCTGTCGACCACCATAAACAGTAAAGAAAATATTCCGAAATTTGTCAGCTAGCTGGATAGGGTAGATCGATTGTAAGCAGTCTGAGTTAAAGTTAATTAGTGTGTAACCACATATATAAATATAATAAATTATACTCTCAAGAAATTAAAATTAGATATATAAGTTGTTTATTTTAGTAGCATTTTTTTATATTAGAATTTTGTTCTATTTTAATATTTTTTATTTAGTTGGTTTCTTTTACTTAATTGGTGTAGTATATTTATGAGCTCAACACTTATCAAACTCTTATCAAACTTTTTAAAAAAAATAACATACTTAGAAGTAAAAATCTTTGATTTTCACCATGTACGATTCCTCTCCCCTATTAACATGTCTGTCGAAATAATTAACCCTCTTACTTTCTATATATATATATTTTTTTTTGTGGTTACAATCACAAATAATTAACATGTCTATCGAAATAATTAACCCTCTTACTTTCTATTTCACTTTAATACTTCTTTTTCCCTCGAAGGAGGAGAAAAACAAGGGAAAAAAAAAACTAAGTCATCCACATGTTTGAACGAGACTCAAAATATGACGTCATGCTTAAATAAAAACATGATCTTTGCTTATGACGTCCTAGCATTAGCACTACTAGCCGATGATGATAAGGAAATATTCAATTTTTTTAATAATATTATAGGCTTAAGTGGAATTTATTAAAAATCAATGGGAAAGACTTTGTTATTTTAATTCATACTTCCTTGCTTGTGAGGAAGTTATGAAGAAAATTCTAATATTTAATTTATTTTTTAAAATATTTATATATTTTTTAATTTTTTAATGATGGTTATTTATATGATAAATTTGTTATTGAATTTTTAATTATTGTTAATGTTTATTGTTAAATTCTAATCTTATTTTGAATATTTAGTTGAAAGATAATTTATTAATTAATTTTTACAATTTGATGATGGAAAGTAAAAACTAAAAAATTATTTCATAATATTGTTATTAAAACCTCGTAAGGGAGGTGAAGGTCCAAGGTTCAAATCTTGGGTCTCGTTGGACTGGACGCTTATCCCTTTCCTGGTGCTTTCAATGGCGTAAAAGGTTTAAATTGATTGTGGCATGGTGGTTAGAGGGGCGGAATGTGTGGCGGCTTCCTGGGTAGACAACGTAGAATATTGTGGCAGCCATAAAAAACTGGACAACCTACCCAGATTCGTGGTGGCTACCGATTCCACCATGTAAATTAAAAAAAATATTGTTATTAAAACTAATTGGCACTTTGCAAATGATTCTTTTCTCAATATCAATAAGGATGAGGTTTCAATTTTAACTACTTTGGTTTGTTTGGATACTTTTTGTAAGACCTCGGGATCCAACATCCAATGGTCTAAGTCTCTTTGTTTTCGCCTTGCTTCTTCTTTTGTGCCTGCTTGGCTTAAAAAAATTTCATGGCATTGGCTTCAAAGGGGTGAGTGTTTTAAGTTCTTAGGAATCCCCTTTGCTTTTGACAGCTTGCCCTTTGAACTCTAACAATATGTCATTGACAAAATTGAAAAGAAGATTTCTTGTTGGGCATCGCATCCCCTTTCTCTTGCCAACAAGTTTCAGGTTTACACAAAGATTCTTGCTGCCACCCATATTTATTACTCCTCATGTTGTGTCCCTTATAAGAATTCTTATAATAAGTTAGCTAGACTCCTTAGGGATTTTCTTTGGGCTAAGGGGAAGAATTCGTATGGTTTTCATTGAGTTTATTGGGATATTTGTTGCACGCCAACTAATAAGGGTGGGATGGGCATCATTGACATTTACAGGCAAAGCATTTCTCTGTGTGATAAGTGGGTGGTTAAATATATTGAAGACCTTGAAGCTTAGAAGGTTTTGATTTCTCATTGTATTTCTTCAGGGCTACCTTATGGGTGCAAAGCTTGGGCTAATATTGGCCTCCATACTCTCGTCATTAATTCTGCTCCAGTTAAGATTTAGGGTTCCTTTGTTGTTAAAAGTATCTGGTGAACTTTTGAAGTGGTGAAACCTCATCTTCATTGGATTGGTGATGGTTTTTGTAATGGTCATTCATTCAATTCTCATTATATCTGGTAGCCTCCTATTCTATCTAACTCTTTACTTTTTCTTATTGATATGCCAAAGATTAAAGCTTTGAGGTTGTTTTGTAAGGGCATTTGCTATATTAATGATTTAGTGCTTGATCTCAAATAAAAATTAAACTTTAGAATTAAGATATTCCTTCTATTCTTAATATTCAAGAGCTCATACCTGATGTCATGCTTCATAAGCTCGGGATGTTTCGCTTCAAACAACATTCACTCATTTTGCATAACGTACTTATTGAAGTCTGGATCTAACAATAGAACTGTCTGTGCTTTTCCAAACAAATTACATCTAAAAATTGGCCCGTACCTACATTACCATTAAATCGTAAAATATCCTTCCTTTAATACTAGATAGTTACGAAATCACGAGGATGAGTAGTGATGATCATCGTTTCATTCATGATCATCGCTGAACCGTTGATGATAAGGGAAATTGAGATCTCAAAAGAAATTGATGGTCTCACCAATAATAGGCCATCTCGTGCCTCCAGGAGGTAGTTTTACTTTGTTGGTTGTACCATCTCGACCTTTCAACAAGAACAAAAATGACACACTTACACCCAGAGCAATGAGGCCTAGGAACCATGAAAACCAATCCCAACCCGTCGAATAAATCTGCGGATACATTACGTAATTACTAATTAGGTTCAGTACTCTACTGCCTAGGGTCGATGCTTTTATTTTTGCCAACCCACAGTCCCGCTGGATTTAAGAATCCAAAAGGAGATTTATATAGGTAACAACTGGTAGAAAAGAGGCTACAAAAATATTGAAGATGATTCCTTTTTCCCTGTGATGCTTCCTAACAAGAATAATATTCCAAAATTTATCGGCTATCTCTTGTTGGAAAATAATCCCAATTGCCTCTATTAATGCGGACGTATAGCTGTAGTAGATAGGCATTTAATGTATTTTCTAGAAGACTCTCTACCCACCATACTCTCCTTTCTATTGTCTAGAATGTTCTTCTCTCTTCATAGAGAATGTATGAATGTAGAAGTACGTATGTAATAAAATTTTTGGAAATAATACTATATATCATTCTCTGTGTGAGCTGCAACTAATCTCCATTTGTTACTCTGTCCATTTATCCTCTATTATGTTGTCCATTGATCCTCTGTTATGCTCTGTTATTTGAAAGAAATTGCTCTATTTTGTTGTGCATTTGTATGGTTGCTATTATGATGTGCAGGGTTTCATTTCTAGAAATTAGTCAAGAGATGTTTGCAGGTATATTATAGTTGAAGCTACCCCACAAACTGGTATCAGATATGGATAATCCACAAGTCTTGGATTCTCCAGTCATGCAACAAATTCGGGAGAGAGAGCCGTAGAGTCTTCTCCATATGCAACGCAACTTATATTTGCATTGAGTCGCTTAGTTCCTACACAACGGAAGTGTCACAAGCTTGGCATTTAGTTGAGTCCTCCATCACAACCGTAGTCTTCATCAAATTGTTTTCTAGCAAATATCAGAGCCAAATTTTATCAAAACTAAAGGTTTCAAGGAGATAAAAGGGTTTCAAGCAAGAATATTGCAAGCTACAATGGCAGCACAAGCAGGTCCAAGCACAAGTCTAGCAAATCCACAAATCCCTCAGTTTAATGGCAAAAATTATGAGTACTGGTCAATCACAATGAAGGCCTTGTTTTGTTCTCAAGATGTATGGAAGCTTGTTGAGAATGACTTCCATGAATCGGTGGATGCAGCAGCATACAATGCATTGACTCAAGCAGAAAAAGACACCTTGAGGGATAACAAAAAAAGGGATTCAAAAGCTCTTTTCTACATATTTCAAGGAGTGGACCAAAGCATTTTCCCAAGGATTCAATCTGCAACAAAGTCTAAGAAAGCCTGGGATATTTTACAAATTGCTTATCAAGGTATGGAGAAAGTCAAGTTAGCTAAGTTGCAAATGCTTAGGAGAGATTTTGAAACAATGCAAATGAAGGAGTCCAAAATAATAGATTCATTCTTCACTCAAGTGATAGGGATTGTAAACCAGATGAGATCACATGGAGAAAACATTGAGGACAGAAGGGTAGTAGAGAAAATACTGAGAAGCCTACCCACAAAGTTTGACTCTCTTGTTGTAGCCATAGAAGAAACAAGGAATTTAGCCCAATATTTTGTTGATGAGTTATATGCATCTCTAGTCTCACATGAGCATCGAATGAATAAGGCTAGGAACACTTCATTGGAGAATGCTTTCAAAACACAAGTTGCTATTGGTTCTGGTCGAGGTAGAGGCAGAGGAAGGTCGCATTTCAGACGAAGAGGAAGAAACACATTCAGAGGAGGAAGAGGTAATCCATCAAGTTTGAGTGGAAAGGGCAACAGTCAAGACACAAATCAAAACTCAAGCCAGAACTGGAGATAAAATCAACCTCAAGGTGAAAGGTATGACAAATCTCAAGCACAATGCTATTATTGCAAAAAATATGGCCATTATGCAAATGAATGTAGGAAGAAGCAATATGATCTTAGTAAGAAAAATGCAAATTTCACAAGTGAAGAAGAAAAATCAGAAACCTTGTTGCTAGCTTGTAATGTAGTGCAAGAAAATCAGCAAAATGTGTGGTATTTAGATTCTGGATGCAACAACCATATGTCTGGAAACAAAGAAGTATTTTCAAATTTAGATGGGAATGTTAAATCTGATGTTACATTGGGAAATGATAATAAAGTTTCAGTCATGGGGAAAGGAAATATCAACATTCTAACCAAACAGGGGGAGAAGAAACATGTTTCGGATGTATATTTTGCTCCTGGCCTAAAACATAATTTGTTGAGCATAGGACAACTTCTTGAAAAGGGATATAGAGTGTATTTTGAAAACAAGGAATGTGTGATTCTAGATCAATTCCCTAGCAAGCAAATTATAGCAAAGGTTCAAATGACAAACAATAGAATGTTTCCCCTTGAGTTAATACATGATTTGAATCCACAAGTAGAAAGGAGAGTTGCAGTAGTCGGCCAAACAATGTTTGAAGCAGTAATTAAGAATGAAAATTGGTTATGGCATTTGAGATTTGGACATCTCAACTTTGGAGGTTTGAATTTGTTGCATAGAAAAGGAATGGTGAAAGGATTACCACCTATAGAGAAGTCTGAAAAAGCATGTGAAGGATGCATTCTAGGAAAACAACATAGAGTTTCATTTCCAATAGGAAAATCAATGAGGGCACAAGCACCTTTGGAGATAATTCATTCATATTTATGTGGAAAAATGCAAACACCATCAATGAGTGGAAGGAACTATTTCTTGACATTCATAGATGACTATACAAGAAAGACATGGGTTTATTTCCTAAGGCACAAGGATGAAGCATTTGAATACTTCAAACAATTTAAGGCATTAGTGGAGAAGCAAAGTGGACATTACATCAAGGTGTTGAGAACGGATAGAGGTGGAGAATATGTTTCAAATGAATTCTTAAATTTTTGCAAGCAACATGGAATTCACAAGCAATTCACAGCAAGGTATACACCTCAACAAAATGGTGTAGCTGAGAGAAAAAATAGAACAATCATGGAGATGGCAAGAAGCATGTTGAAGGGCAAGCATTTGCCAAATGAGTATTGGGTAACAAAAGTTCAATGTGCAGTCTATATCATGAATAGATGCCCAACAAAAAGTGTAAGAAACATGATTCCGGAAGAAGCATGGACAGGAAGAAAACATAGTGTTGCTCACATGAGAGTATTTGGATGTGTGGCTTATGCACATGTCCCGGATGAATTGAGAAAGAATTTGGACAGAAAAGGAGAAAAGTGTATATTTATAGGATATAGTGAAGAATCTAAGGCATATAAATTGTTTAATCCAATAACCAAGAAGGTAATAATCAGCAGAGATGTAAATTTCATAGAAGAGGAAGCATGGGATGGAAGCTTGGAGAAAACAATAAATGTTGTGGCAGCCTCACCTCAAGAAGATGAAGAAGAATTAGTAACAATAAATGCACCTACAGTTGTGACTCCTCCCACACCAAATCAAGCTCAGTCAAGTGGTCCTCAAGTGACCCCAACAACCAATACAAGATCAGCCTCAAGAATGCAAGCAAGTACTCCAGCAAGTGTACATCAAACACCACAAGCAAGCCCATCAAATAGTCCAAGTTCAGGTGATTCATCAAACCAAACTTTGGCAAGCTTAAGGAGACAAAAATATAGAAGTTTAAATGATATTTATGAGCAAGATGAAGGTCAAAACAATGCAGATCAGAATTCACTATTTGCTTTTTACTCATCGGTAGATGATCCAATACATTTTGAAGATGTTGTTAAAGAGGAGAAATGGATAGCAGCAATGGATGAAGAGATAGCAGCCATAGAAAAGAATGAAACATGGGAGTTAGTAAATATTCCACAAGGAAAGGATGTAATTGGTGTAAAATGGGTCTACAAAACCAAATGCAATGCTGAAGGAAATATTGATAGACATAAGGCAAGATTAGTGGTGAAAGGATACAAGCAACAATATGGAATTGATTATGATGAGACATTCACTCCAGTAGCAAGAATGGAAACAGTGAGGACAGTCCTTGCAATTGCAGCTCAATATGGATGGAAGGTCCATCAAATGGATGTGAAATCAGTATTTTTAAATGGAGTGTTGAAAGAGGAAGTGTATGTGCAGCATCCACCTGGGTATGAGGTTGAAGGACAAGAAAACAAGGTGTACAAACTAAAAAAGGCACTTTATGGGCTCAAACAAGCACCACGGGCATGGTATAGCAAGATAGATTCATATTTGATGAGCAATGGCTTTTGCAAAAGTGATGGTGAGCCCACTCTTTACATTAAATCAAGCAATGATAAACTTTTAATTGTTGTTCTATATGTAGATGATCTTATTTTTACTAGAAATGATGAAGTTTTCATAGCTGAGTTTAAAGATGCAATGAAGAAGGAATTTGAAATGTCAGATTTGGGATTGTTGAGATATTTTCTTGGCATAGAGGTTCAACAAATGGATCATGGTATTTTTATTTTTCAATCAAAATATGCAGCAGACATATTGAAGAGGTTCAACAATGTAAAATTGCAAATCTACTCCAACTCCAATAGCCTTGGGCTTAAAACTGGGAAAGGAATATTGGAGCAAGAATGTGAATCCCACAATGTATAAAAGCATAGTAGGAAGTTTAATGTATTTGACAACCACAAGGCCGGATATAATGTATGCAGTTAGTTTGATCTCAAGATTCATGGAGACCCCCATGGCAACACATTTGCAAGCAGCAAAAAGAATTTTAAGATACATCAATGGAACCAAGGAGTATGGCATCTTGTATACCAAAACAAATGAATTCAAGTTAATTGGATACACGGATAGTGATTGGGCAGGTAGCATAGAAGATAGAAAGAGCACATCGGGCTATGTATTCCATCTTGGATCCGGTGTTGTCTCATGGGCTTCAAAGAAACAATCGATTGTCACACTTTCCACAACTGAAGCTGAGTATGTGGCAGCTACAGGGGCAGCTTGTCAAGCAATGTGGATGAGAAGGATGTTAAAATATTTAGGACACAAGCAAGAAGAACCAACAAGAATTTTCTGTGATAATAAATCAGCAATTGCCCTCTCCAAGAATGCAATGTTTCACAAGAGAACCAAGCATATAGACACAAGGTATCACTTCATCAGGGAGCTGATTAATGCAGGAGAAATCATCATGGAGCATTGCAGAATAGAAGACCAATTTGCAGACATATTTACAAAACCATTGAAGACAAGAACCTTCATGCAGCAATGTGATAATTTAGGCATCTGATGGTAGTAGTAGTAGTAGTAGCAGTTGTGATTAAGGGGGTGTGTTGGAAAATAATCCCAACTGCCTCTATTAATGCGGACGTATAGCTGTAGTAGATAGGCATTTAATGTATTTTCTAGAAGACTCTCTACCCACCATACTCTCCTTTCTATTGTCTAGAATGTTCTTCTCTCTTCATAGAGAATGTATGAATGTAGAAGTACATATGTAATAGAAATTTTGGAAATAATACTATATATCATTCCCTGTGTGAGCTGCAGCTAATCTCCATTTGTTACTCTGTCCATTGATCCTCTGTTATGCTCTGTTCTTTGAAAGAAATTGCTCTGTTTTGTTGTGCATTTGTATGGTTGCTATTATGATGTGCAGGGTTTCATTTTTAGAAAGAAGTCAGGAGTTGTTTGTAGGTAGATTGTAGCTGAAGCTACCCCACATCTATCTCTGAATTCAAAGAGTGCATAGATATTGCTTTCCCAACTGGTAAATTTTGGCTAGCTTTCCTATGTTGCAATTTCGTCCCACTTTAATACCTCTTTTTCTTTTCAGCGACTTTATTTGAATTCAAAGAGTGCATAGGTATTACATTTGAACTGGTAAATTTCTCTGTATTTTTGACATCCATAAATTTTCGATGGTTGAAGTTACTATGTCAAACAACAATATGTGATCGCGAGCTGTAAATAAAATATTTCAAAATTTGTCAGCTATCTTGATAGGGTAGATCGATTGTAAGCAGTCTAGAGTTAGATTTAATTAGAGTGTAACGATATATATAAACATAATAGATTATACTCCCAACAACAAAAATTATAATCGGATATATATAAGTTGTTTATTTTTAGTGGTATATTTTATGTTGGAATTTCGTTCCATTTTAGTTAGTGCAGTACTTAGTATGTGTTTGTGTTAATAATCCTACATTGGTTCCTTGAGTGGTTTATGAGCTCCAACACTAGCCAAAATTTTTGTCAAAAGAGTAGCAGGCTTAAAAGTAAAAGCCCTAAATTCCACTTATGTAAGATTCTTCACCTCTATTAACATGTGTTGAAGGTAGTTGACCCTCTAACTTTCTATTCCACTTTAATACCTCTTCTTCTCTTTTATTCTTCAAAACTAAGAAGAAAATAAGGGAAAAAAAGCTAAGTCATCCACTTCTTTTATATTCCCTTGTGAAACCAAGAAGAAAAAGCTAAGTCATCCACTTCTCTTCTATTCCTATGGAACCAAGAAGAGAAAAAAAAAACTAAGTCATCCACATGTTTGATAGTCAAACTTTGAATGAGACTCGAAAGAGACTCGAACTATGACGTCATGCACATGATCTTCACATCCACTTCTCTTCTATTCCGTTGGAACCAAGAAGAAAACAAGAAAAAAAAGCTAAGACATCCACATGTTTGATAGTCAAACTTTGAACGAGACTCGAAATATGATGTCATGCTTAAATAAAAACATGATCTTTGCTTATGACGTCGTAGCATTATTAGCACTACTAGCCGATGATGATAAGGAAATATTCAAAAAATTTAATAATATTATAGGCTTAAGTGGAATTTATTAAAAATCAATGGGAAAGACTATTATTTTAATTCATACTTCTTTTTGCTTTTGAGGAAGTTAAGAAGAAAATTCTAATATTTAATTTAAATTTTTAAAAAATATTTATATTTATTTATTTTTATATGATGATTATTTATATGGTAAATTTGTTATTGAATTTTTAATTGTTGTTAATGTTTATTGTTAAATTTTAATTTTATTTTGAATATTTAGTTGAAATATAATTTATTAGTTAATTTTTACAACTTGATGATGGAGAGCAAAAACTAAAAAATTATTTCATATCATTGTTATTAAAACTAATGGGCACTTTGCAAATGGTTTTTTTCTCACTATCCATGAGGATGAGGTTTCAGTTTCAACTACTTTGGTTTGTTAGGATATTTTTTTGTAAGGCCTCGGGATCCAACATCTAATGGTCTAAGTCTCTTTGTTTCCACCTTGCTTCTTCTTCTGTGCCTGCTTGGCTTAGATATTTTTCATGGCATTGGCTTCAAAAGGGTGAGCATTTTAAGTTCTTAAGAATATCCTTTGCTTTTGACAACTCGCCCTCTAGACTCTGACAGTATACCATTGACAAAATTGAAAAGAATATTTCTTGTTGGGCCTTGCATCCCCTTTCCCTTACCAACAAGTTTTAGGTTTGTACAAAGATTCTTGCTGCCACCCATGTTTATTACTCCTCTTGTTGGTCCCCTTCTAGGAATTCTTATAATAAGTTGACTACACTCCTTAGGGGTTTTCTTTGGGCCAAGGGGAAGAATTCGCATGGTTTTCATCAAGTTGCTTGGGATATTTGTTGCACGCCTACTGATAAGGATGGGATGGGCATCATTGGCATTTACAGGTGAAGCATTTCTCTATGTGCTAGGTGGGTGGTTAAATCTATTGAAGGCCCTAAAGCCTAGAAGGTTTTGATTCATCATTGTATTTCTTTAGGGCTACCTTATGGGTGCAAAGCTTGGGCTATTATTGGCCTCCATAATCTCATCATTACTTATGTTCCAATTAAGATTCAAGGTTCCTTTGTTGTTAAAAGTATTTTGTGAGCTTTTGAGATGGTGAAACCTCATCTTCGTTGGATTGGTGATGGTTTTTGTAATGGTATTTTATTCAATTCTCAAAATATCTAGTGGTTTCCTATTCTATCTAACTCTTCAATTCTTGTTGATATGCCAGGGATTAAAGCTTTGAGGTTGTTTCACAAGGGCATCTGCTATATTAATGATTTAGTGCACTCTCGAGACTGGATTCTTTGGCCTGATCTCAAATGAAAATTAATATTCAAAATTCAGATCTTCCTTCTATTCTTAAGATTCAAGAGCTCATATTTGATGTCATGCTTCATAAGCTCAAACTTCAACCCCCAAGTGCCTAGTGGAGGGATTAGTGCTGGAATGTGGATACTCCTTTCAAGAACTACTCTTCTTCCTTGCTTTATCAACTTCTTAGTCCTATTTCCCCTAGTGTTGATAAACTTAATGAGATATGGTAGACTCACTCTACCTCCTATACTTGGATTGCTCATCTGAACCATATTTGAGAGTCTAACCTTGAACCCAATATTACCTATTTTCTATGGTCTCTTATTTATTAAGGGCTTCCTATGGGAGAGAAACTTAGTAGGGTTGGTATCCCTAATCCTAAGTGTCCATATTGTGGTCATTTTGAGACTTTCAAACATCTATTTTGGTTCTACCCTCGTGCTTAGTCTGCTTGGTCCTAGATTCACTCATTGTTCAAGCCCTTTCATCCTAAATTTTTTAGATGGTAGATGAAATTTTTTGGAGATAACAGTTGTTGGCCTACCTATATTGTTGCTCTATGGAATTTCTTTCATGCTATTTTTTTGTTTCAACTTTGGAAAGCTAGGAATGTTGTCTACTCTAGAGATTTAATTTCTATCTAGTTTTCCTTGCATGGATAGATTACGATATTTTTTGTTGTTATTGTTCAGTTCCATTTGTAGGCTTCCAAGTTGACTCAAGAGTTGGTGAGGCTCTGTGCACTATCAACATGGCTTCGTCTAACCTACCTTCATATTAAGATCCCTCTATTTCTTTGAGGCCTCGGTGTAGCAGGTTGAGGGGGTGACATTATCCAGCATCATATTGTTCTATTTTTACTCACAATAAGGCTCAATATCCTCTTGGAGTGGCTCCCTTTGTTTAGTTATTCTATTTATTCACCCTTTTAGGGGTTGGTTTTATTTTTGGCCTTGAGCCTCATCTTTACGATGTTGATTGTTTGGGTGACCTTGCACCTCGAGTTGTGATTTTTCCAGCTCCCTTTATATTGTAACCTCTCTTATTTTTTATTGAATATAATTATTTATTTTAATAAGAATAATTTAGAAAAAGGTTCTAGGTATAGACCAATTAGTTCTTACAAACCCCGTAAGGGGGCGGAGGTCCAAGGTTCAAATCTTGGACCTCATTGGACTAAATGCTTGTCCCTTTCCTGGTGCTTTCAATGGTGTAAAAGGTTTAAAATGATTGTGGCATGGTGGTTATAGGGGCAAACTATGTGAGTACTATGTGGTGGCTTTCGAGGTAGACAACACAAAATATTTTGGAGGCCATAACATATGAACAATGTGCCCATATCATAGTGGCGGCTATCGATTCCACCATGTAAACTCAAAAAAAAATAATCTAGAAAGTTTGATGTTTTTGGTTTTGCAACTCTTTCCTTTGTTTTTTAATTCTAACATGGTTATACCTCTTTAGCCTATAACAATATTCCCATTATAAATTCACATGAAAGACACAACAATTCACATGCTCTCCCCTATAAATTAGTTGTCTTAGGGCTAAGGAAGATCTCAACTAATAATATTAATAGTGTAATATAAACAATGTCACTCCTCAAGACGTAGTTTCAAGCAAAGTTAATAAGCATCTTCCTCAAACAACAATAAATGATCCTAGTCTACTTGTACAACCATAGTTGATTGTAGATGATATCTTAAATCACCTTAAAGATGAACACATCATCATAACAAACCTTAAATATTCAACAAGTAAAGGATGGTATCTAAAATGGGATATGAAAATTGCTCTTAGAGCAAATGATTATTTTACAATAAATTTCAATTCTACCATGGAGGTTAGGAAAACATTCATAACATGAGCATGTGATGGCATTTTGATCAGGAAGGATTAGTTGACCATGTGTATTATCATATAGAGTGATAATACCCTTAATTATCCCACCATGAAGGTGTGGTAATTAAGCACTAGGTACTAGTTGTCTTATCATGGAGATGAGATAACTAGAATTTAAGACATTATGCTAGATAGTACCTACATAGATTGAATTATGTATGGTGAGAGAAATGGCATCCCCTTTTTATGGACTAAAAGGGATAATACCTATACTGTGGTTAAATTGCCTTACACTCGTAGAGAGTATAAGGAATGTGGGGAAACCACTAAAAGTGTATTTTCTAACTATAGAGGTTTAGAAAAGTTAACCCCAAAAATAGCTATGAGATGTTGGCTTGTCCTATCCACTTGAGTGTTGTTGGTAGTGATAAGAACTCAAAAGTGGTTATGCCTTAATTATGCAAAATAGAAGAGTATGGAAATATCTTTGTGAACATTACTTATGAACCTTTTCAAAACAAAATTATTACTCTCTCTCAAGATGGTTAGAAATGGGTTGTTACAACAACCGTATTAGGTCACACCTAAGAACTCAATCCTTTAATGTCAAGGGTTGGCTATTTTCTTGAATGATTGACTATCTTAAATTTGATTTGCTCTCCAACAGTTGAGTCCTTGTCTTCATTTATTATAGTCGTGGAAAGACCCTATAAATGAGTCCTAGTCTTCACTAGTTATTCTACAACCATGGAAAGACCATATAGCTAAGTCTTTATATTCACTAGTTGTTTCTTCAACTGTGGAAAGACCCTACCCTTTCGATTTACTTTGATCTTACAACAGAGTCTAAGTCTAACTACCTTTAAAGTAGATAGACTTTATATCAATTCTATCAATCTAGATAAAACTTATTTTTGTATGTGACTAAATGAATTCAACCTATGCAAGAAAATGATACAATATAGTAATGATACAATAAGATCAAGATGATGATGTAAGTAGAATAATATGAGATAATTAATATGTAAATCTAGGCTTATAATATATCAAATAACATTCATTAATAAGGAGAAATATGAATGTAAATAGCCTAAATCATACATGTATAAAGCATGTAGCATGAATTACAATATTAATTGCTCAAAATGTATGCAATATTTATTACTCTTCTTTATCTTACAAACATAGTACTTGACTTGTCACACCCCAAAATGTTTTCCATCTATATATATAGATATCCTAGAACGGTTAGCATTGATATATATATATATATATATATATATATATATATATATCAATGCTAATAGTTCTAGGACATATACTGATATCACCACACCAATTTCCCATCTAAATTTCCTTGAGGCCCACCCATCCTTACTCTCTACATCGATCCTTTTAAGTAAGAGTACTAGGTGTCACTTGTTAGGTCAATCTATCCTTCTCATGGATCCAATGAGCTAACATTGACCAACCCTTCATTCCTTTGAAAGGAGAACACCAATTTTTCCATTACACAAAGGTTCTTTTATGTGAGTGGTGTATGCGTACAACAAAATGCCTATCCATATCAAGTCTTCTTGAGTTAGATATCCCTTAAGCCTCATTCCTATTACACAGTTCATTCCTTATTAAAGAGGTAATAATAAATACCCTTCCTCTTCTAGCTCTAATGAAGTTACTTGAATTAACTTGAGTATTCTTTATTAACTCATATCCTTAGTTCACACTAGGTAACCTTTGTTAGAATTTCCTTCTTAAATGTCACAACCAAAGAATTTATCTAGATTCTTAATTTATTCCATACATCTACTATAAACAACACATCATTAATTGCTTATATAATCTCAAGAAATTTTAGTGAAGTTTCATTCAAATAATATGCACCAACCATGAAAGCATGCACCATTACAAGTTATTCATACATTGGGTCCCTTTAGAGAAATAACTACAATTAATTAAAATAATTTTATCTATTAGCATATTCACAATTACGTTTCCCATATATCAATGTACAATAGTTTCCACATGGTAATTAGAGAACCAAAATCCATCTCTACATATATAATTTGCTTAATTCTACTATCGAAGAAAACATGGCACCATGATCAATTTTATCAACATTACATACATAGAAAGGAAACCCACAAAAATTGCATAACATCTTGTTTACCGTGGAAAACCCCCTTGTGGGGTAAAACCAACTAAAATCAATTCCCCTTTTCATTTATTTTTAAAATATGGTCTGCTCTTTATAACAAGATATTTCAATCTGTCTTTAACCTCGTAGGGATATTCTATAATCCCTATCTTATAGATTGAATTGGTTGTTCAATTACAATTACAATAATATTCTTGCCTTCAAAGTCTAACCCTCAAAAAAGTCTTTATTATAAGTAGGATATTTTTTTTTGCCTTCTTTTACAACCTGGAAATGGATGCTTTTTGCATTACGCAAATACCCACTGGCTCCAATGAAGGGTCCATCCTTCATAGTATTTGGATTATCACACATAAATCCTAATAATTTATACCCACATAATTCATAGATCTTAGAATTATATCGCTCACATTCCCTTCATGGTGACATCAAGATAAATATTAGAGTTTATAACCCAACACCAGGAGATAGTTTTTCAATATTCTGAATACAAATGAACCAAACCATTAAGCACAAGTTACTCCATGGTGTCCATTCGGTTCAGCATAAGAATGTCTTTCATCCTATGACAGCACAAAAGCAAGTTTATATTCCACCAATATTGTTTAAACTCCTAAGAACCTCATGGCTATAAAAGAATGTTTGCTTCCAAAAGTATTTGATCACAATATAACACATAATATTATCAAACCATTTATTTTTAATGATTCCTTACACAATATGCATACATAGAATCAACTTTATCAATATAATAATTGAAAAACTGTAAACCATCTATAGTAATAACATAGCAACCTATCACATCATATCATTATAGAAGATATCCATTCCATGGCTAACCCAGACACCGAAACACACAAAATTCTCACAAAAAATATATAACCTTGGATTTTTCACCCTACATCCAGCGTCTCATAGGAATTTAGTTGTCAAATAATTCCAAGTCTCCCTAATAAAATCTAGAAACGTATTGTTTCCTTCATTTGGAAAGTGATTGTGTCCAAAAAACCTTGAATTAAAATTCTCTTTCTATATTCCTTCCGTATAGTATTCAAATTATATGATGAGATTTGACATTTTATTATGTCATAATCTCCTATAAAGTTCATTCAGGTTTCCCTTAACTTCTATTCTAAGAGTTATCCCTCTTATCCATAGTTTAAATTTCATCTCCATACAACTGGAGCAACATCGTAATATATTTTCTTTTTATACACAAGGAGGTCCCTATTATCATCTTAACACAAAGGAACATTATTTTTTTGCATTACATAAACTTATTATACATACCAACACTAAGCTCGCCTCTCTTTAGTTGTATGTCTTCATAATGAACAATATCATTTGATCTATTCAAACAATGCTCCTATACACCGATTTTGGTCTTGGAGGTGCTATATTACACCTAAAAATAAATATATCTATATATCCATATAACTACCTTGCAATTACTATAAGAACAATCACATTTAAAAACTAATTATTGATACTGCCCAAAATTTTAGGTTCCAATATTTGGAAACCATCGAACCACTATCATATGGCAGTATAAATCCTCCAACTTACCCAAGCATGATGCAAAAATAGTAAGGATAAAAGGGTTGGTGGTTTTCATAAAATAAAATTGATTCTCTTCTTTCTCAACCAGAGATTTCACTGCACCTAAAGGTTCACATCATACCATCTTCCATACCTTCAACTAGACTTGACAAGAAATATCATTCCACTCTCCAAATTCCTAGTGGGAGTGTAAGCAAGGTTTTAAAGCTAAATATCTAAGAAAACTATTCTATTACACAACTAATTCAATACATCATTATACAACTACTAAATTAGTCTCGGATTTTGGGAACTTTTGCCCAACGAATTGGATTGAATAACCCTTTTACCCATGCCTAGATAAAGGAGTAACAACACCTATGATTTCAAAGTTGTAACAATTAATTTTCCAACACCTAGATACATCTGGTTTACACTGTTATGAGGTGTTCAACAGTTAATATTGATATGAATCTCTTCATATCAAACAACATCACAAAATTAAGTCCTATCATCCTATCAAAATGACAAGTAGACTTGTAACTACCTTCAGTCTACAAATGTAATAAGTTATTAAAATATCAAATAAAAATGGAATGCTTAGTTCCAATTATCATGTATTGGAGATACTCAGATATCTACGTACCATATTTCCTCCTAAGTCAACCTAGCATCTCAACTAGACCTTTCAATATAAAGAACTCACTCCCTCAAGTTTGAGTTCCAATCAAAGAAACTTGCCACAACTACATAAGCAAAAGTAAAATTCTCTTTTCTAAAAATAAGTCATTCAATGACAATAACACATGAGTGGGTCTATTTTCTATAAGAAACCTATCTTGGTAAGCTTGGTGATGCCCTAACAATATCTCCCAATTGTGTCGATGATGCTTCATACAATACAAGAATATCTCTTAGTGAATACCCATAGTATTCCACCAACCAACCAATAATGTCTCATTGGTAAAAATAGTGATGTATTCTATGATAAAACAATGTTTTCACTAATAAAACAACAATGTCTTCACTGATAAAACATCAATGTTTTCACTGATAAAACAACAATTTTTTTCCCTAATAAAAATATCAAATCTTCCCTCATAAAACAACAACGTTTTTCATCTCCCAAAAACCAACCCCTCTTCAATGAACTAGAACCAAATTTCTCTAACTTTTGATATCCTCATTTGCCGCTCGTTCTCCACTACCATGATCACCTTCACCCGAATTTTTTTCCTTTCATCATAATGAGAAGATCCTTTCCTTATCTTCCACTTCCACCACGATGGAGTCCCCCAAGCTATCCAACTACACCACCACATTTGATAATTATAGAAAGCCTCTCCTCAAAATCTAAGTTGCAATGTTTTGATTTATTTTAACACGTACATTGGTGGTGGGTTTGAACTCTCTATCAAGTGAAAGTTTGAATATTTTCTCCAACTCAATTTTACTCCATAACATCAAATTCTTACCAATAGATATATTTCTCTAATTCAAATGAAAATAATATAAGTCAAGCTTATGCTACTTAACTTCTCTACCAAAATATTATCATGCAACATCCTAAAATTTGTCTCTTTAATATAATTATTTTCATGAGGTTTCATATCATGCCATTTATAATTAAGAACACTCTTTCTTGCTACTCGAGCTAGAATGTCAAAATGGATATCAAGCATCTTCTTTTTCCTATCACAACCCATTGTTGATGGTTAGTCTTACTTTCAAACAAGAGAAAACCCTATTCTTGCAAAATGCAATTCTATTAGTAGCATCATGTTCTACATGATAATTATATTGCTAGTAATTGGAAAATAATATTATCCAATATCCTATAATAAATACACATAACAAATTTATCATAAAATGCATGTGCATAGCTAATTTTGAAATATCTAAATATTCCTCCAATAAAACACATAGCAACACATAAGTTCATCCAAACGATTAAGTCTGCCAAGGGAGGGTCATGACATCCTCTCCTCCTTAGGCTTAACACAATCCTCTATGTTTTATCATAGTTTAAACAAGCACTCAATCCCTCCACAAGATTGATCCATTTAAATACCCAATTTATGTCTATCATTCAAGGTTTTTTATTTAAGGAGGAAAATCCTTTCATCCAAACAAATAAACCCTCCCTTATAATCCTTCAAAAGGGGTTTTATTAAATAAATATTTGTTCTTCTCTTACTAGGGTAATTCAAGGGTCTAATAATTTCCCTTCCTCTAAAACATTCCTTGTCTATATAAGAACAACCTATAACTAAATTATCTCCATTGCACTTATTACATATATACATCATGATTCAATTATGACGTGATGAGAACTTATACTAGCACCATGTTCAATAGGAAGTACTAATATTATTTTTCTGTAACCCACGTTGATTTAGGATCACTTAAATCTAGTAATGATGCATCCCTATCTCATTCTCTTGAGACATGGGATTACTAAAATCCAAATCCTATTCTGATTATTTTTACAATAGCACTCATAGAATAATTTTCATTAGTATAGTGAGTTATATATATCAAAACTCCCTTCGAAATTATTGTATCGAAGAGCTCACCACACATACCCAAAATTTATTCCTCTGTAAACACCTCAAGTGGTCTCTTCTTCCATGATTTGGATAAAAAGTTTAATTCTTACTCTAAAAGTGATTTAATTTCCACAACCTCTGAAATAACAAATTTAATTAAGCATTCAATATTATGTCTAGATTATTTATTTAAACATCCTTACTCATATTTTCATCATACTAATTACTTTCCTTTAGGTAAAAGAGTATAAATAACATATTGACAACCAATATATTGACTCTTTTCTAAAGTAAAACTTTAATATATTTGAGCTTAACAAATTTATTTCTCTGTCTATTCTTTACTTTTCAAATCACCATATGACATAACAAAGAAGCAAGGTTTCTCTATATCCACCATGCATATACAATTACTACTTACATAGTTTCTTTCTCTTTTGAGTTCATCCACATTCGTCATTACTGAATAAACATGTGGATGATTTCATATGCAATATTTGTAGAACCTTACTATGTCTATGAATCTATATCCATTACACTAGTACAATCATTTTATTATACTATATGAAAAATAACTACCCTCATTTTCTAGAGAATCCACTTTAGAAATTTATTGCCTGAAGTACATGATCCATATTTAATTTTTCAGATTTCAAACATAGACCTTTTCTTCCATACATAGTCAACCCTAGTTTCAAATTTCGTTTCCCAAAATTTTTCTTTTTGGGGCCTAAATTTAATTTCATCATACCTAGATAGCCCTATATTTTGAGAAGATCCTCTTCTTCTCTTTCTTATCTTGGGTGTCAATTCTTTATACCCGCAAAGAAGTTTGAATATCAATAATTATAGTTCTCATAGTATCATGCTATTGTAGTTCACACTAGGTAACCTTTGTTAGAATTTCCTTCTTGAATAACACAACCAGAGAATTTATATAGATTCTTAATATATCCCATGCATCTGCTATAAACAACACTTCATTAATTGCCTATACAATCTAGAGAATTTTTAGTGAAGTTTCATTCCAATAATATGCACCAACCATGAAAGCATGCACCATTACAAGTTATTCATACATTGGGTCGCTTTAGAGAAATGACTCCAATAAATTAATATCATTTGATCTATTAGAATACTAATTAATATATTTTTCCATATATTAATGTACAATAGTTTCCACATGGTAATTAGAGAATTAAAATCCATTTGTACGTATATAATTTGCTTAATTCTACTATTGAATAAAATATGGCACCATGATCAATTCTATAAAAATTACATACATAGAAAGGAAACCCACAAAAGTCGCATACATATTTTTTACCCTGACAAACCCGCTTGTGGAAAAAAACCAGCTTAAATCATTTCCCATTTTCATTTTTTTTTTAAATATGATCATCTCTTTACATCAATACATTTCAATATGTCTTTAACCTTATAGGGATATTCCATAATCCCTATCTTAAATATTGAATTGGTTGTTCAATTACAATTACAATAATATTCTTGTCTTCAAAGTCCAAACCTCAAAAAAGTCTTTCTTATAAGTAGGATCTTTTTTTTGCCTTCTTTTACAGCCTGACAATGGACACTTTCTATGTTACGTAAATACCCACTAGCTCCAATGAAGGGTCCATCCTTCATAGTCTTTGGATTATCATACATAAATCCTAATAATTCATACCTGCATAATTCATAGATATTAGAATTATATTGCTCACATTTCCTTCATGGCAACATCAGGAAAAAAATTAGAGGTTATAACCCAACATCAGGAGATAGATTTCCAATATTCTAAATTCAAATGAACCAAACCATTGAGCACAAGGTACTCCATGGTGTCCATTCTATTTATCATAAAAATGTATTTCATCCTATGATAGCACAAAAGCAAGTATATATTCCACCAATACTATTTAAAATCCTAAGAACCTCATGGCTGTAAAAGATTGTTTCCTTCCAAAATTATTTGATCACAATATGACATATAATGTTATCAAACCATCTATTTTTAATGATTCCTTACACAACATGTATACATAGAATCAACTTTATCAATATAATAACTGATAAAATGTAAACCATCTACAGTAATAACATAACAACCTATCACAATATATCATTATAGAAAATATCTGTTTTGTAGCTAACCGAGATATAGAAACACATAGACTTCTCACAAATAATGATATAACCTTCGATTTTTCACCCTACACCAAATATCTCATAGGAATTTAGTTATCAAATAGTTCCAAGTCTCCCTAATCGAATCTTGGAACGTACTGCTTCCTTCGATTGGAAAGTGATTGTATACAAAAAACTCCAAATTAAAATTCTCTTTCTATATTATTTTCGTATGGTATTCAAATTATATGATGAGATTTGACAATTTTATTATGTCATAATATCCTATAAATTTCATTCAGGTTTCCCTTAGCTTTTTTTCTAAGAGTTATCCCTGTTATCCATAGTTTACATTTCATCTCCGTTCAACTAGAGCAACACCGCAATATATTTTTTTATACAAAAGGAGGTCCCTATTACCATCTTAACACAAAGGAAACATTCTTGTTTTACATTACATAAACTTATTATGCATCCCAACACTAAGCTCACCTCTATTTAGTTGTATGTCTTCATAATGAATAATATCATTTGATCTATTCAAACAATGCTCTTGTACATCAATTTCATTCGGAGTTATTATAATGCACCCAAAAATAAATACATTTATATATTTATCTAACTAACTTGAAATTACTAGAAGAACAACCACAAATAAAATAACTATTGATATCGCCCAGACTTTCAAGCTCTAATATCTAGAAACCATCGAACCACTATCATCTGGCAGTATAAATCTTACCTCTTGCCCAAGCATGATGTGGTAATAAGAAGGATAAAAGGGTTGGTGGTTTTAATAAAATAAAATTGATATGAGGTGTTCAGTAGTTAATATTGATATGAGGTGTTCAGTAGTTAATACCTAGATACATCTAGTTTAGATTGGTATGAGGTGTTCAGTAGTTAATATTGATATGAACCTCTTCATATCGTACGACATCACAAAAATAACTCCTATCATCCTATCAAAAAGGCTAACATACCTGTAACTACCTTCAGCCTACAAATATAATAAGTTATAAAATATCAAATAAACATGGAATGCTAAGTTCCAATAAAAATCTATTGGAGATACTTAGCCATCTACATACCACATTTCCTCCTAAGTCAACCTAGCATCCCAACCAGATGGACCATTCAATATAAAGAACATGTTCCCTCAAGTTTGTGTTCCAATAAGAGAAACTTTCCACAACTACATAAGCAAAAGTAATTTTTTTTAATAAAAACAAGTCGTTCGATGACAAAAACACATGAGAAAGTCTATTTTTTATAAGGAGCCTACCTTGTTAAGCTTGGTGATGCCCCAACAATATCTTCCAATTGTGTCGATGATGCTTCATACTATACAAGAATCTCTCTCAGTGAATACACGGTATTCCACCAACCAACCAATAATGTCTCACTGGTAAAAATAGTGATGTATTTTTGATAAAAAGTAATGTCTTCACCGATAAAACAACAATGTATTCACTAATAAAACAATAATATTTTCACTAATAAGACAATAATGTTTTTCCCTAATAAAAACATCAAATATTCACTCATAAAACAACAATATTTTTTATCTCTCAAAAACCAACCCCTCTTCAATGAACCAAAACCGTTTTTATCAAACCTTCGATATCCTCTTTTACCGCTTGTTCTTCGCTCCCATGATCACCTTTGTCCAATTTTATTTTCTTTCATCATAATGAGAAGATCCTTTCCTTGTCTTCCACTTCCACCAGGATGGAGTCCCCCAAGCTATCTAACTGCACCACCACGTTTGATGGTTGTCGAAAGCCTCTCCTTAGACTTTGAGTTTTGAATTAAATGTTTCAATTTATTTTAACATGTAGATTGATGGTGGGTTTGAACTCTCTGTCAAGCAAAAATTCAAACATTTTCTCTAACTAAATTTTACTCCATAACATCAAATTATTACCAATAGATATATTTCTCTAATTCAAATGAAAATAAGAGAAGTCAAATCTTATGCTACTTAACTTCTCTACCATAATATTATCATGCAACATCCTAAATTTTATCTTTTTAATATAATTATTTTTATGAGGTTTCATATCATGTCATTTATAATTAAGAACACTCTTTCTTGCTACTCGAGCTAGAATGCCAAAATGGATATCAAGCCTCTTCCTTTTCCTGGCCGAAATGTATATCAAGCCTCTTTATTTTCCTATCACAATCCATTATTTATGGTTAGTCTTTATTTCAAACAAGATAAAAATCCATTCCTGCAAAATACAATTCTATTAGTAGCATCCTATTTCTGCATGATAATTATGTTTCTAGTAATTGGAACATAATATTATACAATGTCCTATAATAAACGCATATATCACATTTTTCATAAAATGTATGTGCATAGCTAATTTTGAAATATCTAAACATTCCTCCAATATAACACATAGCAACACATAACTTCATCCAAATGAACAATTTTGCCAAGGGAGGATCATGACATGACTCTTGAATATTATTTTAATAACTTCTTCTATATGTTTGATGATACTCCATGGAGTAATATATAGTCATTGTAGAATGACTCTTGACTATTCCTTTCCTTATGACAAGTCTTATGACTCTTGGCTTCTCTACTTGACACTTGCACACACATGACTCTATCTTGTATGTACTCCTAGACACAACTCTTCATGTAGCACACTCTAATCTAAAGATACTTGTACACATGAACTAATTACACTTGCACACTTAATCACATAAAACTTGTGCATTTCCTACACATTATTATATTATATAAAATATTACTCACACTCTAATCTAAGACTCAACCTAATCTAATATTTACAAGATGTACCATGAAGGTACCATGGGGGTACATTAACATGTACAAAATAATGTAATATACTCTAGTATCCAACAAAAAAATCTAATATCCTACAATTCAATTATATACTTGTAATGACCTTCCTTGCACGATCATTGATTATAGATTAATTAATGAATTACGTTTAACTTTTTCCTATAGAGTGTGGTACTACTGATGTCCATTGCATATGTGGGATTAGGTATACAATCTCAACAGACTGGGTTGGTTGGAAGAAAAAGTAAGAGCGAAGTGATAATTCGGTTTGCAAGTACATAGAAGCTCTCACTTTACATATAATTTAGGTGTATCGTGAGTGTTTGGCATGTGTGTGCTTTATTTTGAAATGTGTGCTTGTTGTTTTTTATGCATATATTTTTTATGTGGTAATGATGATGGGAGCCACGTTTTATTTAGTTATGCATATGTTATTATTTAGAATTAATATATATAAATAATATATATTATAAAAATTAAAGCAAATAATCATACAAATAAATAAAATTCTTTATTGTTGCTTATACAACGTTGAATGCATATATAAAGAAAGGAGATGCTCATGGAAAGTGGAGATAACCATGTGTGATCAATCATGATTACTTTTAGAAACCATCCCATATTTTTGTTAATGAATAAGAAGGAAAAGGAGGTGATGGGAGCGGGTTATCTTCCACCTTTGATATCTCGATAAAGTGTGTGTGGACTGTGTGAAGCATTAAGCATGAAGAGGAGTGCTTATGGATAGAGTGTTGTCAAAAAAGAGAATTGGTTTCAGTATTAGAAGGCTAGAAAAATAGGGTGGAAGCTTTTAATGATATTTTATCTCATTTGATTTTTGTTTTGATGAAAGTGTTTTGTCAATTTGTGTGAACTATTTTATACGTGAAATAAGACTATTTTATTTACTTTTGTATCCATGGAATTCATAAAACATCAATTGATAGTTGTTATAATAATAGGTACAATTTTTTTTTTTAAGAACTCTAAAATATGGAGTGACCTATAATATCTAGATGATAAATTGAGGATGAATAAAAACTGCTCTACGAAAAGGATAGTAATACATTGAAGGTGATCTAGTGGGCTCTATGGGGATGCCAGCAGTTTCTAGAGGAGGTATGAACAACTGGAGGAATGTAGTGATGGCATCAAGTCTGTCATAGAGCGTGCATGCTAGGGCTGGTATTTCATTTTAAAATTATTGGAAGGAACATGATTTCCCATTGCATGCCGGGAATCGCTTGTTAAAGAACAACGGATGTTTGGAACGATGTGAAGCTAGGCCGGTTCTAGTGGTTCAACCAGACTCGATGGCGGAAGATGTGGAGTATTTAACCAAACATGCATTTATTGGTAAATTTATGGGCATCCAAATTTCTCTTCCCTTTGTGGAGGCTTGGGTTAGGAAGACTTGGAACCCTTAAGGTGATGTGGAGGTGATGCTGAGTGCAAACAACTATTTTATGGTGGTTTTTTCTTGTCTTGCGAATCATAACAAAGCATTTGAAGGAGGTCCCTATTTCTATAACCAAGCGGGACTCTTTATTAAACCCTAGCATGTGGGTTTCAACCCATCAGAGGAGTGGCCATCACAGGTTTCGATGTGGGTTCGGCTTCCGTGGCTCCCATTGGAATTTTGGAGAAATGACATCTTGCATATGATTGCCCTTCTGCTTGGGAAGCTGGTTGGGCCGTCATGACAGACGCTGGATAAAAAGGTAATCTCTGTTACCCATATCTGTGTTGAAATTTATTTAAACAATCCTATTCCAGATTCTATTGAAATATAGTTCGGATCAAACACATGGGTTCAAAAACTTGACTATGAAGCTCTTCCATTTCGTTGCCAGATTTACCATGAATATGGCCACTTACAAAGAAAATGTCCTAATTTTGTCCTACCTGTGGCTTCAAATACTGGGCCCTCTCGAGCTATACAAAATATGGATAAAGGAAAAGCCCCAATAAAGGAGGGGGATCAGGATAAGGAAGGCTTTGTTACGGTAAAACCTTGAAACAAAGGAAGAAAGGCAAAAAGAGACATTAAGGATAACCAGCCAGATGCTCAGCTCAACTGTTTTGAAATTCTAGAGAATATTGATCAGTACGTGGAGATACCTGAAACATCAATACATGTTATAGATATAACATGACCAAATCAGTTGTCTCTTCATGAGGTGGAACCAAGGGAATCAGATATAGTGGGTTTAAATGAAGAACAGAGGGATTTGGTTTTGAGTACAGGTGATATGGTTGGCCCTAGCCCTGGAAGTGAAGTTATATTAGAAAATTGCATAGATTTAGATATGCCCTATCCTACCCAGGAACTGATGCAGTCATCCATGGACTGTAAAACTCCTACGGTGCTGGGATTGCAGCATAAAATAATTAAAAAAAATGCTTCAGATAAGAATATGAAGGTGGGTCGGAAGAAATACTAGGATAAAATTAAGTTAATGGGGGAGACTTTGGTAGAGTCAGGTTTGGTGAGAACATTGGACTCCCATTTTTACAACCCCCAAAAATGATTATACTTTCATGGAATGTAATGGGGTTGAACAGCATCCCCAGACAAAAAGTTGTTCGTGGTTTGATTTGTGTTCATTCTCCGGATGTAGTTTTTATTCAGGAGGCTAAATTAGCTATTGATAGTTTGTTCAATATTGCTCCCAAGTTGTGGAGAAAGGGGAAATGTCAGTGTATTGGTGCATGTGGATATGCTGGTGGCCTTGCTTATTTATGAGATCTAGTTAAGATCTCTCCTCTTACCTGGATTTCCAGCAGGTGGTCTATTTCGATGATCGGGCATGATAATGAATCTGGTGAGACCATCCCACTTTCAAACATGTATGCTCCTATTGATTACAATGGTAAAGTGAATTTATGGGAGAACATTGGCTTTGTGAGAAGTCTGGCTCCCCTATACCCATGGATTTTGGCTGGAGACTTCAATTCTATCACTTGTCTAGAGGAAAAACGTGGTGGGATTGATCATCTTGAGCCTTTTTCTTCTATCTTCAATGCTCATATCTGGGCCTTGAAATTGGTTGACATCAAGCCAGATAATGGGATATTTACCTGGCATAATAGAAGATGTGGGGAATATTCCATTTCAGAGAGACTGGATAGGTTTTTCATCTCTAGTTTTTGGATTGGCAATAATAGAGGCACTAGTTCTATGATTCTGGAGGGTAGAGGATCTGATCATTGACCTATCAAACTCTTTGCTCTGGAGTTAGGGCTAAAAAATAATTCCCCGTTTAAGTTTCAACTTATGTGGCTGCGAGATCCTAAGCTTCATGATTTCATGCGAGGCTGGTGGACTAATGGAAAACCTCCTCATGGCACTGCTATGTACTCCTTTATGAAGCGGCTTCAATTTGTTAAGCATAAATTGAAGAGATGGAATAGAATAAATTTTTGGAACCTTTCCTTGGCTAAGCTGGCAGCTCTTAGGAGGGTGGAAGAAGCCTCAAGGAAGATTAGAGATAAAGGACTCACAGAGGAGCTTCTTGTTGAGGAATCTGAGGCTGTAAAAAACCTTGCTGAATGGGAACTGAGGGAAGAAATTTTTTGGAAATAAAAAGCTCGAGTAGATTGGCTTCAGGAAGGGGATAGGAACAAAGCCTTCTTTTATAACTCTATTAAGGCTCGTCGTAATGGTAACCTGATTACCTCTCTTGTTAATTCTTAGGGTGCCCTACTTTCTTCTTTCATGGATATTTCAGAAGAGACTAAGAGGTATTTTTCCTCTCTCTTCAAGGAGGATGCCCTCTCAGATGATGAGGAAGAAAAAATTATTCTAAACTGTATTCCCTCGATTGTTTCTAGAGAGATGAATGAGCACTTGATGGGTCCAATTTCCCTTGAGGAGCTGAAAAGTGTTGTATTCAATATGAAAAAGGGGAAAGCCCCGAGTCCGGATGGATTCTCGATTGAGTTTTATCAAGATTTTTGGGAGTTAATCAAATTTGACCTTTTGGAGGTGGTCTATGAGTCCCAAAAGAACAAACAGATGCTAAGGGCCCTAAATGCTACCTTTGTGGTGCTTATTCTCAAGAAAGAGGGAGCGAATTCCTTGGATATGTTTAGGCCTATTGCTCTCTGTAATGTTGTATATAAGATCATCACAAAAATTATTGTCGAGGCTGAAGATATGGTTGAGCAAAATCATCTCTGAGAAGCAAGGTGGGTTTGTTGCTGGTCGACAAATCATGGATAAGGTTATTATTGCTATAGAAGCTATTCACTCAATGGAAACTTCTAAGGAGAAAACTATGTTCATTAAGTTGGACATGGCAAAAGCCTATGATAGAGTTAGATGGTCCTTTATTCAAAAAGTTCTTACTATTTTTGGCTTTGAGGAGGAATGGATTAGATGGGTGATGAGCTATATTTCTTCTTCCTCATTCTTTGTTCTTGTTAATAACGAGACATCGGAGCTGTTTGAGGCCTCAAGGGGATTGAGGCAAGGATATCCTCTATATCCTTATTTTTTTATCATTATGGCAGAAGGGTTGGGCATATTACTCAAGTCTCAGGTTAGGCATGGTCTCATTTAGGGGTGGAAGTGGGATAATAGTTTGCCACCTCTTTCCCACCTTCAATTTGTTGATGATACTACTTTGTTGGGAGTTGCCACTATCAAGGAAGCTGGAAACATTAGACAGTCTCTTGACATATATCTTGGTGCTTCTAGACAGGTGATTAATGAGGACAAGTCCTTTATTTTCTTCTTCAATACCCCCCCTCTTATTCAATCCAGGATTTCTCGCATTCTAAGATTCCAGGTCGGGACTCCCCCCTTCATTTATCTTGGGATTTCGATTTCATCTCATCCTCTGCCTAGATATTCTTGGCAGTCTATACTTGATAAGTTTAGAAGGAAGGTAAATCACTGGAATTTTAGATGGCTATCCTCTGTAGGTGGAGTATTGCTTTTAAAATCTGTTATTCAAGCTTTACCCATTTACAGATGTTTTGTGCAAACAACTCCTTCTCGTTTCATCAAGGACATGGATGCTTTGTCAAGATAGTTTTTGTGGTCTGGAATACTTGATAAATCTAAATGGAGTTTGGTTAGATGGGATTCCATTTGTAGGCCAGTTCAAGAGGGAGGCCTTGGGTTACGACAAGCAACTCTTTCTGGGCAGGCTTTGGCTGCAAAACTTAATTGGAGATGGTGTACCTCTCAAGATCAGATTTGGGCTAAAATATTATCTTATAAATACTTGAGAGGTATTTCTAAGGTAGATATCCCTAGAGTCAGTTTGGTTGGGAAAGGTTCTGTTATCTGGGACACTCTGAAAAGAGGAGCTAATTTAATTAAGCAAGGTTTGTTTTGGATTTGCAATCGGGGATCAGATGTTCTTTTTTGGGAGAATTCTTGGGATGGCCACCCTCCTATCTTGACTCAATATCCTAGGTTACATTCCCTAAGCATTTGTTTCTTAGAAGCGGGCTGGTCTCATGTGGAGGACTTTAAAAAAATCTAGTATTTTGGAAATATGGAGATGTACATATGGAAAGATCCGTAGGAATGGCCCCAAGGGGGATTGGCCGAGGATAGAGATGTGCTTGCTCTTATTCCTATAGGGAGGTACTATTCTTCATTGAGGGATAAAGATATTTTGGATTGGAACCCTAATCCCAATGGAACCTACTCTGTAGCCTATGGTTATCAAGTTCTTGATAAGCAAAAGTTCGGGAGTCTCCCTGTCACATGGTGGAAAAAGGTGTGGAATAGATTTTCTTGGTCGAAATGTAACTTCTTTCTCTGGCTGGTAGCTCATAATAAATGCCTCACTTGGGATAACTTGAGGAAGAGGGGATTTCAGGGTCCCTCTTTATGTGTCCTTTGTGGTAAGAATGAGGATGACTCTTTTCATTTACTTTTCCAATGCTCCCTTGCCAGATACATTTGGCACTGTTGCTGGAGTGCTTGGAACCATCCTTGTTTTCATGTGCTCTCCCTGGTGGAGTTTTGGAGTAGTCTGGGCAGACCTCTAGCCAAGGCCCCCTTCCTCCAAGTTGCTTGGAATTTGGGCCCTTCCTACATCATCTGGCAGATTTGGCTCGAACGAAATCATCGCATTTTTGAGGAAAGTCATTTGGTTGTTCAACAGATCTGGAAAAGTATCTTGTGAATGGTTTAAGAAACTATCCATAGTAAATGTTATGTGGACCCCCATTTGGACTCTAGGGAGGAGAAGGTACGACAGGCCCTTGGTTTGTTTGGGGTTGGTGTGAATTCTTCTAGCCCTAGTAGGATTCCTCAGCTTAGTAAGAAGGTTAGGAGAGAGGGTAGATGGAGACTGCCCCCTAGACGAGTTTTAAAAATTAATACTGATGGGTCGTCCAGGGGCAATCCTGGACATGCTGGAATTGGTGGTGTTGGGAGATATTATGCTGGCGTGGTCAGTTTTTTCTTTTCCATTTATAAATGTGTTCACTCCAACAATCTTATGGAAGCTCTGGCGATACTTGAGGCCTTACAAAGGGGGTTTTCTCTTGGCTGGCATAAGATTCTTTGCAAGTCTGACTCTCAAATTTTGGTTAATATTTTAAACAGCAAAAGAGTGGAGGATGTTAATTGGCAATTGGCCTCTGTGACCATTCAGATTCTTAGAATGAGTGAAGAGTTCAAATTTATATCCTTTGTGCACATTCCAAGGGAATGGAATGGGGTTGCTGATTACCTGGCCAAAAGGGCTTCTGAGCTATTGGATACTCAGAGTATTGATACCTGGGAGAGTCTCCCGTCTGGGGATTCTCAACACCTATGGGAGTTGATCCATAAGGATTTTCAGACTTAATGTGGTTTGTTTTTTTTGGTTTTCTTTGGGAGTTGACCTTGTTTGGTGATTTAGCCTGTCTTGTTGCTTATTTGAGTCCTGGGTGGGGGCTCAGCTGTACTTTGTAATCTAGAATTTTTATCAATAAATTTTTACCCCTTTATTTAAAAAAAAAAAAAATAGGTATAATTCAATACTTACTATTTGTTGAATTACTTTAAGGAAAAAATACATTAATCTGGTTGCTGGAGAAGAGAATGAGTTTTGGCTAGATGTGTGTTGTTTTTCCACTTGCATGTGTGAAAGCCTTGTGTTGTCAAAAGGATGACTGGTAACCGTGTGTTAAATGAGATGGTTGCAAATTTCTACAAGAAATTTTCTTTTGATTTTGTGATTTTAAAATATGTAATCTTTCTAGAAATAGATGAGTGTTGCATGTGTAGAATGGAAATTGAATGCATTGTAAAAATAGTAAATAAATATGCATTTATATTCATGCATACATAATTGTTGAGCCAATATGATCCCAATAAATCATGTTGTGACTTAAGAAGCAGGGAGCCGCTGACAAGGAAAAATATATGGTTGCCATGGTGTGGAGTTAGTGATTTAAATCTTCGTAGTCAAGCTTAATAGTGCATTCATTTTATGACTCTGAGGAAGAGAAGTGCATACCTGATATAAGATAATATATTTGGTCTTTTGTATGCATGTTCGGTAGAACGTATATTTTGATATTGAAACCTTGTTAAGGGGGTGTTATTTAAGTTTTGTAATGGAAAGAAAAAAATATTGCAGAAATGAGAAGTAATTTGTATTTTATAGTGAATGGATATTAAAAAATTTTGCGGGGGAGGGACTTGTTAATAAATAGTGTTAAAACAATGTGAATTATGGCCACTACATGGTAGCCGGTTCCAATAGTTTGATATCTAAAATTATGTAGAACATTATAATCTTATTCTTATTTATTTGGTCCTTCTAGTAGTGTTGTATATCCTGGAAAATGGAAAAGAAATAAGTTAAGGCCCTTTTCATTTCTAGCCAATGAAGTATTTTGATTTGAGTAAGAGAACGAGACATAGGATATGGAAACCTAAATGGGAAAAGTTATAACTAGAAATAAGAATAGTTCGATAATTGATTGACATAAATAGGGTATTTGTGGGATTGGTTTAATTTATATGTGTAATCCAAACTTTTGAGTAAATGCTTAACTTGTTATATTTTGTCTTGATTGACGTAGATATAATGGAAGTAAACTTCTTTTAAAATACTCTCAATTGAAAACCATATTGACTAACATAGGTTAGCTCAAATATACAACAAAAGAATGTACAAGTGATTAAGTATGTTGTCCAAGGATACCTCACTCTTAGGAATAAGAATTCAGATTAGTTTGAATAGAGAAATTATTTTATCTTGTTCGCTCTTTGGAGATATGACTCTATATTTGAATTAAAATTTGAGTTAATGAATGCACTCTGCAACATAATACATAGGACTCTCAACAACGATATTTAAAATTGTTAGGATATCTATTTAAAATTGTACGAGTCAATCGAGCTTGTCAAATTCGAGGTTACATTGTTAAGTGCTGATCATTGTAATAGGAGAGTAAATTTACCATTATGTACTATAGGTAAAATTTCCATGGAAAATATCCTATGAATGGAATAAATTTATAAATTTATAATTAATTCAAATTGCTATGTTATTCGAGAAACAATTAGTTAATTGAATTATTTTATTCAGTTGGTTTTTGAAGAAGTATTTTAAGATCTAAACTTTGTAACATTTCCAAAGTAAAATATCCATAACGCTTTTAACAGTGTTGACTGAACGGTGGAAGATATAATTTGAAATATGTTAAACTTAGTAATTGTTATTATGATGAAGTTGTTTCTGGGAAAGCGATTCTTTTTTTGAGCTCTGGCGATTTGGCGGGAATCCTTCTGCACTGTCGACGGCCGTGGCTCTAGGGTTTCAGTTCGAAAACCTCCTCCAGCGTGTTTGGGGTCTGTTGCAGGCCTCTGGTCTAGGATCTTTCGGTTTCCCGGGAGGGCCCAATGGGGTCTCTTCCTGGTTCTCGCGAGGGAAAAAAGACCTCTTATGCGGAGATTCTTCGAGATAATCCTGCGTCTTCCTCTGCTGAAGCTCAACGCAATGGCCTTCCATCTCGCTAGCCAAGAATGCGGGCAAGGGCTCTCCTGGGCACATAATCAATGGTTGTCTCCCGCAATCCGCATCAAGACCGAAAATAGTCATCGAACCGTAGCCGGTTGAAGACACGATAAACTACCGGACCACGCATGATCTGATTTGCAAGTTCATGGGCATTCGACCCACCCCCGCACTTTTTGCATTCCCTGGGTGAGACAAAACTGGGAGCCAATCGGTGAGTACTCCTTATGGCCCATTAGCAATGGGTATTTCATTATTAGTTTTTCTTCCCTAATGGATAGAAACAGAGCATTTGAATCATAGAAGAGGAGCCATGGCCCGACAGGGTTATTTGTCCAGCCGTGGAGAGCGGGTTTCGACCCTCGCATTGAACCCACGGCTGTCCCGGTTTGGATCCGGCTGTATGCTCTCCCGATGGAGTTTTGGGGTGAGCGGATTCTTGAATTGATAGGCAACTCTCTAGGTAGATTTTTGGGAGTTTCTAAGGATACCATTGAAGGAAATACTGCCGTTTATGCAAGAATCTGTGTAGAATTGGATATTAGTCAATCGCTACCAGCTGAGATGGAATTGGAGCTAGCAAGACAATCTTGGGTACAACAGTTAGACTATGAAGCCCTACCTTTCCGTTGTAGAGTCTCGTCATTTGCATGGCCATTTGGCAAGGTTCTTGTCCAAATATCTTGAGCACCAATGCGGATGCTACACAGGGAATGTCAAATCGCTCCCGAGGAGGTAAGTCCACTTCGGCCAAGGAACCACCTGTCATTCCCACTGGGTCTGAGGGCCAGAATGATGGCTTTGAACAGCAGAAGAGGAGAAGAAACAAAAAGAGAAATGGTAAGGAGCAAGCTCTCCCCAAGCCAACAAATCGGTATGAAATCTTCAAATCTCTTGTGGATCAAGAAGACCAACCTATGGAAGGAGCAGATGGGATCCTTGAGGATAATATTATCCTTACTCATGCTCCTCCTTCCTCAACCCCTGTCCTTGAACAAGCGATTGATTCCTCTGAGACTTTGCACCATGAAAACCTTGGGACTCTGTTTATCCACGCCCAAACCTCAACCTCGTTATTAAAGATGTTTCTATGGGAATTGCATAAAAGCTCAGAGAAAGACCAGCTCTTGGAATTTCACATGTGGAGAAGAGATCGAAAAATAGTAATTCCCAAGGGGTGGGCAGGAAATCCAATAAGGATCTAATCGCAGTGCAAGGGGATAAGCTAATCAATGGAGGATTGGCAAGAACAATTGATTCGTATTGCTCCCAAGGTTTCCAATGATTATACAATCTTGGAATGTGAGGGGTTTAAACAGTAGAACCCATCAATCTGCTGTTCAAAGACTTTTAGAAAGAAGTAAAACAGACTTTCTGCTCATTCAAGAAACAAAAATGTCATTAGACCTCATGAGTAAAACTGTCGGCCGAATCTGGAGGGGTGCTGGCCATATGGCAGTGGCTGCTCTTGGTGCCTCGGGAGGGATTGCTACTCTTTGGAATCCTTTGGCGTGGATAGCAGTAGATCATATAGCCTGGAGAGGGGTCCTAACATCTCTTTTCAAGAATATAGTTACAGCTGAACAAGTCTTAATTACAAATTTCTATGGGGCTCAGAATACCGAAGGTCAGCGGTCTCAATGGAAAGCTGTTCAAAACATGAGGTCCTCCCGGGAAGATCTTGATTGGATTTTAGCTGGGGACTTCAATGCTAAATTATCCGCTAGAGATCAGGAAGGTGGCATCCCTGTTCTGGATACAGGGGATAGGCTGTTTATTGCCCACGTCCAGGCCTTTAACCTTGTTGACATCAAAGGCCCTGGTACAAACTTTACCCGGACTAATAAGAGAAGAGAGCCATACAAGAGGAGGGTTAAGCTTGACAGGTTTTTGGTCTCGGAGGAAGCTTATGTTAGATGGAATATCAAATTCCAGATCTTGGAGGGCCCAGTTTCTGATCACTCTCCCATTTTGTTGGAGGGAGGGACTATGTCAGGAAAGTATTACAAACCTTTTAAATTTGAAAATTTTTGGTTGCAAAAAGAGGACCTACGAAGGAAAATTCCACAGTGGTGGGAAGAAGGCCGTCCCCCTTTTGGAACAGCTATGTTCAAAATTCACAAACAGCTTCTCTATGTTAAGAGTAAACTGAAACAGTGGAAGCAAACTAACAAATCTGATTTCCAGCTCCAACGGGCCCCCTTGCTGGACAGATGGAATGAGGTGCAAAAACAATTCAGAGAAGGAATTATTTCTGAGCATCTTAAATTTGAGGATGACGCCTTACGCAAAGCAGTTGAGGACATTGATAATCAAGAAGAGATCTACTGGAGACAGAGAGCTAGAAATACTTGGCTATTAGAAGGAGACAGAAATACTAAATTTTTCCATCGCTCTGCCTGTGCTAGAAGGCAATTGAATAACATGGAGTTCCTCCAAGATGAGTTTGGAAACTCTTTTGACACTCTTCCTGATATGCATTCCCTATCTATGGAGTACTTCTCAAACCTCTTCAAGGAAAGTATGCAAGATGATGTGGAAGCTCAAAATGAAGTCATTGAGGGAATTCCCTCTATTATTTCTCATGAAGAGAATCAGTCCCTTCTTAAGCCCATTGATCGTGATGAACTCAAGAAGGTGGTCTTTGGGATGTGCACAGGAAAGTCGCCTGGTCCGGACGGTTTCCCTATTGAGTTCTTTCAGTGCCTTCTGGGACATCTTGGAGGAGGACGTGTTGGCTGTCATTGAGGAATCCCGAATTAACAAAAGAATGCTCAAGGCTCTAAATCATACCTTTATCACTTTAATTCCGAAAGGAGAGGGGGGGCTCACATTTCTGATTTCAGACCTATTGCTTTATGTAATGTGATCTACAAAATTATTTCTAAACTTATGGCTGAAAGACTAAAACCCCTTCTTCAAAATTTAATTTCCCCTGAGCAAGGGGGTTTTGTTGAAGGAAGACAGATCTTGGATGGAGTGATCTTGGCTCAGGAGGCTATCCATTCTATGCATAATTCAGGTAACAAGGGAATGTTCATCAAATTGGATATGTCTAAGGCTTATGACAGAGTAGAGTGGGGTTTCTTGGTCAAGATGTTGGCAGCCTTTGGTTTTTCTCAGGATTGGATTGCCTGGGTCATGAGCTGTATCTCTACGCCTTCCTACTCTTTTTTAATTAAGGGGCTTCCCTCGCCACCTTTTGGAGCCTCTCGGGGTCTCCGTCAAGGAGATCCCCGCTCTCCTTATCTCTTTCTTATCTTGGTCGAAGGTCTTGGCAGTACTCCTCCCCGAGAAGAAGACGTCAAGGACAGATTACAAGAATTAAAATCGGAGCCGAAGTTTTGACTCATTTACAGCTTGTGGATGATACGGGCTTGGTGGGGGTTGCCAGCCTCATAGAAGCAAGAGGAATCAAAGATACTCTTAACGTCTACCTTCGGGCTTCTAATCAAGCCATCAATGATTCAAAATCAAAAGTGGTCTTCTTCAACCTTGATCAAAGGTCGCAAGAGAGAGTTATGGAGATTCCGGGTTTCACTCGGACCTCCCTTCCCGTTGTTTATTTGGGGGTTCCTCTCGCATTTCAAAAACCGACAACTGATTTTTGGAAGGACTCGCTAGATGGCATCAAAGAGAGAATGAATCATTGGTCTCATAGATGGTTAAGCTATGGGGGCCGACTAACTTTTCTCGAAGTCTCGTTATTCAGTGCTATGCCTATTTACAAATTCTCAATCTCGCCGCCCCTCCCTCAATCTGGAAAGAGTTGGACAAAGCGGCTAGAAGTTTTCTTTGGGAAGGTGCCAATGGAGAGAGGAAATGGGCCTTGGTTGGTTGGGATAAGGTCACCCAGCCCAAGGAAAAAGGTGGGCTGGGCTTGAGAAGCTCCAAGTTTAACAATCGGGCCCTCGGCCGGGAAACTCGTATCGGAGGTGGATTTCTCACCTTCGTCCCTCTCGCAGCTAGAATCCTTTCTAGCAAATACTTGGGTCCTGTTCCTCCCAACGACTTGGGCCGCTATCCTCTGGAAGGTAATGGTTCTCTTGTGTGGCAGGCGCTCAAGCTTGGATCTTGCATTATCAAAGATCAATTGTTCTGGAAAGTTGGGAGAGGGGAGAAGGCCCGGTTCTGGACTGACTCTTGGGATCAGCATCCTCCTATTCTTGCAGTGTTTCCTGATCTGCTTCCGCTAAAAACAGCTCTTGAAGACAAAGGTTGGATTCATATTCAGACCTACTTCACTACCAGCCATTTGGGGGAGTATAAGGTTAAAAAATTTAAGCGGCTGGGTGAATGGCCTATTCCAATCCCTCCGGAGCAGGCCCCAACTCTGGAAAAACTTTTGGCTGAAAGGTTTCTATCTGGGAGAGATGAGGAGGATGAGCTTGCTTGGGGCTTCGGGAACCTTGGGGTTTATTCTGTGAAGGAGGGCTATGCTTCGATCCTACCTGAGCCCCCCCCACACTCTTTTCCCCCGTTCATGAATGGAGGAAGATTTGGCATCCCAAGGGCCGGCCGAAAGTGAACTTCTTTGCTTGGCAACCGATGCATAATGGTATCTTGACCTTTGACAACCTTAGAATTAGAGGCATCATTGGTCCTTCCAAGTGTGTTTTATGTTATAGGAATGAGGAAACCGTGAACCATCTTCTCGTTTGATTGCTCTTTCACACAGCAGATTTGGCAACGTTGGTTCTCCCACTTTAAACTTCAGGTGCTTGGAGATCTGTCCCAGACCAATTTATGGGAAAGCTGGAAGAGAGGTAGATTTATTTCTAAAGCTCTTCGTACTGGCTGGGAGATCGGTTTCCTTTTTATTTGGTGGCAGGTTTGGTTGGAAAGAAATGCTCGTATTTTTCGTGAAACCTTCTCTTCGGTGGAGGGGATTTGGCAGGTCATCTGGAGCAAAGTTGTGGAAACCGTTGCCATCTATGCTGAGAAGGAAAACCAGTCAGCTTCTAAGCCTTTGAGTGGGAGAGGTGCTGATCTTGAGAGACAGGTAAGAAGTTGTTGGAAACCTCCCCCTAAGGTCGGGTCAAAATCAATACCGATGGAGCCGCTAAAGGTAATCCGGGCAATGCCGGGCAAGTGGTGTTATTTGCCGTGATCATGCTGGGACCGTGCTATATTGGGAATTGCAAGGTCCTGGGATATGCCACAAACAATGAAGCCGAGGCCTTTGCTATTAAATCCGCTTCCATCTGGGCCGTCAAGCATGGTCACAGAAAGATAATCATTGAGTCTGATTCCCAAATCTTGGTTGGTGCTCTTGATTGCATGAGGAACTTTGCCTTAAAAGCTTGGAGGCTCCGGATTTTGGTCGCCCAAATTTTAGAGCTTTGGAAGGAAATTGAGGATGTGATTCCTGTTTATGCTAGTAGATCTCTCAATAAAGCGGCCGATTTCCTTGCTAAGTTGGGTGCTGAGAGAGAGGTTGGGATTCATCTGCATAGCAATTTGTCTGTGGAGAATGCCGAGATCAGACAAGGCCTTGAACAATTCCTGAAATAATGTGCAAAGTTTTTTTTGCTAAGGGTCCTTTCTGTCGCGATTTCGCGACATGTTGCCCTGTCGCGGCCGTTGGCTGGTTACTGTCGCGATATCGCGACAGGTTGAGCCTCTGCAGTCTCCGGCTGGTTTCTGTCGCGATATCGCGACATGTCGCGTTATCGCGGGTCGCGATTCCGCGACATGTTGCGATATCGCGACATGTCGCGTTATCGCGTGACGCGATCCCGCGTCTTGTCGCGATATCGCGACATGTCGCGATATCGCGACATGTCGCTTTCGCGCCTCGCGATTCCGCGACACGTTGCGATATCGCGACAGGTCCCGCTTTCCAGGTTCGATTGGTGTTTTTACCGCGCTCTCATTCCCTTCTTGAAGTTGAATAGAAATGTAAATATTTCGTCGTGTTTTCGCGACAAGTTTGAGTTTTGGAAGCTGCATGGTTCTTCTGTCGCGATTTCGCGACACTTTTGGCAATTAGGCGGCTGGGTGGAAAATTGTCGCGATATCGCGACCCGTAGTGATGATGCAACATCGAGCTGGTTTTTGTCACGATTTCGCGACAGGTTGTGCCCTCCTGGTCTCTGGCGTTTTTCTTGCGCGATTTCGCGGCATGTTTGGCTCCTTTGCGACTGGGTGGTTTTCCGTCGCGATATCGCGACCTTCATGAGGCTTGAATGTTGCTTTCTGTTTCTGTCGCGCTGTCGCGACGCTTTCTGCGGGTGGCTGTCGAGGGCCCTTCCTGTCGCGATTTCGCGACATGTCGCGATTTCGCGACATGTCGCGTTATCGCGCCTGTTGGTGCCAAAGTGGCCGTGACGGGTTTTCCTGTCGCGATTTCGCGACATGTCGCGTTTTCGCGACTTGTTGCTGTTTCGTGCCTTCCGTTCTCTGTGCCTTGCGGTTCCTAGCGTTGCCTTTGTGCGCCTTCCTTGCTGTTTTGCTTGTGGCTCTGGCTCGGGATGTGTTCTCTCCCGCTTGTATCTGGTTCTTGTATTAATACAAGTTTTCATTTTTTCAAAAAAAAAAATAATTGTTATTATGATGATTAATTATTACCAATTATATTGCTAACTTTATCTAGTTGAGTTACTTATTTGTTTAAGTGAGACATTTAAATCCGAAAATGAAATTATTACCAAAGCAAAAAAAAATATGCTTGGAGGAGAGAAAGTGGTATATAAATATAGAAAAAATATTCTTCTTGGTAGGGTGAATGAAGATCTTGTTGGTTGAAAATAGTTTGAGTATGCAAACCATAGTTTAATAAGAAGTCAAATTAATTATGTAAAAAATAATTGGTTGAGTTAAAGATTTGATGCTTGAGTTAAATAGTTATTAGAGTTATTTTACTTGTTATATGTTTATTAAAAATAATTGGAGTATATAATACAAGAAACTCTAGGGTTAGTAGAGAATAATTGAACAAGTGTACTCTTTATTTTGAAACTTACAAATAGAAGACTCACAATTATGATGAGTAAATTAATATGATTGGCTTGTAACTCTAGTAGTGAGATTTGGTTCTATTAAGCATGCATAACATTAGGGAAACCTCTAAACCATGAGAAACAACCCCTAACCCAAATTATAAGCTTATCGAGAAGGATAAACAAAAGTTATTGCTAGTGAGAATGAATAGGTTAAGCACCCAATGTCGTTGAGGTGTGGGTATGCACACACCAAGTCTCTAGAAGAACTATAGTCTGATAGAATTGGTTGAAACAAGTGACTTGGTCAAACCTGGTAACGAGGGGCGGTATGGGATGCCACCTCAGGCTGCTACTCGGGTAGTATTGTGATAAGTCCCATGTTCATTTGACTTAGCTAGTTTAGCCACAACGTTTGGTATGGGAGAAATGATCATGAGTCATAATAAGCATGAGTGATAAAATACAAGGTCAGGGTATTGACATAGCTCTAGTTGACTTTAGGTAGGGGACAATCAGCTAGACACTAGGCATATGTATGCTAACCCTCTTAAATACATATGCTAGAACAAGTCGATCGGTTAGTCAAGGGTTCATTATGATAAGGGATGGGGAAGTATGAGTCCACCCTCTAAATGTTATAGGCCCTAGAAGATAACCCCAGTTGTAGATTGAACCTTATGACAGAACACGAGGAGAATAAATAAGGTAAATTGATTCCACAAAATGGCACCTTTCATGAAATTTGGCCAATCTCATCCTATTGATTGATTGATTTGTATATGTTAAAATTTAGAATAATATTCATCTCTAGATGTGTCTCACCTACTAATATGGTATGGGATACTAATATATTTGCTTTTACTTTTAATATATATTTTTTGAAATAAAAGAGCAGTTTTATCTTCATTTTAGATTTCTACCTTGTAATGTAAGGCACAAACCTTTTCTACAATTGCTTATTTTTCAATTATTTCTTCTTCTTTGTCTTTGTTATATTTTGAACATGTTGTAGTTGTTCACAATGGTTGTTGCTACAATAGTCTCCCTACCTCCTTTTCTATGTATTTCTTTAAATTTTGGGGTGCTTCTACACTTATAGTTTGTTACATATAAAATCTTATCAAATACTTTAAATTAAATTTAAAATCTTATGAAATGTAGGAAAAATAACCCTATTGATATCATAGTATTAGATGTTAAAATATAGATAAAGTGACCAACATTTATACTCTCACTTCTAATAATGTTTTTAAAATATGTAAAGTGACTTTTTCATTAAATTACATTGAAATAACTTTTGAAAAAACATGATGTAAATTTAATGTTATTTTATTTTTGTGTCTGAAATAATTAATAGTCTATGTATATTTCTTAACCTATTATGTAAGCTTCAAAGTTCTCACATGTATAAACATCAAAAAAAATGTATAGGGTTCATGAGTGAATTACTACAAAGACTCTCATCATTTCTAACCTATAGACCTAGGTGTAACGACCCTCCTCGCACAAGATTTTATTGTAATGCAATTGATGTTTTTAATTTACCTTTTCCTTAAAAATGTGGTACTACTGATAGTCATTGTGTATGCAGGGCTAGGTATGGACCTTCGATGGACAGGAGGAGGTCGACAAAAAAGGTAAAAGAAAAGTGATCATTCGATCCCCAAGTACATGAAAACTCACACTTTGCATTTCATGTAGTTGCATTACAATTTGTAATTATGTGAGTCATGCTTGATTGATTGCTTCTTGTGGTCATAAAAAGTGATATGTATAATTTATGTGCCAATGATGATGGGAGCCACCATTTATTTAGATTTGCATTATTGAGTGAACCATGTTTGAATGCTTGTTGCTTGTTGAAAAATGATATGTTTACATATTGGGTGGTGGCAAGGAAAATGCTATAAAATGCATGGGAGCCATGGTGTTGATTTTGAATTGATTATTGTTTTTTATGATTGGAAAAATATAAAGTTTATTAAAATTCATTGATAAATAGAAAACTAAAAATTAATATAAATGTAACACCATTTGATTTGCAAGTGGCTTAGTGACGTGGTGTGCATTCGGTAAGTGAAGTAGCTATGTGTGATTTTAATGATTCTTTTACCCCATATTCTAGCGTGAAATAAGGGGAGTTAGTTGGTAGTGGCTTATGCATGCATACCGTTGGTTAAGATGGGGGCTATTGGGCATTTTTTTAAAAAGAAGGCTAGCTTTTGCAAAAAAAAAAAAAAAGAGGAGTTTTAACTAGAACGGAAGTGCTTGTAGCTAGAAAAAAAAATTTGGCAAGTGTTTGAAAAAGGTTGAATACGAGTTTTTGTATCAAGCATCAAATTCAAGTGTGTTCTTTGAAAATCACAGGAAATTGTTGGCAGTGTTAAATGTTGTGAATGCTTTAATTTTCTGTAAGGAAATACTTATGACGTTTTCTGAATACCTAGCATTTGAGTTGTGTTGTGCCAAAAAAATATGTTATGGCCTTCATTGTTTATGAGAAAATGTGAATGCATGGAATTTGTCATGAGATATTTTGTTACTGTAATTTTTGGAAAAGAACGATGTGATTATTTTGTTTTTATTTAAATGATGTTTTCTTTGACTAGCGATATTACTTTGTAATGAAACGATTGATGAACTAAGATAGAGAATTGAGTCCTCCCAATAACCATCATATGCTGAAAGTTTGTGATTCATTTATAGAATAATTATCAAAGCTCTTGTGCGGTTGTTGTGTTTGTGTGTAACCGAATAGTCTGCTACTGTGTATGGTTATCTGGTTGAGTGTATGAATTTGTTTGTATCTAGGGTGGACATACAATGTTGTGTTGTCTTTAAGAAACTATAAAAATTCTTTGTATTGAATTCATACAAGAACCTCAAAAGAGTAGCAAGCCTGAAGATAAACATTCTCATGTTTGTGTTTTCAAAATGTTTGCATTTTGAGTGCTTGCATGAAACTGTATGATATGATTTCTCCAAGATATAAATATATAGGAGAATTTTAGACATCATACCAGCATGAAGAGGACCGATTTTGATCCCATTAAACAACTACCTTTGTGATGGTGTCGAGGAACGATGCAAGGAGGATATGGTAGCAGTGAACCTTAGAAATATATATTTGACCAAATAATTTGTTAATTGTTATCGATAGCAATCCCATATAAAAAGAATGGGATCGCAAAAGTTTAACAATCTTGATGTAAATTAAAAACATTAGCTTTTCTTCTAATTTACGAGTCTTTCTAGAATTCAAAGAAGAAGATCTGTGAATGAGCTGTGTTAAATTCCGTATAATATTTTAATACAATATAGAATTGTATAACTATAGTGTATGGTTCTTTATTGCAAAGCTTTACAGGAGAAACAATGGCTTAAAGCCTTGTATATACATAAAAGAAACACTATGTGTGTGGTATTAAAACTGGAAAAAGAAACCTTTATACAGGATGTGATAACAGATTCCCATCTAGTATATTGTCTAGCAAACAATGGAGTTTCGGTTTGTTAAACTTTAATTGAAACCATTAAATTATTGAATATGTTCATTATGTTGTGTTGCCGCTGATTGTTGAAACAAATTTCAAATGGGAAAAGATTTCCCTTTTTCCATAATAATATTGGAAAATATGTTATCAAAGTTTATGTGGTTGTTCTTGTGAAAATCACTTGTAAGTCACGGAAAATTTAAATTTATCCAAGCTTAAGCCATGTTTATGTTGTTGTCCCTAAATATTAGGGACCCTGAAATAATTATTAGAGGTTTAATATAGTGAGTTAACCATAAAATCCAGTGTCAGCCAATGTAACCATGACTCTTTGATATGTAAAAGGGTATGACAAATTTTAATTACCCTTGTAGGACAAATAATCCTCTTTGTGTTATAAAAGTGGAACCAGGTTGAGTCTGAATGGAGTCAAGTATAGAAGCTGGTGATAAAAGCATAATATAATCCCTTGTAAAATCGTTAATGGTTTGGAAGTAGAAACTTCAAGAATTTAATAATCCCTTGGTTATAAACATATTAATTGATCCATTGTTTATATTTTCATGATGCATGACGAATTTATACCTTGTGTGTGAGATTTTAAAAATTATGAGAAATCTTGTAAGAAAAAGGAACGGATTTAATTCTGATTTTCAATATAATGTATTGACTCCTTTGCATAAAACATGTTTGGTTTCAGGCATGTGAGTATGGAAAAGAGAGGTAAACTTTTTGGGTATATACCTATGATACACACTCATGAATTAAGGAATTATTGATCTATAGCTTGGAATTGGATAATTATGAAAATTTGAATGTAGTTAGTGGGCAAGATAATTAAAGTTTTGGCATGGTGGTCATTCTTTTGGACAAGTGGGATAAAATAGTTGAAAATATCAAATAATATTCTCTGTTCGTGTGTTGGATTTACCCAACAGACGTGTCAATTTTAAAAGTTGAAAGTGTATCATAGTTGAAAATATCAAATAATATTCTCTGTTCGTGTGTTGGATTTACCCAACAAACGTGTCAATTTTAAAAGTTGAAAGTGTATCATGTTGGATTTACCCAACATACGTGTCAATATTGGAAGTTGAAAGTGTGTCAACCAATAACCTTAAGAGGATTACCTTATTTAATTTTAGGAAATAATATACAAGTTATTATTATGTTGAATAGTATGAAGTATTAGTGGGTAGTTGTTTCCAAAACCGCTTATACCCGAGTGAAAAGGGGTGATGTATAGAATAAAATAATAAATGGAGAAAAGTTTCATTTGAACTAGAGTAGATACTTTATTGAATGAATGTAAATCATAAAGTAGTATGGTTAGACCTGCAATACTTTATGGTTAGACCTGCAATAGACCATATGATATCTATATTAAGTTTTAAGAGTTGGAACTTAGTAAAATATAAGGAGAACATTTTAAATGTGTCACCTCTTTTATTTGGTTAATGTGAATAGATTTATCAAGCAAGGTTGAGTAGATATTTTATGGAAAGTTCCAAAACATTGGATAGAAGCAACTGAAGAATAGCTATCCTTTAGCTTTACAGGAATAAAATTATCATGAGATATTGAGCTCATAAATCTGGGAAGATGTAACTTGAGAATCAAGTTAAGGATAGAAAAAATCCTTACAAGTAAGGATTTGGTAGTGGTGTAAAACCCAGCTTGGATTTGGGATAGTGTAATTATACACCAATAATAATTATAATTAGTATATGAAATCTTGGCTAAGGAAATAAAGCTAGGAACCATTGGGTTTTGAATTGGACACCCAAGGGTATGAAATAAATTATGTGTGAATCTTTTTATTGGATCCTATTAAGAGTTTTTAGTGATGTATGCTAGCTATAACTGTAGCTAATTCTTGGTTTAACTCATCAAAAAATATGAGCAAATAACTTGATGTGCAAGTAGGCACACAATAAATATTTAAGTTAAATTGTGAATGACTTTAATCACCAGGAAAGATGATTAAGATATTGATACACCCAAAGTTGCTAAGGTGTAGATATTGCATAGAGTAAGTCTCGGAGCAACTGTAGACTGATAGAATTGGTTTGGATTAAGACTAGGTTAGATCTAGTAATGAGGGGTGGTATGGGATGCCATCTCTAGGTTGCTATCAGAGTAGTATTGTGATATATCCCATGTTCATTTGACTTTGCTAGTTTAGCCACAACGTTTGGTATGGGATAAACGTTTGTGAGTCACAATGGGCATGTGTGATGAAGTCCAAGGCCAGTGTATTGGCATGACACTAGGTGAATTCAAGTAAGAGGATAATCAATTAGTCACAGAGGAATATGTGCGTTGATCCCTTGCATATTTAAAGCTTGAACTAATTGACTAGTTAGGTCGTGGGTTCACATATGTTAAGGTATAGAGAAATAAAGCGTCCCCCTCTAGGTGTTATAGGCCCTAGAGGATAACCCCTACCATAGATAGACCCACATGGCTAGAATAAGAGGAACGATACTGTGGTGAATCGATTCTACATAATGGCACCTTTACGATATTTGGCCAATCTCGTCCACTTGGGTGACTATTTGCATCAATCTAGAATCCCAAAAGTGGTTTGATATGCATGTACTATTTCAAAATAATACTATTAATTTATTGGGTGAACAAATGTGCTATGAACCTGAAAGCACTCTTATGATTAAAATTGTTGTTTGAAAACAAAAAAAATATACCCTGAGGAAATGTTTGACTTATTTTTGTGGTACAACCAGGTGAGTAGATCAGGGTTGTTACATATGGTATCAGAGCAGAAGAGATCCTAAGTTGTAGAAATCTGAAAAAAAACTTTTTATTCAACAAATTTAAATTGGCAAAACTGGCAATTGTTTGTAGAAATTTATATTAAGTGTTGTTTAGAAATTCAAATAAACTATTAACAAAACTCCTTTTGTGGTCAAAAGCAGATGGAGGACCTTGCAACCATAATAAAATTATTTCAAGGGCAGTTGGAACAATCTATATCTATGATGAAATTCTTAATGAAAAATGTGGAATCTCACCAGCAAACAATTGAATTCCTTGTTGAATAAGAGTTTGACAATAAAATAAAAGGAAAGAGATCCAAGGGAAAAAGAGAATTAATAGGAAAAAACCTAGAAATAAACACAAAGATTTGGTTAAGTATAATAACTGTAAAACCAATTTAAATCCTATAGGTGTTCAAGAAGTCAAGAAAGAGAAATGTTGAGCACCTTAGATGGGTTGTTATATTTTTGGAGAGGCACATTATGCTAATAAATGCCCTCAAATGTTTAATCTCAAAGAAGCTCTTAGTGAGCAATATCTGGGAACCTGTGCAAAACCTGGAGTTACAAGCCAGGTATAAGATGCCACACTGCAACCTTGAGGGGTGTTAAGTTTCTTTCACCTTGGGGATGTCAAGGATTTAGGGCTAAAAATATAATAAGTTCAAAGAAAATAGTTTCCTATCCCTTTTGAACATGCATGAACCATTTTGGTTACTATATGCATATACAAATGTAAATATATGTGAACTATTGTGTAGAGTTGTTTGAGATATGTTTTGGATGTGGCTAGACTACTACATAGAGTAGTTTTGTGTAAATTTTGACGATACTGAGTAGAGTAGCTTTTCTTATTATTATGTGTAAATTTTATGATTTATGAAAGAGTATGATTAATACTATTATGTGAAAAAGCTATATCTAAAAGTATTGATTTGGTTAGCCAAATGTAAGAAACACAGGGACTGTATTTTTTTCTAGTGCGGGGGGATGTAACGATCCTCCTTGCACAATATTTGATTGCAATGCAATTGATGTTTTTAATTTACCTTTTCCTTGAAAATGTGGTATTATTGATAGTCACTGTGTATGCAGGTTCAGGTATAGACCTTCGATGGATAGAAGGAGGTCGATGGAAAAGGTAAAAAGGAAGTGATGATTATGTTCGTGAGTACATGGAAACTCATGCTTCGCATTTAATATAGGTGTTACAATTTGCAATTATGTGAGTCATGCTTGATTGATTGCTTCTTGTGGTCATAAAAAGTGATATGTATAATTTATGTGACAATGATGATGGGAGCCACCATTTACTTAGATTTGCATTACTGAGTGAACCATGTTTGAATGCTTGTTGCTTGTTGAAAAAATATATGTTTACATATTGGGTGGTGGCAAGGAAAATGCTCCAAAATGCATGGGAGTCATGATGTTGATTTTGAATTTATTAATGTTGTTTATGATTGGAAAAATATAAAGTTTATTAAAATTAATTGATAAATAGAAAATAAAAAATTAATATAAATGTAACACCATTTGATTTGCAAGTGGCTTAGTGATATGGTGTGCATTCGGTAGGTGAAGTAGCTATGTGTGATTTTAATGATTCTTTTACCCCATATTCTAGCATGAAATAAGGGGAGTTAGTTGGTAGTGGCTTATGCACACATACCATCGGTTAAGATGGGGGCTATTGGGCATTTTTAAAAAGAAGGCTAGCTTTTGAAATAAAAAAGAGGAGTTTTAACTAGAATGGAAATGTTTGTAGCTAGGAAAAAACTTGGCAAGTGTTTGAAAAAGGTTGAATATGAGTTTTCGTATCAAGCATCAAATTCAGGCGTGTTCTTGGAAAATCACAGGAAAATGTTGACAGTGTTAAATGTTGTGAATGCTTTAATTTTCTATAAGGAAATACTTATGACCTTTTCTGAATTTGAGTTGTGTTGTGCCAAAGAAATATGTTATGGCCTTCATTGTTTATGAGAAATTGTGAATGCATGGAATTTGTCATGATATATTTTGTTACTGTAATTTTTGGAAAAGAACGATGTGGTTCTTTTGTTTTGATTTAAATGATGTTTTCTTTGACTAGCAGTAGAGAATTGAGTCCTCCCTGTAACTGCCATTTGCTGAAACGCCATATGTTGAAATTTTGTGATTCATTTATAGAAAAATTATCAAAGTTCTTGTGTGGTTGTTTTGTTTGTGTGTAACCAAATATTTTGCTACTATGTATGGTTATCTGGTTGAGTGTATAAATTTGTTTTCATATAGGATGGAGATACAATGTTGTGTTGCCTTTAAGAAACTATAAATTATTTGTATTAAATTCATACAAGAAAATGGAAAGAGTAGCAAACCTGAAGATAAACATTCTCATGTTTGTATTTTCAAAATGTTTGTATGTTGAGTGCTTGCATGAAACTATATGATATGATCTCTCCAAGATATAAATATATAGGATAATTTTAGACATCATACCAGCATAAAGAGGATGATTCCTATCACATTAAACAACTACCTTTGTGATGGTGCCGAGGAACAATGCAAGGAGGATATGGCAGTAGTAAATGCAGATGGAAATAAATATTTTATCATGTAATTTGTTAATTGTTATCAGTAGCAATCCCATGTAAAAGGAATGGGGTCACAGAAGTTTAGCAATATTGATGTAAATTGAAAACATTAGCTTTTCTTCTAATTTATGAGTCTTTCTAGAATTCAAAGAAGAAGATCTGTGAATGAGTTATGTTAAATTTCATATAATATTTCAATACAATATACGATTGTATAACTATAGTGTATGGTTCTTTATTGCAAAGTTTTATGGGAGAAAAAATGGCTTAAAGCCTTGTATATACATAAAAGAAACACTATGTGTGTGGCATTAAAAAAAGAAAAAGAAACCTTTATACAGGATGTGATAATAGACTCCCATCTAGTATATTTTCTAGCAAACAATGGAGTTTTGGTTTGTTAAACTTTAATTGAAACCATTGAATTATTGAACATGTTCATTATGTTGTGTTGTCGTTGATTGTTGAAACAAATTTCAAATGGGAAAAGGCTTCCCTTTTTCCATAATAATATTGGAAAATCTATTATCAAAATTTATGTGGTTGTTCTTGTGAAAATCACTTATAAGTCAGGGAAAATTTTAAATTTATCCGAGCTTAAGCCATGTTTATGTTGTTGTCAGTAAATATTAGGGACCCTAAAATAATTATTGGAAGTTTAATGTAGTGAGTTAACCATAAAATCCAGTGTCAGCCAGTGTAACCATGACTCTTTGATATGTAAAAGGGTATGAAAAAATTTAATTACCCTTGTAGGATAAATAATCATCTCTGTGTTATAAAATTGGAACCAGGTTGAGTCCAAATGGATTCAAGTATAGAAGTTGGTGATAAAAGCATACTATAATCCCTTGTAAAATCGTTAATGGTTTGGAAGTAGAAACCACAAGAATTTAATAAGCCCTTGGTTATAAACATATTAATTAACCCATTGTTTATATTTTCGTGATGCATGACAAATTTATACCTTGTGTGTGAGAGTTTAGTAATTATGAGAAATCATTTAAGAAAAAGGAACGGATTTAATTCTGTATTGACTACTATGCATAAAACATGTTTGGTTTTGGGCATGTGATTATGGAAAAGAGAGGTAAATGTTTTGGGTATTTACCTATGATACACACTCATGAATAAGGAATTATTGATCTATAGCTTGGAATTGGATAATTATGAAAATTTGAATGTAATTAGTAGGCAAGCTAATTAAAGTTTTGGCATGGTGGACAAGTGGGATAAAATAGTTGAAAACGTCAAATAATATTCTTTGTTCGTGTGTTGGATTTACCAAACAGACGTGTCAATTTTGGAAGTTGAAAGTGTATCAACCAACAACCTTAAGAGGATTACCTTATTTAATTTGAGGAAATAATCTACAAGTTATTATTATGTTGAATAGTACGAAGTATTAGTGGGTAGTTATTTCCAAAACTACTTATACCCAAGTGAAAAGGAGTGATGTGTAAACCATAAGGTAGTATGGTTAGACCTGCAATAGACCATATGATGTCTATATTAAGTTTTAAGAGTTGGAACTCCTTAAAATTTAAGGAGAACATTTTAAATGTGTCACCTCTTTTATTTGGTTAATGTGAATAGATTTATCAAGTAAAGTTGGATAGATATTTTATGGAAAGTTCCAAAATATTGGATAGAAGCAATTGAAGAATAGCTATCCTTTAGCTTTACAAGAATAAAATGATCATAAGACCTTGAGCTCATAAATATGGGAATATGTAACTTGAGAATCAAGTTAAGGATAGAAGAAATCCTTACAAGTAAGGACTTGGTAGTGGTGTAAAACCTAGTTTGGATTTGGGATAGTGTAATTATACACCAATAATGCTTATAATTAGTATATGAACTCCTGGTTAAGGAAATAAAGGTAGGAACCATTGGGTTTTGAATTGGACACCCAAGGATATGAAATAAATTATGTGTGAATCCTTTTATTGGATCCTATAAAGAATGTTTAGTGACATATGCTAGCTATTATGTAATATTATTGTCAAAAGCAACACTAATATTACATATCCAATAACAAAAGCATTTAAATAAAAAATAGAAATTTAGAATAACAACAAATGTAGAAATTCAAGACAAATAATATTACTATTGTTAGCTTCTTGGAAAAGATAACCTCCTTACAAAATATTCTAAATATCCACTCCTAAAAAATTACATCCTTCATTTTTATAATATTTATAAACATATTTATTAACATTCCATAACAATATTCTTGACTACATATTCTATAATAATTTCAAAGCAATTACATATGATTTAATAATACACCTTTCTATCTAAGGCTAACTTAACACTTAGTCCATATGTATTACAATATCATATATCAACATGAATTACATTTAAGACGTCCAGAACATAATACGAGTTACATTTAATATGTATTGCAATATCATATATCAACTTACATTTAAGAGGTACAGAACATAATACGAGTTACATTTAAGGGTTTTCCTAACATATAAGGAAATACAAGGAAGGGAATATTGCAAAATAAAACAAATAAAAGAAACAAGGAACATAATATGTTACATAAGAGGCGAATTTTGTTTAAAATTCCCAACAGTTATAGCACGGGTTCGAAGAGAATCTTTCTCACGTGTTCTTTCATCTCCTCAGCGGAATTCCGAAAGCCATCTGTATTCCTGTAAAACAATTGCATAACCCTTGCAGTGTTGAAAAGAAGTGTTCTGTAACACTTTGGTATAGGCCTACGCTTTAGGAACTCGTAATGTAATTTAGCGAGGGCTTCTTCATTCAGATGGTACATATAATCCAGAGCTTCTTCTTCTGTGCATCCAGGATTATCATTCATGTAGCATGGCGTGTTCACTTTTAAAGTGGTAGGGTATGGGGAGTGTGGAGTAAAATAGAAAGTAATTAATACTGACCTTGTAAGACCTGAGATCATTTAGTAAACGCCCTGTCAGACCTACAAGACATTGGAAATCGGATCGAAAGTCAAGCTGCTCTACCATCTCTTCAGGAAGGAGATCTCCCCCGCAAAACACTGTACTGAGGCTCGTTGCTGCAAGGCTAATGGAGACTCTACCATTATTCATATATTCTTTTAACGATGGAACATACTTCTCTTCCGACCATTCCTTTTCTTTGATGTAAGCAGCGAGCAAGTCCGAAAACTGAATCCCACAGCAGAGCAGAGCAAACAAGTAATCAATCTTCGATTATTGGACAAAATATCCACAATTTATTTTAATTAAATATTTTATAAGCGGCAAAATCAATTGAGGAGATGTAGAGGCAATTACGTACTACTGAACGAAGATAAGGAAGCACGTCACGCCCTTGAGCTTTCTGTCCTTCTTCCCCTAAATCGTTTAAAGTGTTATAAAGGCCCATAAAACATATTTTTATTTCATCTGGTAAACATTCTACAATCGATGGATCCCATCTGCACCAGCATAAAAGAAAAATGGAATTTAATATGGTGGGCACAGCTAATCTAACAAAATAATGAATGTTAATATGGAGGATTAACCTAATATAACTTGCGATCGAATTAAGTTGAAAATTTGGCGAAAAGGCATGCACCTTTTCACAGCTTCATTGAAAAGTTGTGTCTGGTGAAGAGATGCATAGGAGTCATAGAGGTCGTCCAGTATAGTTATAAGGATGGCGGCCTTTGTATACGCGATTCTCCGTGCAGTGTATTCTGGTTCGAATATCACAACTGCAGACGTAAAATATATGGCCACTTCTCGATGCCTAGCAAACGCGACCTGCAATAGGCCGGAGTCCTCGTACCATCTTCAAGACACGCAATAACAAGTTACGACGTCACATTAACATATTCGTACACATAAAATTTTACATCAAAAGACTCACAAGGCTCACTCGTAACGAAGTTACCTTGTAATTTCTGTCATTTCTGATCTATATAAAGCCTGCAGATTGTTGAAATCGAGTTTGGCCAACTCTAAATACTTGTCGTTGCCCACATATGGCATACTGAGGGAAATATATTGAATTTATTTGGATTAGCGCTACGACTACTCTACAAATAATAGTCCTTGAAATTGAGTGTGATCTGATTTTATTTATATAAAACAGCATATTCAAAAAAAATTATCATACTGATATAGTGTCTTCCCCAGCCACATATCGTCGGATCTAAACAGCTCCACGTTATTTCTCGTCGTCAATCTGGGAAGAGTTTTATCCCAGGGATGATCCAGGGCGTATTCAATCTGGATGAAGACGAAGATGAAAAAATTTACATGTTATACGCTATGTGCATTAGCTTAATAGCAAAATAAAGAGACATCAAGGTCTGCACCTCTCCTCGCAGGTTTTCTCTGATAGCCTGTGCCTGAGACAAGTCTTTGTATTCTAGAGATTTCGCCAAATGAACCTTCGACAGAGCATTTATCTCTTCCATGACCTTTTCACCTGGAAAGTTGATCTGTGAACATCTATACAAACTTAGTATATCGAATAATCCTCCTATGTGTTGATCACCAGAGAGGTTGGCCTCTGCTTTGATATTTTCCAGGGCGTCTGCCACAGTTAAAAAGTAAAGATTAAGATCAACTTGATTCTAAAAACTGAAAACCTCATGTTTTGGTTTGTATACCAGTTGAAATATGAAATCTAAATAAAAGTATACCTGCAGATACATCGTACCCGTTCATCCTCAGTGAAGGGTTAATGGCGATTTTTCTTTCGCCGAAGACTGTCCGCTCAGACCGCGCAAGCCAAGCTCCAGGCGACGGAGCGAAGTGCAGACAGCGCGGGCCTAGCCGCCGAAGTCCGGCACTCTCGCGAAGTGCGGACTGCGCTAGGCAGAGCAGCCGAAGTGCGGACTTCGGCCGAAGTGCGAACTTCGCACCGGCAAGCTGCCGAAGTGCGCACTTCGCGCGGAGTGCGAACTTCGCAACTTCAAGCTGCCGAAGCCCTGGCTGTCGCAGCGAGGTGCGGACTTCGCACCTTCGGTTGCCGAAGCGTGGCTGTTGCAGCGAAGTGACTTACTTCGCTCGGCGTCCAACTTTGCACGGCAACGAACTTCTTTGTCTTTCGCGACTGCTGCTAGGTTTGCCCGACTTGGCAAGACCCGAATGAATGGAGAGAAACGCCGGAACAGAGAACAACAAGGTTAACACCTAAACAACTGCAAACCCTAAATATGCCATAGACAAAAGCAAACTTTATTCATATGAACAACTAGGGTTACAGAATTCCTCAACCGAGGAAGTAACAACATCTGCAGGCTACGCTGCAGGATAAACTGGACAAGGGAAATGTCGAGTCTGCTGCTCGGACATTTATTACTTGAGCCTCACTTCTCACTGAAACACTCGCCCTTCTTTCTCTGCTCACTTTCACGAACTTCTCTCACACCCGCTCTGCTTCCTTCTTCTACGCACTCTCTCGTCTTTGTCTGTACACTCGAATCGTCCTTTTATAGCCACGGGGAGAGGAGGATAAGTGTTATCCTCTGACAGCTCCGGATAAGGGTTATCCTCGGACTGACCCTCGTCTAGGGTTTCTGACAAACGTCGACCGGGCATTAACTCCTGCGGAGATCGGATCTGCCAGGTGTCATATCTGTCAGAAGATAAGTGCGACGTCATGTCACACTTGTCGGGATCCCAGATTGCAATAGCGCAGTTGGGCACAGGCGTGAAATCTGGGTTTATTTTTCTAACACCCTCCTTTAAACCTGATTTCACAAGCACTTTGACTCCAAGCTGCTCTCACAATCTGCTGAAGTCTTCCTCCTTCAAAGGCTTCATGAAAATATCTACCAACTGCTCCTTGGATCTGCAAAACTGCAGATGAATTTCTCTGGACTTCACCAACTCTCTGATGAAGTGATAACGAATATCAATGTGCTTCGTTCGGCCATGGAACAAGGGATCGTTTGACAGTGCAATGGCCGAATTGTTGTCATAGAAAATTATTGTTGCGCCTTTCGGAGGATTAAACAGTTCACTCAGAACTCTTCGCAGCCATACTGCCTGGCATGCGGATGTCGTGGCGGCGACATATTCTGCTTCGGTTGTGGACAACGCAACAATGGGTTGCTTCTTGGACGCCCATGAGACTGCCCCTAATCCGAGATGGAAAGCATACCCGGAGGTGCTCTTCCGATCATCGATACTGCCAGCCCAGTCATTGTCTGTGTAGCCGACTAGCTCCAACTGGTCTTGTCTGGCATAAAATAGGCCATGGTTTCGCGTCCCGCTGACATAGCGCAAGATCCTCTTGCCTGCTTGCCAATGCGTGTCCTTCGGAGTCTCCATGAAACGGCTGATCAGACTGACTCTGAACATCAAATCTGGCCGAGTTGTAGTCAAGTACATTAGACTGCCAACTAGCCTCTTGAACAAGGTTGGATCTACAGACCTCCCTGTATCCAACTTGCTCAGCTTCAAACCTGTGGCTATAGGTGTGATGGCAGGTTTGCTGTCCTCCATCTTGAAGCTCTTCAGGACATCCTTCACGTACATGCCCTGAGAAATGAAGATGCCATCTGCTGATTGGTCAACTTCAATGCCGAGAAAATATTTCATCATCCCCATGTCAATCATTTCAAACTCGGACTTCATGGCTGTTCTAAAGCTGCGCAAATAGAGTCGTCGCTATTGCCGATAAATATCGAATCATCTACGTACGATGGACGATGATGAGCTCACCTTCTGCATTTGTCTTCATGTACAGTGAGTACTCATATGGGCATTTCTGAAACCCATTCTCCTAAAAATAGCTGTCAATCCGGCTGTACCAAGCTCGGGGCGCCTGCTTCAAACCGTACAGGGCCTTCTTTAGCTTCAGGACTTTGCCTTCTTGCCCTTGTATTTCATAACCGGGTGGCTGGTCTATGTAGACCTCTTCTTCCAACACTCCGTTGAGGAAGGCAGACTTGACATCCATCTGGTACACGCTCCATCCTTTTCGAGCTGCGAGTGCCGGAATCATTCCGATCGTGTCAAGTCGGGCTACGAGTGCATACACCTCATGATAGTCAACTACTGACTTCTGCTTGTAGCCTTTCACCACTAATCTGGCCTTGTGCCTGTTAACCTCTCCTTGGGCATTAAATTTTGTTTTATATACCCACTTGACCCCAATGTTCTTCTTTCATGCTGGAAGATCTGTTAGCTGCCATGTCTGATTCTTCTTAATGGCTGCTATCTCCTCATCCATCACATTCACCCATTTGCGATTCTGACTTGCCTCTTCAAACTCCACTGGATCACATTCAGTAAATAGAGCAAAATCAGAATAATCTTCATCTAATTGATTACGGGTTACCTCATAGATGTCTTGCAAGCTCCGAGTCTTTGCAGGAGTCCTCAGGTTTTGAATTATGCTTGCAAGTGGAGGTGAGCGGGATGTTGAGGGTGTGCTACTGCTGGCACCACTGTTGATGCTTGAAGGCACAGGTGGTTGAACTTTGTCTTCCTCCAAGTCTACAGACTCAACAGTTGCTGGTTCAAACTGACCAGTCTTTGACTTCCCGTTCCAGACTTCATCCTCCAAGAACTTCACGTCTCGGCTGATGACAAGTTTCTTTGTCACAGGATTGTACAGCCTGTACGCCTTCACTGGTTCGTTGTACCCTATGAAGATGCATCTTTCAGCTTTGTCATCTAGCTTCTACCTTTTCTCATCTGGAATATGTGCATATGCTATGCACCCGAAAACTCGCAAATGAGCCACACTTGGCTTCAACTTGCTCCAGGATTCTTCTGGAATTTTGTCCCTCACACTCTTGGTGGGACATCGGTTCATCAGATAAACTGCACAACTTACGACCTTCTGCCCGAACTCATGTGGCAAACTTTTTTCCTTCAACATGCTCCATGCCATCTCCATGATAGTTCTGTTCTTCCTCTCAGCTACGCCATTTTGCTGCGGCATGTATCTGGCAGTGAACTGCCTTCGAATTCCATGCTGCTTGTAGAAGTTGTGGAATTCGTTGGAGATGTACTCTCCACCTCCATCAGTTCTGAGAGTCTTCAGATAATAACCGCTCTATTTCTCAACCAGATCCTTGAACTCCCTAAACCTTGCAAACGCTTCTGACTTCAACTTGATTGGATAAATCCAAGTCTTTCGACTGAAATCATCAATGAAGGTCAGTAAATACTTATTGCCAGCATATGAGGTGGTCTGCATGGGACCACAGATGTCTGAGTGCACCAGCTCCAAAGGCCATGATGCTCTCCAAGACTACCCTATAGGGAATGCATCCCTGTGCTGCTTGTCGACCAGGCAACCTTCACAAACTTGGTTTGGTTGCTCTATAAGGGGTAAACCCTTCACCATCTGCTTCTTGTGCAACAGATTCAGGCCACTGAAACTCAGGTGACCGAATCTGAGATGCCACAGCCAGGTAGCATCCTTCTCAACTGCACTCAGAGACAACAAAGATTCATTCTGAATCTGCAGCGGAAACATCTTGTTTTTCGTCATGGACACAGATGCAATTTGTCCATGGACCTTGTCTCTGATGGAACAGACTCCATCTTTGAACAGTACAGTGTGCCCCTTCTGCACAAGCTGTCCAACACTAAGCAGATTATGCTTCAACCCAGGCACATAAAAAACATCTTGAATTGTTTTTCTATCACCGTGTCGGGTGCGGATGAGGATCTTTCCTTTCCCCATCACAGGAACTTTGATGTTGTTCCCCATCTTGACTTGATCGGACCTGTTTCATCCAGTTGTGAGAACATCTCCCTGTTCCCAGTCATGTGGTTGCTGCAACCACTGTCAAGATACCAGATGTTTTTCTTGCTCTCCTCTTCAATACTGCAAGTCAGCAACACAATTCCTCCTGTCGCATTTTCAGGTTCCTTCGAATAATGGGCTTGCTGCTGATTCTCATTCGCCATCTTCTTTCTGCACTGTGTGGCATAATGGCCGAACTTACTGCAGTAGTAGCATTGGACCTTTGACATGTCCTTCTTCTGCTGAGAGCCACCTTGCTGATTTTTGCCAGTGCCTCTTCCTCCTTGCTGATGGAAGTTGCAACTTGGCTCAGCATCCTGAGGGTTTGATTTCCCTCCTTGCTTGTTCTTTCTCCCACGTCTACTTCTGCCTCTTCCACCTTGAGAACTAGAAGCACTGTGCTGGGAGTCTTGTCTACCGCTGTCTCGGACTGAGACTTGCGCTTTGAAGGCTTGCTCCAAAGAAGACTGAGTTGAGTGGCTCAGCCTCTGTTCATGGGTCTGTAGGGAACCCATGAGTTCGTCTGTCGAGAGGGTTTTCAAATCCCTCGACTCTTCGATTGCTATCACAATCGAGTCGAACTTCGCAGGCAGACTTCTAAGAATCTTCTCCACGATTATCTGGCTCTGGACATTTTCTCCATTCAACCGCATCTGGTTGATAATGTCAGTCATCCGGGTGAAGAAGTCGCTCATCGACTCGGACTCGCTCATCTGCAGGTTCTCGAACTCTCTCCTGAGCATCTGTAGTTTCACCAACTTCACTTTGTCGGTGCCCTAATACAAACTCACTAAGGTTTCCCAAGCCTGCTTGGCCTTGGTGGCTGATGCAATCCGTAGGAAGATGGTCTCCTCAACCGCTTGCATGATGTAGAAGAGGGCCTTCTGGTCCTTCTTCTTGTGCTATTTCAACGGATCCTTGTGCCGCGAGAGAGGGCGGCCAGTGCTACTGCATCTACCAGTTCTGGGTAGCCATTCTCGACTAACTCCCATAGCTCCTGAGATCCGAACAGGATCCTCATCTGGATGCTCCAGTAATCGTAGTTCTTACCGTTAAATCATGGGATCTGCAACTGCAACGAGTTTCTCTCGAAAGCCATGCTTCTATCTCCGTGTCACGGCACTATCAGCTATGATACCAATTTGAAGGGTTAATGGCGATTTTTCTTTCGTCGAAGACTGTCCACTCAGACCGCGCAAGCCAAGCTCCAGGCGACGGAGCGAAGTGCAGACAGCATGGGCCTAGCCGTCGAAGTCCGGCACTCTCATGAAGTGCGGACTGCGCTAGGCTGTGTAGCCGAAGTGCGGACTTCGGCCGAAGTGCGAACTTTGCACCGGCAAGCTGTCGAAGTGCGCACTTCGTGCGGAGTGCGAACTTCGCAACTTCAAGCTAACGAAGCCCTGGCTGTCGCAGCGAGGTGCAGACTTCGCACCTTCGGTTGCCGAAGTGTGGCTGTTGCAGCGAAGTGACTTACTTCGCTCGGCATCCAACTTTGCACGGCAACGAACTTCTTTGTCTTTCGCGACTGCTGCTAGGTTTGCCCGACTTGGCAAGACCCGAATGAATGGAGAGAAACGCCGGAACAGAGAATAACAAGGTTAACACCTAAACAACTGCAAACTCTAAATATGGCACAGACAAAAGCAAACTTTATTCATATGAACAACTAGGGTTACAGAATTCCTCAACCGAGGAAGTAACAACATCTGCAGGCTACGCTGCAGGATAAACTGGACAAGGGAAATGTCGAGTCTGCTTGCTCGGACATTTAACAGCTGAGCCTCACTGCTCACTGAAACACTCGCCCTTCTTTCTTTGCTCACTTTCACGAACTTCTCTCACACCCGCTCTCGCTTCCTTCTTCTACGCACTCTCTCGTCTTTGTCTGTAGACTCGAACCGTCCTTTTATAGCCACGGGGAGAGGAGGATAAGTGTTATCCTCTAATAGCTCCGGATAAGGGTTATCCTCGGACTGACCCTCGTCTAGGGTTTCTGACAAACGCCGACTGGGCATTAACTCCTGCGGAGATCGGATCTGCCAGGTGTCATATCTGTCAGAAGATAAGTGCGACGTCATGTCACACTTGTCGGGATCCCGGATTGCGGTAGCGCAATTGGGCACAGGCGTGAAATCTGGGTTTATTTTTCTAACACTCAGGAGTCTAAACCCAGTAGCAGTCATATCAATATCGGGAAAAAGACTATCCCTTCCAAATCCAATGACCTTTTCGTCGTCCCAGTGGCTGAAAAAATCATTTATAAGAGAAATATTGTTTACAGTGGCATATTCCTATGATAAAATTTCATTCCCAATCTACTCGGGACTCACGACCCAGGAGTCGAGAGAGACTCACCTGTACACATAGTCCAGGGCTCGCTTGATTTCCGTTTGAAAATGTCGTTCAATCCCCAGTCGCTCAACCGTATCCACGGCCCTCAAACGTTCGCAGATATCCAATGGATACATGCATGGCACTAACAAGGTGGACGTTTTAATTTAAGCATTGTATAGTAAAGTGAATATCTAATGCTTTAATAATGGTAGGAGATGAGAAAATTTACCATGATCTTCAAACTTTGCAAGAAGGCCAGTCAAGAATTTCAGACACTTGTTGTCCCCAGTGTGCATGTATACACAAGCGGTAGATGCTGGCGAGCCCAGGAACGAACCATCTTTGGATTGCATTTTAAGGATCTTTTGCCAATCAGTGACTACCTCTTGAATGCCCTCCAGGTAGTACAACATAGCCGTAGGAACTGTTTGCAAATGTTCAACAGAAATCCTGAATCACAACGAACTTCTTCAATTAGATAGATCCATTAATTTTGAAATTTGATTAGAATTAAGGATGACATAATTCATAATAACAATAGAATCGCAGAGTAGGTGGAACTTCACTTTTTAAGGTTGAAGTCCCGCTCTTGGTTGATTTGCTTCATAATAGATGAGTCAAAATCAGGAAGGTCCAAGCTCAGCACTTTGGCTTCATTCAGCATTGCAGGAAAGACCATCTGAAATCCTTTCAGAAAGCCGTGATTGCCTATTGCTTCGCTTCCCATTGATTCTGCATGGCTTCTTATAAATTCGAGACCTGGAACAAGCCGAACGTAAAAGTTAAAACCAACCAGCGAAGATGGAGGATGAGGATATCCAAGTATTAAGAGTAGGCTTTAGTGATAATCACATTACCTCTTTGCACTTGAATATGGCCAGTGTTCCATCGAGTGAGTGCAGTTAGGCAGGAGAGAGTATTGAGGATTCTATCAGAGAGCAAGAAGCGACGGGGTTCTCCCCAGGAACCATCAGGTAACTGATTGTGAAGAATCCACTCAAGTGTTTGGGGATATAGTGGTTGACCAGAGCCATCGATAGCGGGAATTCTTGCCACCCATGCGGTATCATATGCAGAGGGGCTTATCTCCCCATCTTCCATGGATTCAAACATTTCCTTGATCTCTGCGATCAATTTGTTCATACGCGCACCCTCCTCATCCGAGGATACCTGAAAAAAAAAAGCCACAGTCAATGAATGAGGCATCCACAACGATACGATTTTGAGAATCAATAATAACGAAATCGATCAATTTTTTTGTTGTACTGGAATTCGAATAAAATAGAATTCCAACCTCAAATGTTGCAAGAGAATGGTTGGAATCTGGATTAGTATATGATTTTGACTCCGTCAGCGTTGCCGATAAAGCTGCAAGAACATTCATGCCCGTAAATATAATGACCTCATTATGGGATTAAAGAATACTCAAAGTTTTTAGGCATAGACCATTACGGCTTTTCTGATGTGCACCACCATGAAGAGGTTTCTCGTACCCATCATCAGCCATTGATCGGATGCAGCAGCTATGCCAATCTGCATACAATCAATACATTATATAATCCATTACAATCATATTCTGTTTATGAGTGCGGGAAATGAACAAGGCAAAGTAGGAAGGCAAAAATACCTAATCTGTTTGCATGGGGATGCCTTCTGTGTAGCTGAAGACCATCGACTTTCTTTACCTTACATGAAAACCATCCCGAAGACTTGGAATTGCAAACTAAACGTAATGGCGAGCAGAAAGCTTGGGCCATTTTCAGAGAATAGATATGAAATAAAGACAATTCACGAGCCTGGCTTTCATCTGCTGTGACTCTGTCTACGCATATATATATATATATGAGGCCAGCAGCGTACGTTGTTCAAAAATTGAACGAAGATTCTTCCGAATCTAGAAAAATCAAAGAAGCTCTGGGTCAATGTGGTGGCTAGACTTGCTATGCTCTTGAGTTGGTAAAAGTCTTTTTGCTCTCCACCGCCTGACCTGTGTAGTCAAATTTTACAAATGGTGTTCCCATTGGGTCACGGCATCTATGAATTTCAGCTCCGCGCACGTCACAACATATTGGCCCATCTGATTCCAATTTGTACTCTTGTCTTGTATTTTTTTTTTTTTCTTTGGCTTAAATTGTCTTGATATATTGATCCGATCAAACGAAATCTTGCTACGCTTTAATAAATTATTCTAATTAACTTCATGTAAATGTCACTCGACCTTACGAATTGGCTTTCTTTACCTTACATGAAACCATCCCCAAGACTTAGAATTGCAAAATAAACGTAAGGGCGAGCAGAAATCTTGGGCCATTTTCAAAGAATAGATATGAGATAAAGACAATTCACGAACCTGAAATTCATCTGCTTTCACTCCGTCTTCTCGTAGATATTGAACGAAGATTTTTTCGCGTGGCGTACTCGATCAAAATAGAAAATGAGAGAAGTTCGGGGTCAATGTGCTGGCTAGACTTGCTATGTGCTAGGCATAATAATTCCCATTATTCGCGTCACCACAATTGTGAACACCTTTGAGTTGGTAAAAGACTTCGCTGTCTCCCGTCGGCTTGACCTGTGTAGTCCCGGCCACTGTTTTAAACCTCGCAAGTTAACCGCCAGTACCCGCGAAACTCGCGGGTCAGCGGGGCCTAAAAACTCGGGCCGAGTAACTCGCCGGGCCATTATTCGCATGGATAGAGATAAGGCAGGGGAGGTAGGGTAGGGTAGAGATAAGGCAGGGATCACAGGTATAAAATATACTTTTGTATTAATTGGAGAAAGATCAATTCTGTACTCGCTGTTATTGATAATAATATGTTTGTTTTTCACATTAGGTATTATCATGTGTTCATAGAGGCTAAGATAGGTACGCGATATAAGTGCTAGAGGTATTGGATTCAAGTGGTATTATAATGTTAAATGTAAATGTAAGTTAATTTTGATTTAGAAAAAAAAAATATAAAATATGTAAATACTTAATATTAAATCCGTCAACTATGTAGAATTTAAAAATTGTGTCTTTTGGGAAGTAAAATATGCACGTTCATGCGAACGGATGATGGCGGGAGCAGAATCGTGAGCGGGAGCGAGAACAGGACTGGGAATAGGTTCAGATGCTGGTGCAAGTTCTAGGGCGGGGGCTAGATCAGGATCGGGATCGGGCACGCCGAGACCTGGACCAGGGCTCGCATCCTTGGCGGGCCCAGAGGAGGGCTCAGAGGCTGAGCAGAATGGTGGCTAGGGTGGGGACAACATCTTGGGCCCAAGACCTCTTCCATGCCTCGATGCAAGTGCAAGCCTAGGGAAAAATCCTCCAGATCCTGGGCAGGGTTCTACCCCGGGCGGGCCCAAACCCTCCTATCAACAGATCCTAGCTGGCACCAGGGCCCAACCTCGGACCCTGGGTTTAGGGCTTTCCCTCGAGGGCACCCACATTTCTATTCAAGAGGAGGTCTACTCCTCCTTTGTCGTTGGATCCTCTGCCTCCCTAGTTGGGAAGTTCCTGGGAGGGCGACCGGACATGGAAACCATCCGCAGATGGGCGACTTCCAAATGGAAAGTTTTTGGACATATTCAGTTGGTGGCCCTTACCAAGGGATTCTTCATCATCAAATTAAATAACAGCGATGATGCTGAAAAGATCTTGTCGGGCGGGCCCTGGTTTCTGGGATGCAAAAGCCTCTTCCTCAGGCAATATGGAGCTGACTTCCACCCCAGCACCCAAAGCATCAACTTCGCCCCGGTTTGGGTCCGGCTCCCTGAGCTTCCCTTCCACTTGTGGCACGAAGATGTCCTAAGGCTTATTTCCCAGTCGATCGGGGATCTAGTGGCCTTCGACCCCGCTACCAAGGCAGGCTCCCAAATCGTTCATGCCATATTTTGCATCAATGCAAATCTAGAATCTAAACTACCCTCTTTTTTGACCATCTCCTCCGGGTCCTTCTTTTGGCGCCAAACTCTGATTTACGAAAACAAACCTATTTTTTGCCCTCTCTACTGCACTCAGGGCCACCTCCCCCACCAATGCCCCATATCCAAGAAAGTTGATGGCCCTCTCCCCAAACTCCCTTCCCGACCAGGTCGGGCCCCCTCCCGAGGGCCCCCTCATGACGGCCACAGATCCCAAGCCTGGACCACCAAGGAGGCTCCCCCTTCTGTCCCAAAGGAATCCCAAGCGGGCCTTGGCCTAGAGGATGGTCTTCCCCAGGTTTCCCCTTCCCCTACTCCCTTCCCTGGGTCTTCTTTTGGGGCCCCAATCCCAGGTTTTCCCCCCTCGCCCGATGCGAATCCCTCCCTATAGGCCCCTGCTTGCACCCTCCTAGGCCTATGAGCCACCCGGCTCTCTTCCCCATCGACTCCCACCTTCCCATCTTCCTCTGCCAGGGTTTCCTCCTCCCCCCACCCCCTCGCTATCCCCCCTTGACCCCCTCCCGCCCCTCCCGGTGGTCCCTGCTGGCCTTCCCCTTTCAGAGTGCAGCTCCGAGAGGTCTGACGAAGAGGTTGAGGGCAGTTCTCCATCTGGGCTCGATGAAATCAGCCCTAAGATGACTTGAAGTAGGACTTTCGCCATAGACTTTGGTAGCAAACTCAAGAGAGGTCGGCCCACCCTGGGTGACCAACGAGCGAGGATCACTGAAGACGACATAGTCAATGGCTCCCAGCAACCCTCTCTGACATTGTCGTGAGCTTCTCCAAAATAGACGTCCTTCTACCCAACCCCCCTGCTCAGGCCGAGAAGGGGGGCAAGCGACCCCACAAGGGTGTCAAATGAAGCTCATCACCTAGAATGTTAGGGGGATCAATGGTGCCCCCAAGAAAAGGATCCTCGACCAACTTTGCAAGGATCATTGCCCATCCTTCCTCCTCCTTTAGGAGACCAAAATAGATGATGCAGCTGCCCAGAGGGTCACCCAAGCTACTTGGCGCAACTACGAGTCCCTGTCTACCCCTGCGGTTGGCACAACCGGGGGCCTACTATGCATGTGGGATCCTCGGTCTTACGAGGGGAGGCTCATATCATCTTCTTCCAGAATAATCAACATTTTGGTCCATTGTGTGAAGTCAAGGCATTCATGGATCCTATCTAACGTCTACGCTCCTAATAGCCCGGTTGAGAAAGTTGCCCTATGGAAGGAAATCGGCTCGATTAGAGAAGCCTTTGCCCCCCTCCCCTGGATCTTGGTAGGGGACTTCAATAGTCCTATGCTCCTTTCTAACAAAAGTGGGGGCTCAGCAGCTCTAGGAAAAAGCATGGAGGACTTTGGGGCCTTCATCGACCTCAACGAGCTCATGGACGTCAGCCTGAAAGGAGCCAGGTTCACCTGGTCAAACAGAAGAGCGAGAGCAAGCCATATCCAGGTCAGGTTGGATAGAGTGTTCCTATCTAAGGAAGCCATTCCCCTGTTTGCTGATGCAACCTTGCTGGCCCTCCCTAAAATTGGGTCTGACCATAGCCCCCTCCTCCTCGAAATCGACCATCGCTCCTCCCTCAAGTGACCCTTTCGGTTCGAGTCCATGTGGCTGCATCATCCCAATTTTAGGGCCCAGGTTGGCTACTGGTGGGCTCCCCCAGTCCCTCGATGCCCCGCTGAACAAGTCTATCACAAGCTGAGATGCCTCAAAGAGCAACTCAAGGTATGGAACAAAGAGGTGTTTGGTAACATCTTTGAAAATAAAGTAGTAGTTAAGAAAAAACTCGAAGACCTTGAGCTCAGATTCTAGGAAGACTCCCAAGACCCGGGGATCAGGGAAGAGGAACGCTTAGCCCTCAGTGAGTACCATAACATCCTGGCCAGGGAAGAAACATTTTGGAGATAGAAGTCAAGAGCCCTATGGCTCCAAGATGGTGATGCTAATATGAAGTTCTTCCACATGTCGACTCTCATAAATAGGGGCTCTAACAGAATCGTCAAGTTGGTGAGTAGTGATGGTAGAATTATCAAGGACGAAGAGGACATTCGGACCGAAGCCACCAACTTCTTCCAAGAGCTCCTTGGCGACAGTCCCCTCATGTCCCCAGAAGCGACAGACTCCCTGCTGGAACATATTCCTACCTCAGTCTCGGCCATGGCAAATGAGATGCTCCTGCAGCCCTTGTCTGACTCTGAAATCCATGCTGCCATGTTCTCCATGAAGGTCGAGGCGGCCCCGGGACCGGATGGGTTTCCCCTCCGTTTCTTCCAATACTTTTGGGACATCGTTGGTCAAGAAGTGTGCGCATCCATCTGGCACCTTCAGACTGCCAGCTCCATCCCCAGAGGTATAAACTCCACCTTCATTAACCCTGATCCCCAAGTCCCAAGTAGCCAAATCCCTCTTTGATTTCTGCCCCATCAGCTTGTGCAATGTTTTATACAAAATCTTGACCAAATCCATGGCCTCCCGCCTCAAGGATATCCTTCCCCTGATCATTGCCCCCTACCATGGGAGCTCGATCAAAGGCAAACTGATCACAGACAACATTATCATCATGCATGAGGTCATCCACTCGACATTTCTTTCCAAAAAGGCCTCCTTTCTGCTCAAGTTGGATATGAACAAGGCCTTTGATAGATTTGACTGGGTGTTCCTTTCCAAGGTCCTCCTCAAGTTTGGGTTCCACCCCTCCTAGGTCAAGCTCATCAGCAACTATGTGTCCTCCCCCTGGTTCTCTATCCTCATCAATGGATCCCCCACCGGGTTCTTCCCCAGTTCTAGAGGCCTTCGCCAAGGCAACCCCCTGTCCCTGATCCTCTTCATCATCCTAGCTGAGGCCTTGGGACAAACCATCTCGAGTGTTGTTTCCCGTGGACTCATTTTGGGCATCAGGCCTACATCGAGACTACTCCCTGTGTCCCATCAACAGTTCGTGGACGATACCATCCTCACCACTTCAGCTTCGATCCCTCAAGCCAAGGCCCTCAAGCACATCTTGACCCTGTACGAGGAGGCGACCGAGCAAAAAATTAACCTCTAAAAAAGTAAAATCTTCTTCATCCACACCCCCTTGGCTAGGCAAATAAGAATTGGGCATATTTTGGGTTGTACCCCTGATTCCCTTCCCTCCTCTTACCTCGAGCTTCCCTTGTTTACAGGTGCGCCCTCCAAGGCCCTGTGGAGTGGGATGATGGATCGAATTTAGAGGAAGTTGGCCTCCTGGAAAGGCCACCTCCTCTCTCAGGCTGGCAGAGCCACCCTCCTGTCGACGGTCCTTCAAAGCATTATGGTATATTTCATGTCGGTCTTTAGAATCCTAGTCTCCATTGCAACTCACATTGAACATATCCATAAATGCTTTCTCTATTTGGGTAGCGAAGATAAGAAGAGGATTCCCCTGGTTTCCTGGCCCTTGGTCTACCGCCCCAAAGGTGAGGGAGGGATCGGGTTACAACTGGTGACCCTCATGAACAAGGCCCTTTTGTCCAAGCATGCCTGGAAGGTGTTCACCAACGCCCTTGACAAGTGGGTCAGTATCATGCTCAGGAAATACTGCCACCACCACCACTTCCTCAGCGAATCCCAACCCAGAGATGGATCAACCTTTTGGAAATCCTTGATTTCCACTAAAGACATCATTCGGAAAGGGACCAGATGGATCCTCGAGGATGGGACCAAGATTGACTTTTGGGAAGATAGGTGGATCCAAGATGAGGCTCTAACTGCTGACAGCGATCTCCTCATCCTCAAACCGGGCCTGGTGGACAGAGGGCCCAAAGTGTCGGCCTATCTCTCCTAGATCCAGGGACGGGTAACTTGGAAACCCATCCTAAATCCCAGGCACCCGCTCCAAGCTTCTAGGCTGCAGCGCCTCCTCAAGGTGACAGTTATCCCGTCCTCTAGAGGATCGATAGATGCATTTGGCATGGCACTCCCAGTGGCATATTTTCTATAAAATCTACCTACAACCTCCAAAGAGTCCCTGATGAGGCCCCATTTCCAGCCCATCAGGTGTGGGCCAAGAAGTTGATCCCCAAAATTAGCCACTTCGTCTGGGCGGCCATCCAAAATAAGATCCTGACCATCGAGAACCTGATCAGGAGGGGATTTCAGATCCTAAATAGATGCTTCCTCTATTGTGCTGCCTGGGAGTCCACTAATCACCTCTTTCTCAGATGCCCCTTCTCTTTTGAAGTCCTGGGCCTCATCCTTTCCCAATTTTCCATTCATTGGGTGGCCCCCAATTCCATCTCTGACCTCCTGTCTCAGTGGCCCAAACCCTTCGCCCACCCCTTCATCCACTTCCTTTGGGGCTCCTGCCTTCCTCACCTACTTTGGCAACTCTGGCTTGAACACAATAGTAGAGCCTTCTCCTCCCCGACCCATTCCCCTAGTGGGTAGCGACCAAGACAGTTTACTTCGCCCTTGAGAATTCTTGCTCCATCCCTTTGACTGAGGTGCCCCGCCATCTGGGCGAGGCCACCCTCCTATCCTCCCTCAAAGTCCAGCTTCTCCCTTGGTCCCCGCCTGCCCCCTCCTATCGTTCTGCAACCCGGTGGACTGCCCCCCCTCTGGGATGGGTCAAAATTAACTTTGACGAAGCTTCTAAAGGTAATCTCGGGCCCTCTAGAGGGGGCGGGGTCATCCGTGACAGTCACGGGGCCCTGATATTGGTGTACGCTACACCACTTGGCATTTTGACCAACAACTTTGTTGAAGCAACAGCTCTCCTCAGTGGGTTGATCGCCCTCAAGGAGTCCTCAAGATTCATCATCGAGGGTGATTACCAAGTCATAATCAAATCCGCCTATAGCCTAGGAAATAGCTCTTGGCACATTTACAACTCCATTCGGGAAGTCCTCACCATCCTCCAAGGACTCCCCGACCATGCCTTTCGGTATGTGTACAGAGAAGGCAATAGGGTAGCCAATTTCATGGCCAACCAAGCCACCACTGTAGAAGACTTCACTACCTGGACCACGAACTTCCCTGAAGCTCTGGTCCAAATAGTATCTCAAGACAATTCTAGCACCGATGAGGGCCCATGCACTTATCTCGCCTCGAGACGGGGCCCCGAAGATGCGTCGTCATGCCCCCTAGTGGTCAAGGGACTCTCCTTCTTGCTCTGCCATGATGACTGACCCCTATGGCCCTCTAGCTCGAGAGTTGGCCAATATGTTCAAGCTCTTCCTCGTGGTGCCAAGTGTCAATGGCCACATCAAACTTTCGGATCATCCCATTTTGGATAAACATAGCCCCACTAGCAATTTTAGCAAGTCCAAGTCAGAGCGCGCGACATCCCACTCTGACTTTCTTGCCTTGGACACCACACCATCAGATTCCCATGTCGAGTCAGCTCGCTCGTGGCTCTATCCCGTGAGGTTTCCCCAAGATGCTCCCCCGCTCAGATTGCGCCATCTAGAGCGTAGGCATTGGTCCCCCTCCCCTAGCCCACATGGCATCCATCAGCCATGTCCCCTCAGCTCCTCCTCGCTCGTGTCGGCCCCTGCCCCAAGCGCTCCTTCCCGATGTCGATGGCCCTTCCCCTCCTCTGCCCCCCCTACAAGTTTTTAAACCTATTGTGCATAGAGCTCTCTCGCATTCTTGTCTACTTCCCCATTCCCCTATACCTGCGTCTCTGGTCAGGAAACCCTTGGTTTCCCTGCCTCTAGCTTGTTAGTTCATTGCCCATGGCTGCCAAGGCCTTCTTCCTCGAGCCCTCCACTCTCGATCTAAGCAAGTTGACTAGGTTATTTTCCAATGCCAAGAAATACACCCCTTTATTCAACAAATTTGCAGGGGCCAAGGAAGATATTACCCAAGGATTTTTGAACTCCTGGAGTGATGGAGAGGTCAAAGTGAAGGGGCTTCACTTCAAAGTGACCAAAGAGTTTTTAACGGAGGTGATAGGTCTACATAATGAGGAGAAAGGCATATTCGTTTGATGGGCCAAGCACAATTGGGAGGAGTTATCCTAATTTCTAGAGGAACAGTGGGAAAAGGCCAACCTCTTTCGTGCTGACCTCCTGGCCCCCTTTGACGAGGCCATCGTCCTAATGATGCAATACATCGCTTGCAACAATCCGAACTAGTGGCTTTACAACTTCCACCTAAGCTTCTACAACCACCTCTACGGAGCCACGCTGGTAAGAACCCCTGATTTCTCCTCTACTCCCTAAGCCTCACCATTGATCGGGCCTGCAGGAACCATTCCTAGCCCTCCCACCAAAGGCTCATAGATGTCTTGTATAGGCATGCCCTAGCTAACCAGCCACAACTTCACTACATACCTCCCCTGTCCTCTGTCCCCCCTAAAGTGGCTAGCTCCCCTGGTGCTTCCCCTGCAGCATCTAAATCCAAGGATACCCCCTCCCTCGAAGCCTCCCCTTCCCCAAAATAGTGCAGGCCCACCCAAAAATGTAGAACTCTGACCCAGGGCCTAGGCGGGACCTCGACTCCTAGCGCAAGCTCAATTCGCAAAGGCCCAGCCCCAGGCAACAATAGGGCTACTGGTAGCTCCAAGAAGGCCAAGGTGGAGGCCCCAAAGGCCATCGAAGTTAGCTATGAATCTGGTATCAAGATGCAAAATTTGGCGACCAAAGCCCTCCTTGACATTACAATTGGCTTCCTGATCGCTTCTGCCAAAGCAGCTTCCTCAGCAACCAATGCCCTCACTGAACTCCAACGTAGGCTGGGAAATGGCCCTGACAGGGAGAGGAGCTAATCTGCCAGGTCGGGCCCGTCTAGGTCAAGCCCGGTTACAGGGCCACCCAGAGTGGCGGCGAGCAGTTTTTTGTGTTATTGGCAATTACTGTTTTGCAGTTTTTCCATGTTTTGGTGGCCTCAGGCCAAATTTTGTTGTGTTGTTTTCATAGTTGGTCTGTCTTTTTGTAGGCACCAGGGCCCTGGGCCCCGGATTGTTGCCCAAGGGCGCAGCCTCGATTTTTAATCATAATTGCAGCCACGACTGCCTATGTAACTAAGGTTTTGGGATCCTTAAAAAAAAACCTGCTATAAATATATTGCTACTTATCAAAAAAAAATTGTCTTTTGTTATGCTATAAATAACTAAAATATTTTTTTCTTTTCATAAATCATTATCTAAACATAAGTGAAAAAATTATAATCTATTTATTTTGCACCGCACAATCTAATAAGAATCTGTTTTATAGACGTCAAATTATAAGTTATTAAAAAAAGAAAAATTAAATAAGTTTTTTCATAGGTGATATTGGATACTCTATAAAAATAAAATTGATTGTGATTTTAAAAATTTTTATTTTCCTTGATAAAATTATATAAATATGTGAAAATAAAATAAACATAAATATTATATAACAAGATTTACCATAAAATTATCTTATCAACAAATAAAGCATATTTTATGATTGATTATAGTTATTTATATTATGATTTTATACAAGTTGTCGCATAAATATGTAATTTTAGTACAAGTAGTTATAAAACTCTTTTCACAGAAATTGACACTTTTCATTTTTTTTCTTCTAATGTGAGTCATGTAATGTACTTTGTTATATCTCACCTATATTGAGCACAATTGGTCTCTATTTGAGGCCATACACACCAAAAGTGCAATAGGTTGAGCCAAGACAACTTTAATGATATTGTTTTTGTGCAATATAATCTTAAGCTTTGTAAAACACACTTGGAGGGTAGTGAATCCTACTAGACAACTCAATTGGATAAGTTAGGTCTACTTTCTGATTGGATTACCGAAAGTTCTATGGATAGTAGAGTTTACTATAAAAGACCTTGAGGTAATTAAGGAGGAAGCAAAATATTTTAGAGGATTGGAGGAGATATACCATGATGATACTACACTTGAGCATCATCCAATTTGCCCACCAATTCAAAGCCAAGGCCAACCATTATGTTTTATGGTATTACAACAAAAAAAGTGTTAGTTTAACATTTACATTATAATAAGTGATTTTATACCATACTTATTTAGTGGTTAAGGTCGTAAATTACAAGCCACTTAATAACTATTGGCATTGTCTACTTGAAGGTTCTAAAGGTAGCATAACAATGCAGAAGGATTAAAAATGTTATTACAAGAATGAGACATAAAAAAATGCTTTTATTGGTTTTGAAAAAATATCAGATTGATAAACCAAAACCTTATATTTTTAACTTCATTTTAATTGTATAACCAAAATATTTGACTATGTAATTTTAGTAAAGTTACGATTATTGATAACCTTGATGAGGTACCATAATTATTAGATTCCTTGCTAGAGATGCACTACAATCAATGCATAATGTGAACTTGGGAGTGAAGACTAGGTTGAAACCTTCTAATACATGAAATGCTTGGAAACCTTATTAGACCCATATCTCATCTATAAAATATTATTACTTTTGAAATGTTGTTGTGATCTCAGGTTTAAAATTTATTTGTTTACTTATTATTATTTTTTTGAGTTGAGAGTTTTAAAATACTGCTCGCATTTTTTTTTTTTTTTGGTAAGTAAGAGAATATTATAATTAACACCGGGTTTTAACTGGTTGACCCAAAACCATTTTACAAAATAGGGTCCACTGACCAACTGGACAAATGCCAAGCCCTAAAAGTTTAAGCGACAACAAAAATGGCCAAGACCTACTCTTCCAATAGAATACGGCCAAACTAAACTATGGAAGCCTAATATTATGGCCATCAGAAAAGAAAGACGCAAAAAAGAACTAACAAAGACAAAAACTAATCATGCAAGCACCATGCCGAGTAGCTTGTGCCCATATAAAAATAATAGAATATGGTCAAAAAAAAAAAAAAACATCCCATAGAATGGACAGCCAAGAGGCCAAGCAGTCTTCCTTGTAGTCCTCATCTAACTTCTTATCATCGTTCTTGCCATCATCTTTAGATTTTGCCTTCGACTCCTTGTGCCCACAGGCTGCGGCTATAAAACGAGAAGATTTAGGGAATCACACAAATCAACGAGTTTGCCTGATGAGGCCGGACAGGACTCTTCAAGCTGGTTGATACTTGTTGGAGGTGATGAAATTGTCATCTTCTCCAAGACTATTATGGTGGGGTCTGGTGCCTCTTTGTCAGGGATCTCCAACACTTTGTTATTTCTTGCTAGGGCCTTTTTGCGACATCGAATCCAAACACACCTTGGGAAATACTTGAGGCCAAAGCGAGATGTTTCCCATGCATGAATTTGTAGATAAAAAACCTATATCAGTGCCCCACCAGCTGCAAAAAACACTAGTCACATGAACAAAAAAAACAAATATGACAAAATCCATTATAAGGTTCAAATTTTTTTTTTTTAAAATGCCCCCATTTTCTGTCATTGATCCACTTTGAGCCTTCCAATCTAAAGTTTTTCATTATCTATCACCATTGAGACTGCATGAGGAAGATTTTCAGTCCACGTGATCAAATTTGCTGCTACAATGCCTTCATTTGCCGACCTATCGGTTGCCATGTTTGCTTCCGGAAGGTATGCAAAATTATGGCCTCGGGTCGGTCATGAATTAGAGCCCTTGCTTCATGGATGTAGTCATCAAATCTCCAAGGAGCTCTCTTAGTGTTCTTTAGAAGATTTATAATAATAAGAGAATCACCTTCCACCAACAGTTTCCCTGGATAATTCTCCGCCACCTTGAGGCTCCTCCAAAGCTGCCCTTGCTTGACCACATTGTTAGTTTGAGCTCCAAGATGTTTGGCAAAAGCTACAAGCACCTCACCCTTGTGGTCTCTAAGTAAGCCACCAGCCCCGACTTCACAGGGTTGCCCCTAGATGCCCCATCAAAATTTAACTTAATCCACCCTAGGGGGGGTGGGGTCCATGTGATCATGGTTCTAGGACGGACTTGAGGATGATTGAGGCCATCGGTGAGAGGTAAGTTTAATGGCTGGCCTAATGAAGCTTCAAAAGGATTTGGAGGTCTAGATCTTGCGAGGCACTAAACAAGCATTCTCATTAGCATATGCTAAAATTTTTGACGGGACGAGAGGATGAGTGAGAAACCTTATCCAAGAAGGCCCGACGATTCCTTTCCAACCATATCTGCCACAAGTAGTGATGAAGGCGGATCTTCCACATATACCTAAGACGCCTATTCAAAAATGGGGAAGGCCCTTTGGACAAATAAGTCAAAAATGGAATGAGGATGGACCCAATAAATATGAAACACTTGTAACGAGACCTAACAAGATTGAGACGAGAAAAATTACAATACTAGAAACAAATGATCAATAGACTCCCACTCAGACATACAAAGATAACACCTATTAACAACAATCACACCTCTTTTTATTAAGTTATCCATGGTGAGGATCTTATTTTGGATGGCCAGCCATGCAAAAAACCCAACCTTCGGAACAATGCTTTTGGGCCAAACTTCCAAGTGAGGGAAAGTAGGTTCATCATTATCAATAAGCATCAGATAAGCGGTCTTGTGAGAAAATTCCCCATTGTCTGAAGCTTCCCAGATAAGCTGGTCCTCAAGAATGCCAGAAGGGAGTAAAGACTGTTTTAATTCATTCTCCAGTATTATTGATGCCCCTGGTAGATCATTATTCATTATTGGCTTCCATACCCTTCTATTGTTTGACAAAGTAATAAAATCTGCAACTTTGGTACCAAAAACTTCAATTGTCCAAGCTCTAAGGGTTGAAATGATGGGGTCTGCGAGAGAGGGGATAGTCCTTTAACCATTTGTGGTCCCAAAAATCAATGTTTCTTCCATTTCCGAGTTTCCAACGTAGCCCTTTGCTTAGCAAGTTTTTAGTTTGAAGGATTGATTTCCAAAAAATTGATCCCCTGGGAGGAAAGGAATAACTTAAGAATTCAATTTCTTGCAAATACTTTCTTCGATTATAGTAATCCATTTCTGCATTTGCATTTGTCAAAAGACGCCATGCTTGTTTGGCCAGGAGGGCCATGTTTAAATGTTGTATTCTCCTTAGCCCAATACCTCCAAACTCCCTTGGTTTGCAAACCCTATCCCAGGACACCAAGTGAAAGCGCTGCTTAGATTCAGAACCAGTCCATAGGAACCTCTTATGGATCTGTTCAATTTTAGTGTAGACACTTGTAGGAGCTTTAAAAATAGAGAGAAAGTAGACAGGGATGCTTTGAATGGAAAACTTGGTGAGAACTGCCTTGCCAGCTTGAGATAACAAATTCCCTTTCCATCCGACCGGCTTCCTCTCGAATTCTTTCAATTACATTAGTCCACATGGAATCGGTAGCTCTGCACTGTAAATAAAGGAAGGCCTAGGTATGTGGATGGAAGAGTAGAAACTGAGCATCCAAGAATCCTAGCAATCTTTATCTGCCTACGAATGGGAGTGTTAAAGAAATAAATTTTACTCTTTGAAAAATTTACCTTTTGCCTCATGACATCCTCATATAGCTCTAGAATATGTTTTATGACCTTAGCCTCAAAAAGCTGATGCAAGAGTTAACAACAAAGTATCATCCACAAAGCTTGTTCATGTGTAGCTGCTTATGTTTGTGATGATGCTTTAATTTCTGAAATAAGACCAATATTACAGGCGGCTTTGATTGTCCTCCCAAGGGCTTGACCACAATGATAAACAACATGGGAGAGATAGGGTCACCTTGCCTTAGGCCCCTTTTACTTTGAAAGTATCCGGCGGGAGCACCATTAACAAGGATTGAAAACCAAGGTTTCATAAAACATCCTTCCAAAAGCTTGATCCATTCATGATGAAAACCAAATTTCTGAAGAATGGCTGAGAAAAACTCCAGTTTATGCGGTCATAAGCCTTGTTCATATCCGACTTGAGAGCAAAAGCGAGGTTTTAGTCTGGACTACCGAATGGAGGGCTTCATGAGCTGTTATGACCCCATCAAGGATGGACCTTCCGAGGGACTGAACTGCCTTGACAAACATCAATAAACATAGGAAGGATCTTCCTCATTCTATTTGCAATTGCCTTGGTCAAAATTTTATAAACAACATTACAAAGGCTAATAGGTCTAAAATCCATCATAGATCTAGGAGTAGGAATCTTTGGGATTAAAGCAATAAAAGTGGAGTTAAAACTTCTCGGAATATGCTTTGTGGACTGAAATTCCTTGATAGTAGCACATACATCAAAACCTACAATATCCCAAAAAGCATGAAAAAAATGAGGTGAAAACCCGTCCGGACACTGGAGCTTTATCGGGGGTTCATTGAGAAGAGGGCCTCTTTGATTTCTTCATCCGTGAAAGGCTTAATTAACTCCCCATTCAAGTCATCAAAAATTAAATGAGGAATATGGTAAAGCATTGATTACGAAGCTAAGGCGAAGCTGAAATGTTCTTCTCCTAAAAGATTACGAAAATAGGAAACTGCTTCATTTATGATTTCATTAGGACTAGAAAGGAGTGATCCATCATCTCTAACAAGTTCTTTAATTCTATTGTGGCTTCTGTTCCTTAAGGTAGATGCATGAAAAAATCTTGTGTTGGCATCACCTTCTTTTAGCCAAGTAGCTCTAGACTTTTGCCGCCAAAAAGTCTCCTCGCGAGCTAGAACATTATGGTACTCGGCAAGGGATTTCTTTTCATCTGCACTTGTAGGGAAGGGTCCGGCAATCCCTCTTCAAGTTTTTTCTCAATGGTTGATAACCTTTCAGAGATGGCTTTCTTGTTTTCAAAAATATTTCCAAAAATTTCCTTATTCCAGATCCTTAGATTTTCTTTCACCACTTTAAGTTTATGTGCTAATCTGAATGAAGGCCTGCCCTGACAAGAATGCTGCCACCACTAAGAAATTTTGTCTCTGAGATCAGGGTGGTGCTCGCATTTTCTTGACTTGTATAATCAAATATTACAAATGGTTTCCCCATTGGGTCATGACATACTTTCAATTTGAGTGTCTAGCCCATTTCATTCCAATTTGTACTCTTGTTTTTGCATAAATCACCTTATACATTGATTCATTGTTATGCTCTTCTTTTTTAACATCATACAGAATTTTGGTTTTTTGCTTTTTTGGGGAAGTTCAAGGTTTAAACCAGGATGTACCCATACATGGATAGGTTGGATGGTAGTGATTGAGTGCTTTTTGGTTAGTTGTTGAGGTCCCATTGAATATGTCTAACCCAACGAAGTAGAGTTTATAGCGATAGCACTCAATAGAATTACCTATTCTCATATATATTAAAAAAATAATAATTTATTCAAATTAAATTTATATAAATGTTTTTCTTTAACACCTAACCACTCAACCTTAAGAATTGTTTTTTTTTACCTTATATGAAAACCATCCCAAAGACTTAGGATTGTGACATAGGTTTTTTAACCTTACATGAAAACCATCCCAATGACTTGGGATGGTGACATAGGTAGATAAAACAATATAAGGGATTGTGTTTTTGGTAAAAAATACATCACTATTTAACATGGAATAATTGAGGGACACACCCTCATAATTACTCCAATTATCATCAATTAAGGAAAAATATATAAGCATTATTCAGCATAGTATGAATATTAATATAAACATAGGTAAAGTAATGATATTTGGTAAACATAGTATGAATATGAATATGAATATAAACATAGGCATAGTATGGTACCAAATATCATTATTCATATTCATTGTTTATAAGGGCAAAGGATATAAACATTACTTATTTCAATATGAATATGAATATAAGTGTATAAGCCAAAATGTTAAATTGAATCAATGATCAATAGTCTTCCATGTACTAGAGTATAAGATTTTCAAACATGTGTTTCTCTCTCTTAATTTATTCAATCATTTTGACATCTTTTGATTAATTATTAATCCTCAAAATTAACTGCAACTTAATTCCACTAACTTGGCTTTAGATTTCTTTAATATGCCACTCTAATACCATTATTATCATCTTTAAAGACTAAAAATATAATAATTATTAACACTTTTAAATTATATTTTTAAATTGTGTGTATTTTCTTCATTATTAGCTTCACTTTGAAATATTTGTTCGATAGTTAATTATTAACCCATTTATTTTTAAAGTTCAATGAAATATTTTCATCCAATACCAATACTAACATGGTCGGATTTTTTTCCTCATTTTCATTGCGCAATAACAAATTATGTGCATATAAAAACCCCTATTGCTATAAATAATTATAACAATTTGTTTTGAGATAAATAGTGGCTTTGGTCGTATGGATTTTGAAGTAGGTTTACAATCCTTAGTTATAAGGCTTATGAATCTTCTATAGAAGAATAGTAGAAAGAGAAGGAGGTTGAATATGAAAAGACTTTATGAAAACTTTGGACTGATAATTTCTAGATAAGTGATGTTTTTTAAATTCATTCATATATTTTTAAAATTTCAAAGTATATCATTGTATTAATTAATATTAAAGTAAGGATTTTAATTCTATAGAATAACCTCTAAAGTATGTTGTAAGGATTTAATATTAAAAATTCAAGATGTTCAAATAAAATGATTTTACAAGACATAGATTACATCCTTTGAAAAGTTAGGTAAAATCATTAAAAAAGCACTAACTGATTTGTAAATTCAATGAGGAAATACATTTGGAAAAGTAACAACAAGAAGATATATTTCTAAAGGAACTACATCTATATTTTCAATAATGTTGAAATTAGGATAGTCTGTTCATAAACCTGAAGAGAACTTGATGATGGAGGTTATATATAATTGGATTCTAATTGTTGATAAGTTTTTCTAAGATCATTAGTTTTCTAAAGTTGGATAAGATGTAATATGGTGTTACTTAACTATGATACGAATTTGATATTGATGGGATAATTATGCCACTAGGTTGATAATCCAAGGAAATCAACTTTCTTCTACTTAGGATGAATTGCAAATGCGTTAAAGGAAATATATTACCTCAATATTATAAAAATTATTTTAGGAGTTTCAATATATAAAGAAAAAATATAAGATATAATATTAGACTATGCAAGAAGACTAAATAGTAAATGTACAAGATGAATTTATCAAACATATATCAAATAATGGATACTAGATTTATCAATGGGTTAAGATTTCTTATTCAAAATAATAGAAGGCTTATAATTTTAGAAATTTCAAATAAAGCCTCTCAAATATTGTTGAATATTGACACCAAATTTTATGAATATAATTTAATAATGGATTAGTGGAATGATCAAAGAAGTCAATACTTATATGACATCAATCATGGTCATGAAACACTTATATCAAAGTAGTCTCTAGACTAATTTTAGGAAGAAAATACATGGATCTCAACCTCAATTTCGAGATCTTAGTGGTAGTGGAAGAAAGCATGTCCTTGGTGAAGAATATATATGAATAAAATCAATCATTTGTTATTCTATAATAGTAATAATACCCATAATACTTCAAATGAAATAATATTTATTAAATGTAATAAGAATTAATAGGGTATGATAAATGTTAGATTTTGAGGATATATGCAGAGGGAGAGATCTATCATTGGTCCTATTAAGATGCAAAAAATATGAAAGAAAATATTTTTGTAATATGAATGAAATATACTATAAATAAAAAGTGGTGAAATAACAATGTAGTATGGAGGTAATGGTCACTCTATTACTATAAGCTAAAGAACTACATTGTACTCCATACAAGAGTTATTCCACTATCTACTACACTCTACTATAATTCACTTTCTTGATATCTCACTATGAGGCCCTTTATATAGGAAGAGAGATTCCTTGGCCAACATTCTACCTAGTTGTACAAGGGGACACCTTGCACATTACAACTTGCACATTGATACTTTGAATTTATTATATTTCTTGAAGTAAGTAGATAACTTCACCTAAAGTAAACTCCTACTCTAATTATGTACCAAAGGTGGTACATTTACATGACCCAAATGATGTAATATACTCTAACTCTAACACCCCCCTGTATTACATTATTTGGGTATTGAAAATCTTATTCTTAAGAATAGTCTTTAGCTTGATTTGATCCTTTGTATTCCTTTTAATTCACATTGCATTGTATGTCTCCTTGAATTGGTTCTTCTTCTTCTTCTTTATTGGAGTTAGTACTTTCATAGGTGGATGAACTATCACCCGATTCTTACAAGAGTATTTTATCTTTGCTTTTATCCTTGTCATAATTTTTGTGTCTTGTATAGAAGAACATCATGATAATATTTTGAGTTAGTAGAACTTTAAGTACTAATACTTCATGAGGATTGAAATATATTTTATATTTATGATTCATCTATTTCTATATTCAATTTAAGTAATTATATCAATCCTCTATATTCCCTATTTTCATCCTTATAACATTTGAATGTAAGTAGTGCCATGTATAATATACTTCCATATTCTAAAGGAATTTGAATGTCATTATTTCCATTATCAATTGCTTCAGTGAGTCGAGCATGTAGATAATGCTGCATCATTTCAAACCTATCTTTTAAAGCTTCACTATGTATCCTTTTTGAAGTAGGATCTACATTTCCTTCAAAATTTATGAAGAACACAAGCTTATACTAAGATGGGGTGAACAATATAAGACCACATTTTACTTTTCTTTCCCAAATAATGTTATGCAATATATCAATGGCAATATAAATAGCAGTAATCAAAGCAATGCATAAATCACCACACACAATAGAGACACCAATTTAACGTGGTTCACCTAATGTGGGCTACTCCACGAAGAAAATTTTTCACTAATATTTTCTCAATAAATATCTTGGGAATCCTTTCCCTATTACAATGTTTATGGACCTCTGTCCAAAGGAGACACCAATCCCCTAATAAAGTTCATGGATCTCTATCCACAGGAGACACCAATATCCTCAGTTGGTTCATGGATCTCTATCCACAGTAGAACTCCTTATTTACTCTGGTTGGTGATATTCTAGAAAAACTATTACCTCCACTACATTGTCTTATGGATATTTATCCACTAAAGACTCTTACCCTCACTCATAAAACTTGTCTTCACTACCCTGGCTAATGAACCTCTATCCACTAGAGACTGTTGTCCTTTATACTCTATCACCTCTAAAGCTTGCTCTCAGCTGTATCTCAAATATTCACTAAACATAGTCCTTCAGTCTAGCACAAATTTGCTCAATATTTGTCTATGATCTGAACTAAACATAGTCCTTCAATATAGAAAAAATCTACTCAATCTCTCTTTGATCTATACTAAACATAGTCCTAGCATAAATATGCTCAAGATCTATCTTTGGTTTGTACTAAACACAGTACTTTAGTCTAGAATAAATTGCTCAATATTTTTCTCTGGTCTACCATAAAACTATCCTCAAATATGCACCAAAATCTATCCTCAAATTTATCCTTAATCATTAACACAAAGCTTGACTCAATCTCAAATCAACTCTACTAGATCTGCCCCAAACCTTAACTCAGGGTTTGAACAAATAAATAAATCAACTCTGCTCACAATTCTTCTCAAAAATTTATCTCAAATATTCTCTTCAAGTCCTCACTAGAACATGTCCATTCTTCTCAACAAGTCTTCACCAATACTTGCCTCAAATCTACTCAACAAGTCCTCACTAGAACCTCTTCAATTTGCTCAACAAGTCTTCACCAAGACTTACCTCAAATCTACTCAACAAGTCCTCACTAGAACTTGTCCAATATTCTCAACAAGTCTTCGTCAAGACTTACCTCAAATCTACTCAACAAGCTTTCAGAAAAAATTATTCAACTCAATTCAATCTATCACAGAAAACTTATTCAATCACACAAACAAACTTCACGCAGAATCTTGCTTGACTCAGAAACATATAGAGAATGATCAAAGACTCAATATGTTACTCATTCACAACAATACTCAATCACTTTCAAACTCTCTTACTTAGCTACAGAAACATATAGAGAATGGTTATGTTAGGAAAAAGGTAAGTGGAAATATTAAACCTTAATCATTAACCTTAGCATAGGAATACGCTAGGTTTATATAGGTTACAAAATAGACTAATTAACAATAGATCCTATGTCTACGCTAACAACTAACCTATCTGTCGTCCAAAAGGGAAATGACGGTAAGATAGACTACTAACCAAGGTAATTGGTAATAGTAACTACTAGTGGTAAAAAGTAAGAAATTACTTTTTACCATGTGGTAAATTATATCTACCTAGGTGAAACTTTAAATATTACCTAAATGAGGTAATAATTATAGTTACTAACATAGTAACTCTAACATCCCCCCTTATTACATTATTTGGGTAATACATACATATCCCTCTATACAACAATATTTGGGAAAAGTATATAAATGCCCCAATACAGTGAAGAAGATGTTGATCTGCTGGTTCTTTGCTCTATCACAGTACTATGGCTGCTCCTAGGCAAAAAATGGGTCATTCCTCGCTTTGTCTTCATGCCAACGAATGTCCTTATGGTAATCACATCATCCAATCGATTTGCATGGGTAACCGACCACTGCAATCGCTAGGTGTAGTAGAATAGATCACTTCATACAAGGTTCATTCATTTACAATATGAATTTGCAAAAGATAAGGTAGCTAAGGTGTCGGTCGCTGCCGAAAATGCACCCTTATAAGTTCCCCCTTCTTGTTGCAAAACATAGTGTAATTAATTTCTGAAGGAAGTGTGACTAAGGTGTCGGTCGAAGCCGAAAATGCACCCTTATAAGCCTTCTTCCCTATTTACAAAAAATCAGTGAAGAAAAGAAATGGATATCCCCCCTCAATTGCAAAAAGTATGCAACTCAAGAGTGTTGTGAAGGATTTTACAAATATTGCCTCCTAGACAATTTTTACATCACAAAAAGTCGCTCTTCTTTGTTACAAGTACTTCAAACACCTAGAATTTGCTATTTATGAAGCCTAAAAGAGGTACAAGCACCCCTTATTGCAAGGTCTTCAAACAAAATACTTATGCTATTTATGAAGCCTAAAAAGAAGAGAGAGAATATGGTGTTTTTTTGCCCAAGGGACACATGTGTTTTCCCTCTACAAAACTGTTTTAGCAATTAGCACTCTGTGTGCTTTCTCTGAACCAGAATCAGAATCTGTATTAGACATCTCATTTGCAACATTGCCTTGGTTTTTATTTTGACCTTTTTCTTTGGGAGGCTTGTTCTTAAACCAACATCTCTTGGTTTGATGAGTGTCTGTGTCACAGATTTTACAATGTTGCTTCTTCTTCGGAACCTCTTTGGTTTTACCCTTGTCTTGTCTAGAAGAAGAACCCTTTTGTTGATTCCATTGTTTCTTACCACCTTGTCGTTTGTGTGAGAAAAGTGCATTGTTGGATGCATCATCTCTTTGGAATTGATTAGCTTCTTCAGTTTGAAGCATATTTACCAACTCGACAAAAGTTATTGTCCTACCAGAAACTTGTAAGGAGGTGATCAACATTCTGTAGGAGTCAGGAAGAGCTCTCAAAATGATTGAGTTCAAGACTTGGTCTTCCAACTTTTCTCCTAAGGATTGCAGCTTTGTTTTTAATTCTGTGACTCTGCAGAGGAATAGCTCTACTGTTTCTCCTGATCTCATATGTAATGTATGAAGCTGTGTTTGAAGGTTAAGAATCGTTGATTGATTCTTGCCCTCAAAAATGGTACTTAAGGCATCCCAAGCTGCCTTACCAGTTGTAGCTTCACTGATATGAGGTTGGATATCATCAATAATAGCAAGCAAGATCATTAAGGAAAGTTTCTTATCCTTTTTATCAAAGTCTATTTGATCTTGTCCAGAAGATTGAGGTCTAGTGACACTTCCATCCACTATTGACCACAAGTCCTCTACAGTTAAGATAGCCTTCATCTTAGTCTTCCATGCTGAGTAATTTGAACCTCTGAGCAGTTGGCTCTCAGTGAGATACTTGTGTATCATGGCCATGGTTTAGGTTTCAAATTTTTGGAGAGGACTAATATGATGCTATCTTGCACTATACCCTAAGAAAAGGTATAGAGAAGTTGTTTCAAATTGCTTTCTATAAGATATTTAATGGCACCTGCCTTAACACCCTTACCAAGGGATGAAAAGTTGGAGGAATATTGAGCCAAACAAAATAGAGCAAATGAAACAAGGGAAGGTTTGTCAAACTTTTGATATTTGCTCTCTAAGATATTTAATGGCACCTGCTTTTAACACCTTTGAAAGAAGGATGAAAAAATTTGAGGTTTATTTAAGCCAAACAAAAGAGAGTCTTATCAAGGTGATTGAAATTTTTGACCTTTTGATGGGGAGTAATTACTTGTGTGAACCTATGCAAAGTTTAGCATGGTGTTTGAGTGAAGTTTGGGTGTTTGTGAAAAGCTCCTTGTAATGTTTTATTTTTGACCTTGTAATTGCAAAAAAAATGTTTTTAGTGCAATAATAAAAAAAACATAAGAGCACCCAAATTTATATCACTCTAGGTGTCGGATTCCACCGAAAATGCACCTAGTACAAGCAATTTTGAAGATAAGGTGTCGAGTAAAATCGAGAATGCACCTTTCTTTAAACTGAAATAGCCCCCCTTTATCTTTACAATTTTGCAAACTATAGAATTCTAAAAAAAATTCTATCCCCCCTTAATGTTTACAAAATGTAGAATTTAGAGCATATCTTTCAAGACAAGTCGACACACGACAAGCATTTGAAAGACCATCCAGAACCAGTCGACACACGACTTGGTTGTTATGGGCCCAAGGCTTCAAATTCTTCTCAATGTTGCAAAAAAAATGTGCAATTTTATGTCTTTATATTCCTCCTTGGAGAAAACAAATGCACAATGTCAAGTTTGATGTTTTGCAAATTTTGGAGTCTCCTTGTTTTCTAATTTGCAAAAAGAATTCAAGTTTGATCCTTTCTTTTACGCTAAATTAACAAGGTTGAGAAGAGTTTGTTGTTATGGTTTGCAACAAAAATTTGTTTGGTTCTTTGTCTCTCTATCCCCAAATGTGGAGAAAACAAAAGAAATAAATTTGTTATAGTTGCAAAAAAAAACTTTATAATTTTTATTTTAATGCAAAATTTTAATTAAGTCTAAGCAAGATTAAATTAATAATAAGATAAATTTGATAAAAATCACTTAAGAAATTTAAAAAAAATGATTTTATATCAAACTATATCAAATTATTAATAAAACTACTTAAAAAAAAAAAATTAAAAAATTACAAAAGAAAATAAAAAAAATTTACCTTGAGTTTTTTTTATCGTTTTTGTTTAAAAAAAAATGTTTTAGAACCTGCGAGGTTTGATCCCTCGATCTCGTGGGTCAAACAGAGCTATGTCGCAAAGCTCGACCGTCTCGGCTCTAGGGTCGGACAGGTTTTAAAAGGCATGTTTGTGCCTTTATTTCATCCGCGTCAAAGCGGATGAAAAAAAATAAAGTGGGGCTTTTGTCCCACATTCGTCCTGCGGATAGATTTTAGCTGCTTAAAAAGCAGTTGCTCCACTTATTCAGTGATTGCCTTCGGGCAATCACTGAAGTCTTTTTTTCCGCCCGGAGATCCGCCACGCCTGTGTCCAAGTGGCACGTGGCTAGTCCGCCACGGGTCCTTGTCTGTCTGGTGGCGCATGGCTGTCTGCCACGCGTCGCATCCTGGTATGTTCGATGGCACATGGCTATCTGCCACGTGTCACGTCCTTGTCTGTCCACATGTCTACCTCGAGTTTTGTGCCCAAGGTTGTGTCCACCTTGGGTTACATGCCCAGGTCCAGTCCGATCCATGGTGTCCATTCTGGTCCATTGTGTTCATCTCGGGTTCCATGCTCGAGGTCCAGTCAGGTCCACATGTCTACCTCAGGATGTGTGCTGAGGCCAGGGATTGGAGGGCCTCCTGCCCTCTCAGATCCTGATGTTCGTCACTCTGCGGGAAGAGGGAGGGCGCTCCTACCCTCTCGGCTTTCCTGGGAGTGTGCCACGTGTCCGTGAGGGCATGTCTGCAGGCCGCCTCAGGAAGCATGCCGATCAGCCTACGGGCTGCCTCAAGAAGCGTGTCGATTAATTATTATGGGCTACCTCAAGAATCGTGTCTAGAGTGCTACGGGGCACCTCCTCGGGTAGCGTGCCACAAAGTTTTGCGGGACTCTCCAGCGCATACTCCAGCGGAATGGCTCTGATGCTAATGTTAGGAAAAAGGTAAGTGGAAATATTAAACCTTAATCATTAACCTTAGCATAGGAATACGCTAGGTTTATATAGGTTACAAAATAGACTAATTAACAATAGATCCTATGTCTACGCTAACAACTAACCTATCTGCCGTCCAAAATGGAAATGACGATAAGATAGACTACTAACCAAGGTAATTGGTAATAGTAACTACTAGTGGTAAAAAGTAAGAAATTAATTTTTACCATGTGGTAAATTATATCTACCTAGGTGAAACTTTAAATATTACCTAAATGAGGTAATAATTATAGTTACTAACATAGTAACTCTAACAGGTTAGAGACTCACTCTGTTTCACTCTTGCACAACACTCAATCACTTTCAATCTCTCTTCCAAATCAAATCATAATATGGAACAATTTGTTTCACAAAACTTGAACTATCACTCCACTTCCAATAAACTAAGCCCAATCAACTCCACTCAATCAATCACTCAATGGAAGCTTAGTCAACAATGCTTATAAAACAACACTTACTTAACAATGATACTCATGATATTTCACAAACCCTACTTCAATATAGTTTTCAACTTCACATAACAATGATACTCATGATATTTCACAAACTCTAATCATACACATGAAGGCTCACTCAATATTTCCAACAATGCTTATCAAACACGAATCCCTCATCAATCAATATTGAATTTCTCAAAACCAAACTCAAAAAGTCTTATCAAACAATCTTTTTCACTCCAAATTAACATTCATAACATCCAACAATATTTCACTCACAAGGATAATGTACCCTTACCTTTTGTTTGAATAATATTCGACCTCAAACACCTGTCTCAATCACAATTAACTCTTTGCAAATTTCAAAGGTTCGGTAACAAGATATTCACTAAAAAATTCACTTCAATGATTCCTCAAAATATTTCACCATACATACCATAAAATCTTAATTACACATTATAAACTCCAAGTAAATCACTTCACAAATAATATTTCAATAATCACCTTATTACTATTTTTAAAAGGATTAATACATTTATATTTAAAATAAAATTTAACTCCACTTATCTCCTTATTACTCCTAAAAGGATAATTTAATTTTTAACTTAACCAAAACCTTATATCTCCCTCTTTAATTAATTACCAACCACCTTAGCACTTAACAAAACCCTCTAGTGCACGTTCCGCAAATTCCACCTAGACCAAGCCTTAATAAAAATTAAAATTTGATTTGCATACCTTTTTCTTGGAAAAATATCCTCTATAGGTTTCGAAATCCCACCTTTCCTCCACCAAGCACCTTAGAGCTTCAAGCTAGCATCTCTTGGGCTACGTGCCCTCATGTGGTCTAAAATGTGCACCCAACACCTTTATATTATTCCCTTTCAAGAAGCACAAATTTAAAACACTTCCCTATTCACCAAAATAGAGCTCCCATGATTCGAACTCGGGTCTAGCATTCCCTGAACGCTTTATCACAACCCCTGGCTGCAAAATGAGCTACAGGATACTTCAGAATGAATTTCATTGTTCACTATTACTTGTCCTCTCCTTTGCAATGTGCACAAACTCTTTTTATAATCTTCAATTCACAAGGATGATTAATGCCAAGATTTTGTGGCATTATTTATATGTATTTTCATGTGCTTTCTCCAACATCGACGAAGACATTCGAACTAATAAAATTCAAATTTATAATTTATAACCTTGGGCATTTTAACTTATTGTTTTTAAGTTTTAAACTTTAACCTTAAGGTTAAATTATTTAAAATTAAATAATTAAACTCTTAATCACTAAAAATACCATATCGGTTTTTTAGGTGCCTTATAATGTGACAATTTCTTGCATTTATTTTTCATGAACCAACCCTGGATACTTAAATATTATAATATTAAATATTATAATATTAAACCTTCTTCTTTGCCTTTTTGGTAAAAACCACTGGAGGATATTAATGAAACTCGAACATCAACCTTGCCTATCAAATATCGGACATAGACACCTAGATGACAATAAAATTGGTCCTTATCTTCCTTGACATCAATGACAACAAAACTTGCTCATATTTCCAACAATCTCCCCCTTTGTCATTGATGGCAACCCATTTTCCTTTTACCATTTCATTTACTTTTTTCTTCTTTGCTCCCCTTGAGAAACTGCTCCCCCTGAATGAATGCTCTCCCCCTAACTCAAATCTCTCCCCATTTGACATCAATGGCAAAGGGTCAACTTTGGGGCTTGAGGATAAGAATGATAATCTTAGCTTAGCCCCTCCCCCACATCCTTTTGATGTGGTTAATTTTTGGGTTGGACTATTTCTACTCCCAGCATACACTGATATTTATATTTGTCCACTTGCTTCCTTGACTGATCCTTTTTATTCCTCTAACTATTCCTATTCTTGCTTGTCTTTGGAATTTCTTCTCTACACCACTTTGATGTATGCCCATAATTATTGCACTTGTAACACTTAATGGTGTTCTTCCTTGGAGGTGCAACTATATTGAACTTTCTTCTGGTGAAGCCATATCCATTTTTGTCATGAACCCTGCAATTAATTACCTTGTGACCAAACTTATTGCAAGAGTAGCAATACCCTTGAACAAGATTTATGTTTCTAAAATTCCCATATTCTTGTCTTCCATGTGTCCTAAACTGTGAATCCTTGTGCCAAAATGTGTGACATAAGAAATATCATCCATTGAAAATACCTTGCCTTGATCTCATTGGTCTCTTAGTCTCTTTTACCTTGTGTTGCTTCCTGTTCCATCTGTTCCTCATTTGTGCATTGTTCCTTTTCCTATTGAAATATTTATTGTCCAAATCATCCTCAGAAGTCTCACTTTCTCTTACACTCTCTTCTTCTTAAGCTTCTTCTTATTTGTAGCTTGATATTGACTCCTCTCCTTATTTTCTTTGTACTTATTTAAAACCAAGTCATGTTTTTTTTGACAAAGATCTTTGTACATTGATAATATTATCCAAGTTCTTTGAGCTTATCCCAAACCTATGTAACTTATCCTTAGAATATTTTACTTCCTTATTTAGTGAAGCTACCTCATGCTCTAACATTTCACATTCTAAAACCTTTGCTTTTAACTTCTCTTTAAACCTCCTTGTCTTAGAAATTAATTTGTTTAGGTCCTCAATAATATTTCCTTTCTCTTCATCACATTCTTGAAATTTAAGCTTGAGTTTTGAGTTTTGCTTTCTTATCTCCCTTAATGTATCAAAGGCATAAATAAGCTCACCCTCAAGTTCAAATTCTCCTTTCCCTGATTCTTCCTCTATTTGTTTGTCTTTGGGATCATATTCATGCCTTTCTGATTTATCTTCTATAGGATCACATCCTTCTTCTTCCAATGCTAATAGTAGATTCTCTTTTTGTCCTTCAAGTGTATTGTTGAGCAAGGTGCAGCAAAAGCATTGCAAAAGTATTGTCATTGTTGTCAACACAGATAGAATGGTGCAGTTGATGCAGTTCAGAGGTCAGTCAGATCAAGTGCAGTGAATTTCAAGGAAAACAGAGGGGACCCAGATCCAAAAATTTGCAGAAAAAGACAAGGAAGAAAACTGTCGCGATATCGCGACATGTTTTCTGTCGCGATTTCGCGACATAACGGAGGAGAGAGAAAATGCATGCAAAATTGTCACGATTTCGCGACATGGCTGAGGAGAGAGAAGGCGCAAGCAAAATTGTCACGATTTCGCGACAAAAAGGATGAGAGAGAAAGTGCATGAGAAAGTGTCGCGATATCGCGACAGTTTCGGAAGAAAAGCACTAAGGGCGCAAAGTGTCGCGATATCGCGACAAAAAGGAGGAGAGAGAAAGTTCATGAAAAATTGTCGCGATTCCGCGACATGCTGGAAGGAAAGAGGCTAAGTCGAGAAACTGTCACGATTTCGCGACAAGTTTGGAGCAAAGGCGTCAAGGACGAAAAGTGTCACGATTTCGCGACAAGTTTGAAGAAGCAGCGCCTAGGATGAAAACTGTCACGATTTCGCGACATGTTGGAGGCAAAGCAGCAAAGTGAAGAAAGTGTAGCGATTTCGCTACATGTCTGAGTTTCGCTGTACTAAGTGAAGAAAGTGTAGCGATTTCACTACATGTCTAGAAAGTGGTAGCGATTTCGCTACAAGTCCAAGATGCAAGGCAAAGAGTGGTAGCGATTTCGCTACAAGTTCAAAATGCAAGGCGAAAAGATGTAGCGATTTCGCTACAAGTTTGAAATGCATGGCACAATGGGGTAGCGATTTCGCTACAAGTTTGAAACACAAGGAACAAAGGTGTAGCTACTTCGCTACAAGTTCAGAATGCAAGGGAGATAGGTGTAGCGATTTCGCTACAAGTGCAAAACACAGAACAAGATGGGGTAGCGATTTCGCTACAAGTCTAAGCTTAGCAAGTAGAAGCAAGAGGAAGCTGCAGCAAAGAAAAATACTAAGTCAAAAGAGTGTAGCGATTTCGCTACATGTAAGGTTTTCGTGGTTGCATGAAGTGAGAATTGTACGGAGGCCGGAAGCATCATGATTTCATGACAAAGTGAAAGATGACGTCAGCAAAACTGAGAAGTGTCACGATTTCGCGACAAGTTGAAAGAAAAGCCGCAAGGAAGCGTCGCGATTTCGTGACATTGAAGATGACGTCGAAAAGTGTCGATTTGAAGTTGAAAGAAAGGAGAGGATTTCGACGAGATTGAAGATGACGTCAGCAAAACTGAGAAGTGTCACGATTTCATGACATGTATCATTTTCATGGAGGCAAGCGAAGGAAAGTGCAGGAAAGTGGAAAGCGTCACGATTTCGTGACATGTCTCATTTTCGTGGGTGTATGCCGAGTAAAGAAGGAGGCTGAAAACGTCGCGATATCGCGACATGTAATGTTTTCGTGGTTGCATACAGAAAGGAAGTCTAGGAGACAGAAGACGTCACGATATCGCGACAAGTCAGTTTTTCGCAGTCAACATACTAGAGAAAGTCAAATTGGAAGAAATGTCACGATATCGCGATAGGTAATAGTTTTGGCGGGAAAAAGCCAAAGATGCATGCACAGTGACAGGTGTCGAAATAAAGCATGCAGCAATAATGTAAGAGTGAGATTTTCAGGTGTGAGATAAAAATACATTTAAGAAAAGAACGGTTGTTGCAGGGCCGTGATACAGCATGACTGGGAAAGGTGGCAGTTACATAGGGAAGCTACCTAAATTAAAAGTTAGAACGAGCGTTACAAGGGTGGTATACCAAGAATCAATTACAGAGATTTTTTGTTGTTGTGTATATCAAGAAGATACAGTCGAGTGCAGAAGTAAAAAGTGGTCGCATAGTATTCAAAAGAGAAGAAAGAAGAACATCAGAGAGCCGAGGTACGCAGAATAAGGCTGTCATAAAGTGCAGAGAAGAATGTCAGAATATGTCAGTAAGAAAGCGGCTAAAAGGCAGAACGAGTTAGAGAAGGTTTGACAAATTGATTACAACCGAGAATGCATGAAAATTAGGAGGGAAATTTGAGCCGTTTCGAATTGAGCCGTTCGAGGAAATCAAGAATATAAGGATCGAACAGGCATAGTTAGAAGGTTACTGCAACTGTGCTTTATTGAATATCAAAAGGCGTGGTTGGGTAAGAGTGTTGTATGGAAAAACAACCATAGAACTAAAACCTGCAATTTTATTCTAAAAATTCAAGAGAGAGGTTTTAGATTGGAACAGAAGATATTGAGTCTCTAACAATTCTCTTTATACTTCTGTGAGATTAAATTGTATGAGCTATAGACCAGTGAGGGTCTTGCAATAGAGAAGGCATTTTTATGTCAATATTTTTGTTAAAAAAATAGAAATCCAAGTTGGTGCTTGGAAAAAGGGGTTGGTGCTCCTTTCTATTGCAGCAAAAAAATCAGGGGTTGGTGCTCCTTCCAGTGGGTGCTGGTAAAATAATTTGTAAAGACTGAATCCTTGCAAAGACTGGATTTGGATTGTAGTCCAAACAATCATTATTTGAGGAGTAGCCACATCGGTGAACCTCGTTAAATCTTGTGTTGTGTGATGCTCTTGTGTGATACTTGCTTTATCTATTTTTAAGCTTGCATGTTTAAGTTTTAAGAGTTGCAGATTCAAGTTTTTAAAATAGTTACACTGATTCACCCCCCCTCTCAGTGTCATTGTGAGAATATCAATTGGTATCAGATCCAGGCACCTGTACAAGCTTAATCAGCTAAGGTGATCTTGGAAGAAACACAATGGCCGGTGGTGAAGGTTTTTCTTCTAACAAAGCTCCTCTGTTCGATGGAACAAATTATTCTTTCTGGAGACTCAGGATGTAGACTTATCTATGTGCATTGGGTTATGACATTTGGGAATCTGTTGAAAATGGATACACCATACCCACTGTTCCTCCAACAGATGCGGCTGAGAAGAAAAAGTTTGAGAACAACTCGAAAGCCAAGAATGCTATTATGTGTGGATTAGTAGAAAGTGAGTTGATACGCATCATGAACTGCAAATCTGCTAAAGACATATGGGACAAACTGCAAAGCATTCATGAAGGAGATAGCAAAATCAAGGAAGCTAAGCTGCAAACACATCGTGCCCAGTTCGAAGCATTAAAGATGACCGATGATGAGAACATTGAAGCCTATCTGTTGAGAGTAAATGGAATCATCAATGCAATAAGAGGACTCAGGGAAGAAATGGAAGATGCAGTCGTTGTGAAGAAGGTACTAAGAACTCTCAATAAAAGGTTTGATGCAAAGGTTTCTGCCATAGAAGAAGCAAAAGATTTAAATTTTTTCAGTATGGATGAAATGCATGGTTCTCTAACAGCATATGAAATGAGGATTGGACAAACTAAGCCCTCAGACAGAGAAGCAGCTTTTCAAGCACAGAAAAATATAAAATCTAAACAAGAATCTGAGGAAGAAGAATCTACAGATGAAACTGAAGCAAATTTTGTTAGAAAATTGGTAAAGGGAAAAGGAAAGTACAGAGGTAAGCTGCCGTTCAAGTGCTTTAACTATGGAGGCATCGGGCACTTTGCAGCAAAATGCCCAATGAATGAGAAAAACAGAAGTGATGAAGGGACACACCAAGAAAGAAATGTCTGGAAAAAGAAACCACATTTTAGAAAAAGGAACTTCAAGAAGAAAAGCTTCATTTCAAAGAATATTGACTCTTCTGAAGATAGTTCCAGTGAGGACTCAGAAGAAGAAACTGGTGAAGCCTTGTTCATGGCTTTTGAAGAACAGAGAACAGAAGAAACCCAGGAGTGTGAAGAAAAATTAGAGGATGAGGCTGAGATAGATCTGGAAGGTGAGTTGGTTGTTGCACTTGAAGAGTTAAGTGCAGAAAGGAAAAGAAATAAAAATATTTCAAGGAAATTTGAGGATGCTAGCAATTTAATAATCAGTTTGAAAGTACAAACTGAAGAATATAAGAAAAAGTCTGAAGATTTTGAAGCACAGCTAACCGTGAAAATAAATGAGTGCAACAAGCTAGAAGAAGACATAGTTGGATTAAGGTTGCAGCTAGAAGAGATGAATCAGAAACTGAGTTGTCATCATAAATTTGAAGACAGTTCTGCGAAGCTGAATAAAATGTTAAATGATCAAAGGCCTACGGGTATCAAATTTGGGTTGGGCTTTGATGAAGGAGAATCCTCAAAGGACTCAAAGGCTATAACTGTAGAACCAATAAGGAATAAAGACAAGATCAGGGTTGATCAAGACAAACCGTATCAAGCAAAAGAAAACAATAAGTCCAAGCTTGAAAGGAGTTCTGCAAATGATGGATTTACCAAAGTCACATATCAAAGAAGAAGAAGACCCATGGCTCCTACTACAACATGGCAACAACCATTACCCAGGTACACTCGTTCCTTTTCTGGTTATTGTTTTAAATGCAATGCATATGGTCATAAAATCTCAAGTTGTAGATATAATGTAGAACAAAGAAATTTTACTAGTAGAAATATTTTTTCTCCTTTGATAGATTATGCTGTAGAATGTTATAACTGTCATAACTTCGGACATATTGCAAGGAATTGTCGTAGCTCTTTTGCAGGAAATAAATACCAGGGAAGAAAGTATCAATCAACTGGATCAAAACAGAACAGAAAATTTCTCGAAAAACTGTCACAAGCCAATGAAAGGGAGAAGGTAAAGCAAGTGACCAGATCTGCTGTCAAATCTCAATGGAAAGAAAAGGAACAACCGAAGAAAGACAAGGAATCTCTGATCGTTCAAACAGCTCTCAAAGCACAGAATAAATCTGCTCCTTGGATTCTGGACAGTGGATGCTCCAGTCACATGACAGGAGACAAACAGAAGTTTGATAAGCTACAGACATACGAAGGTGGTTCTATGAAATTCGAAAACAATGATGGAGCAAAGATAGTGGGTAAAGGATCAGTTAAGTTAAGTGACGGTAAAATCAACTCTAAGGAAGTTCTTTTTGTGGTAGGTCTGAAGCATAACTTACTGAGTGTAAGTCAAATTTGTGACAGAGGTCATGAAGTAATTTTCAAGAAGGAGGGCTGTGAAGTAAGAAAGACAAAAAATGGAAAGTTAATAGCCACTGGACTGAGAACTTCTGGAAATTTGTATACTCTCTCGGAGACTTCAGAAGGAGCTTGCTTGGTTGGACAGGAAGAAGAAAATTGGTTGTGGCACAAAAGACTCGGTCACATAAGCTTTGATAATCTGGTAAAAATCAGCTCGAAAAGAGCAATAAGAGACATACCCACTATTGGTAAACCATCAAACAACATTTGTGAGTCATGCCAAAAGGGGAAGCAAACCAGATCTACTTTCAAAGCAAAAGAGTATTTCACAAGCAAGCCGTTAGAACTGATTCACACTGATTTGTGTGGACCCATGAGGACAGAAAGCATAAATGGATACAAATATTTTATGTTGTGTATAGATGATTTTTCCAGAATGACATGGGTACTCTTTCTGAAATAGAAATCAGAAGCCTTTGAGATGTTTAAAACCTTCAAAAATCTTGTTGAGAATCAATCTGGAAAAAGAATTAAATGCTTGAGATCTGATAGAGGAGGAGAGTTTATTTCAGATGAGTTTGCAGAATTCTGTGAAAAACATGGAATAAGAAGACAGTTTTCAGCAGCAAGAACACCTCAGCAGAATGGAGTAGTTGAAAGAAAGAACAGAACTGTGCAGGAAATGGCAAGGACCATGTTAACAGAGAGCAAAATTGCTGACAGGTTCTGGAAAGAGGCAGTTCATACTGCAGTCTACATTCAGAATAGATGTATGTTGAGGCCGCATGAAAGCAAAACACCTTATGAACTGTGGTTTGGCAAAAAGGCTACAACAAAATACTTCAAAGTGTTCGGCAGCAAGTGTTACATTAAAAGAACTGAAAGCAATCTTGGCAAGTTTGAAGATAGAGCTGATGAAGGAATTTTTCTTGGTTACTCAACAAAAAGTAAAGCTTACACATGCTACAACAAAAGACTAAAGAAAATTGTGGAGAGTGCGGATGTGAAGGTTGATGAAGGCAAGAAACAAGAAATCAGCAATAATGAAAACTACCCAACCTATGAAGAATTTATTGAAGAAGATGAAGATCAAGAAAAGGAAGAGAGACAAAAATCAGATTCAGATGATTTGGAAAGAGAAGAAAACAGGAAATTCAGAACAGGCAGCTGGCAGAAAAATCATCCCAAAGAGCAGATTATTGGGGACCCTACAGTTGGCATTCAGACAAGAAGAAGAGTAGTAAATAACTATTCTCTGTTATCCAGTATTGAGCCCAAAAATATTATTGAAGCAAGCACAGATGAAAGCTGGATGGAGGCAATAAATGAAGAACTAGATCAAATTGAGAAAAATAATACCTGGGAATTAGTACCAAGGCCTGAAAATAAAAACATAATTGGTACTAAATGGATATTTCGAAACAAATTGAATGAAGACGGACAGGTTGTAAGGAATAAAGCAAGATTAGTCTGCAAAGGATATGCTCAAGTTGAGGGGATTGATTTTGAAGAGACTTTTGCACCAGTGGCCAGACTTGAAGCAATAAGACTGTTTTTGGCTTTAGCAGTTCATAGAAATTTCAAAGTTTATCAGATGGATGTAAAATCAGCATTTCTGAATGGAAATCTTGAAGAAGAAGTATATATTGAACAGCCTGATGGTTTTCAACTCTGTGACAATCCTAACTTTGTTTGCAAGCTGAAGAAAGCTTTGTATGGCTTGAAACAAGCACCTAGGGCTTGGTATGCAAGATTGGACAGCTATCTCACTAAGCAAGGATTCAAGAAAGGTATGGTTGATAGCAACTTATATATCAAAACTGAAAATGGCAATTTTATTGTCCTTGTTGTTTATGTAGATGATATAATATTTGGGAGCAGCAATGATGAATCATGCAAAGACATAGCAAACAAAATGCAGAAAGAATTTGAAATGTCTATGATTGGTGAACTTTCATACTTCCTGGGATTGCAAGTTAATCAAACTGAAAAAGGGATTTTTATTTCTCAAATTAAATATGTGAAAGAAATGCTGAAAAAGTTCACTATGGAGGATAGTAAGCCTGTTAGCACCCCCATGACAACAAGCTGCAAGTTGAGCAAGGATGATAAATCTCCAGATGTTGATCAAACAATGTACAGATCTATGATTGGGAGCCTGTTGTATTTGACAGCCACAAGACCGGATATCTTACAGGCAGTTTGCATGGTTGCAAGATTTCAGGCTAGTCCAAAAGAAACTCATGTGACAGCTGTGAAAAGAATTTTTAGGTACCTCAAAGGTACTATGGAGTATGGCCTATGGTATCCAAAAGGAAAGGACTTCACTCTTTTTGCATATTCTGATGCAGATTGGGCAGGATGTATTGATGATAGAAAAAGTACAAGTGGAGGAGCATTTTATCTTGGAGATAAATTGGTGGCATGGCACAACAAGAAGCAAGAATCAGTCTCTCTATCCACAGTCGAGGCAGAATACATTGCAGCAACAACATGCTGTACACAAATATTATGGATGAGACAAACACTGAAAGATCTAGGTATTCACTTCAATGAGCCCATTTCAGTCAAATGTGATAACACTAGTGCAATCAACATTTCAAAGAATCCGGTCATGCATTCCCGCACCAAACATATTGCAATCCGGTATCACTTCTTGAAGGATAAGGTTGCAGAAGGAGAGGTCAAATTGGAGTTTGTTCCAACTACAGAGCAAGTAGCAGACATATTCACCAAACCTTTGCCCAAGGAAGTTTTTGAATACCTTAGGGGTAAGTTGGGAGTAGTCACACTTCCCAAGCACTGACTAGCTATGGGGAACACATTCTCATGGGGAGCATTAAAATTATTTATGCTTGAGAATGTTGTGCATAGACTCAGGGGGAGTCTGCAGCAGCCCTTTGGTATTATTGGCAAAGGGGGAGAAGAAATTGAGCAAGGTTACAGTGTGTTGCCAACAATTCCAAAGGGGGAGATTGTTGAGCAAGGTGCAGCAAAAGCATTGCAAAAGTATTGTCATTGTTGTCAACACAGATAGAATGGTGCAGTTGATGCAGTTCAGAGGTCAGTCAGATCAAGTGCAGTGAATTTCAAGGAAAACAGAGGGGACCCAGATCCAAAAATTTGCAGAAAAAGACAAGGAAGAAAATTGTCGCGATATCGCGACATGTTTTCTGTCGCGATTTCGCGACATAACGGAGGAGAGAGAAAATGCATGCAAAATTGTCATGATTTCGCGACATGGCTGAGGAGAGAGAAGGCGCAAGCAAAATTGTCACGATTTCGTGACAAAAAGGATGAGAGAGAAAGTGCATGAGAAAGTGTCGCGATATCGCTAAGAAAAGTAGGGAAAGTGTCACGATATCGCGACAAAAAGGAGGAGAGAGAAAGTTCATGAAAAATTGTCGCGATTCCGCGACATGCTGGAAGGAAAGAGGCTAAGTTGAAAACCTTTTTTTGGGAGATTTTGGGGGAAGGGGGGGGGAGGAAAATTGTCGCGATTTCGTGACAAGTTTGAAGGAAGCAGCGCCTAGGATGAAAACTGTCACGATTTCGCGACATGTTGGAGGCAAAGCAGAAAAGTGAAGAAAGTGTAGCGATTTCACTACATGTCCGAGTTTATGGCAAAAGCAAACAAAATGTACTAAGTCAAGAAAGTGTAGCGATTTCGCTACATGTCTGAAGTGGTAGCGATTTCGCTACAAGTTCAAGATGCAAGGCAAAGAGTGGTAGCGATTTCTACAAGTTCAAAATGCAAGGGAAAGAGTGGTAGCGATTTCGCTACAAGTTCAAAATGCAAGGCACAATGGGTAGCGATTTCGCTACAAGTTTGAAACACAAGGCACAAAGGTGTAGCTACTTCTACAAGTTGGAATGTAAGGGAGATAGGTGTAGCGATTTCGCTACAAGTGCAAAACATAGAACAAGATGGGGTAGCGATTTCGCTACAAGATCTAAGCTTAGCAAGTAGAAGCAAGAGGAAGTCCAAAGAAAAATACTAAGTCAAAAGAGTGTAGCGATTTCGCTACATGTAAGGTTTTCGTGGCTGCATGAAGTGAGAATTGTACGGAGGCCGAAAGCATCACGATTTCACGACAAAGCGGAAGATGACGAAAAAAAAAAGGACCATTTCCGACTAGATTGAAGATGACGTCAGCAAAAGCGAGAAGTGTCACGATTTCGTGACATGTATCATTTTTGTGGAGGCAAGCGAAGGAAAGTGCAGGAAAGTGGAAAGCGTCACGATTTCGCGACATGTCTCATTTTCGCGGGTGTATGCCGAGTAAAGAAGAAGGAGGCTAAAAACGTCGCGATATCGCGACATGTAATGTTTTCGCGGTTGCATACAGAAAGGAAGTCTAGGAGACAGAAGACGTCGCGATATCGTGACAAGTCAGTTTTTCGTAGTCAACATACCAGAGAAAGTCAAATTGGAAGAAATGTCATGATATCGCGATAGGTAATAGTTTTGGCGGGAAAAAGCCAAAGATGCATGCACAGTGATAGGTGTCGAATAAGCATGCAGCAATAATGTAAGAGTTAATTGGAAAGGACAAGTTACCGGAAGATACAAGTGAAATTCAAGACATTTAAGAAAAGAACGGTCATTGCGTGGCCGTGATACAATGATGCTTGACAAAGGTGGAAGTTACAGGAGAACAACTAAATTAAAAGTCAGAACGGGCGTTACAAGGGTGGATACCAAGAATCATGATTATAGAGAAATTGATTATCAGGTTGCATATTTCAAGAAATGACAATCGCACTCAAAAGAAAGTGGTCGCACAGTATTCAAAAGAGAAGAAAGAAGAACATCAGAGAGCCGAGGTACGCAGAATAAGGCTGTCAGAAAGTGCAGAGAAGAATGTCAGAATATGTCAGTAAGAAAGCGGCTAAAAGGCAGAACGAGTCAGAGAAGGTTTGACAGATTGATTACAGTCGAGAATGCATGAAAAATTGGAGGGAAAATTTGAGCCGTTTTGAATTGAGCCGTTCGAGGAAATCAAGAATATAAGGATCGAACAGGCATAGTTAGAAGGTTACTGCAACTGTGCTTTATTGAATATATCAAAAGGCGTGGTGTGGTAAGAGTGTTGTATGGAAAAACAGCCATAGAACTAAAACCTGCAATTTTATTCTAAAAATTCAAGAGAGAGGTTTTAGATTGGAACAGAAGATATTGAGTCTCTAACAATTCTCTTTATACTTCTGTGAGATTAAATTGCATGAGCTAGACCAGTAAGGGTCTTGCAATAGAGAAGGCATTTTTATGTCAATATTTTTGTTAAAAAATTGAAATCCAAGTTGGTGCTTGGTAAAAGGAGTTGGTGCTCCTATCTGTTGCAGCAGAAAAATCAGGGGTTGGTGCTCCTTCCAGTGGGTGCTGGTAAAATAATTTGTAAAGATCGAATCCTTGCAAAGACTGGATTTGGATTGTAGTCCAAACAGTCATTATTTGAGGAGTAGCCACATCGGTGAACCTCGTTAAATCTTGTGTTGTGTGATGCTCTTGTGTGATACTTGCTTTATCTATTTTTAAGCTTGCATGTTTAAGTTTTAAGATTTGCAGATTCAACTTTTTAAATAGTTACACTGATTCACCCCCCCTCTCAGTGTCATTGTGAGAATATCATGTATCTTCATATTCATCATCACTAAAACTAAATCCATTCCTTGTACAACTATCTTCAAGATGTCCAAAGTTACCACATCTAAAGCACTTGAGAATCATTGGTGCCTTTTTTCTAACATCATCATTTTCTTTTGCTATAAATAGTACTTCATATTTATCATCTTCTAAGGAACTTTCATCACTATCACGTGAGCTCTTACCTACCTTGTTTGCATAGAAACTCTTCTTATGCCTTTCGAAAAACTTCTTTCCTTGCTTACCTTGTCCATACCTATTTTCCTTTTGGTACCTATATTTTTTTGTTTCCTTGTTCATATGATCTTATTTATCTTCATAATTACTATTTCTAGCCTATGGACAATCAGTTGCATAGTGACCATATTTACCACAATTAAAATATCTAACTGATTTTGTATCTTTATATTTTTTTGAGTCCTTGTTCCTTCTACCATAATTTGCTTATTCATCATTGGATAACTCATTGCTTGAATCTGACTTCTTACTCTTTGTCTTCTTAGTAACTTTGAAGGCTTCTTCCTTCTGGGGAATAGGTTCCTCTTTTATTCTCATCTCAAAAGTTGTGAGAATTTCATGTAATTCATCCCTTTTCAAAATATAAATATCCTTTGACTCTTTTATAGCGGAAATATTTTCACTAAACCTTTTTGGGAGTGATCTTAAAATATTATCACAAACATTAGATTCTTGAACTTCAAGTCCAAGTCCTTGCATGGAGTTAACAACCTTGTCTACATGAAGTAGATATGCAACAATGTTTTCTTCATCCTTCATTTTTAGGTCTTCAAATATTCCCTTGTAATTTCACAACTTTACCCTTTTGACCTTTTTATCTCCTTCATATATGCCTTGCAACTTATCCCAATTTTCCTTTGTTGATTTGTAGTGCATAACCTTTATAAACTCGATTTCACACAAACCTTTCAAAATTCCATTCATTTCTATTGAATTGTAATGATGTAGAAGCTTACAATATTTATCTATAGGTGGAGTATTTGGTGGCATGTATCTATTCTAAATTACTTTCCATACCTCATTTCCAAGTGCCATTAGGTGAATCTTCATTCTCATACTCCAACTTACATAATTGTTCCCATCAAAAAATGGTGTTGAATTCCTTGAAGATCCATCCTTAGAATCCATCTGTGTTCTTGTAAGCTTTTCCTTCAAGTTGTTAAACTCTTCCAAAGTAACCTGATCTTATATCAATTGAATAACACAAGCTTATACTAAGAGGAGGGGTGAACAGTATAAGACCATTTTTTACTTTTTTTTCCCAAATAATGTTATGAAATATATCAATGGCAATATCAATAGTAGTAATCAAAGTAATACATAAATCACCACACACAATAGACAAACTAATTTAACGTGTTTCACCCAATGTGGGCTACTCCACGGAGAAAATATTTCACTAATATTTTCTCAATCAATCTCTTGGGAATCATTTCCCTATTACAATGTTTAAGGACCTCTATCCAAAGGAGACACTAATCTCCTAATTAATTTCATGGATCTCCATCCACAAGAGATATCAATATCCTCAATTGGTTCATGGATCTCTATCCATACAAAAACTCCTTCTCCTCTACTTTGGTTTGTTATCTTCTAGAAGAACTGATGCCTCCATTGCACTAGCTTATGGATATATATCCACTAAAGACTCCTACCCTCACTCATAATACCTATCTTCACTACCCTAGCTAATGGACCTCTATCCACTATAGACTATTGTCCTCTATACTATATCACCTCCAAAGCTTTCTCTCAGCTCTGTCTCAAATCTGCACTAAACACAGTCCTTTGGTCTAGCACAAATTTTCTCAATCTCTATTTTTGATCTACACTAAACATAGTCCTTCGATCTAGCACAAATTTGCTCAATCTCTATATCTAATCTGTACTAAATATATTCCTTTGGGTCTACCATAAATCTGCTCAATCTCTATCTTTAGTTTGTACTAAAAACAATCCTTCGATCTAGCACAAATATGCTCAATATCTATCTTTGGTCTACCACAAACCTATCCTCAAATCTACTCCAAACTCTATCCTCAAATCTTTCCTCAAGCCTTAACACAAAGCTTGACTCAATCACAAATCAACTCTACTAGATCTTCCCCAAACCTTAACTCAAGGTTTGAACAAATAAATCAATCAAATATGTTCACAAGTCTTCTCAAAGACTTATCTCAAATCTACTCTTCAAGTCCTCACTAGAACCTATCTAGTCTGCTCAACAAGTCTTCACCAAGACTTACCTAAAATATGTTCAACAAGTCCTCACTAGAACCTGTCCAATCTTCTCAACAAATCTTCACCAATACTTATCTCAATTCTACTCAACAAGTCCTCACTAGAACTTTTTCAATCTACTCAACAAGTCTTCATCAAGACTTGCCTCAATTTTTCTCAACAAGCTTTCACAAAATCTTATTCAACTCAACTCGATCTATCATAGAAAACTTCTTCAATCACACAAACAAGATTCACACATAATCTTATTTGAATTAGAAAAATATAGAGAATGGTCAAAGACTCAATATGTTACTCACTCACAAAAATACTCAATCACTTTCAAACTCTCTTGCTTAACCATAGAAACATATAGAGAATGGCTAGAGACTCAATATGTTTCACTCTTGCACAACACTCAATAACTTTCAATATCTCTTCCAAATAAAATTAGAATATGGAAAAATTTATTTCATAGAACTTGAACTATCACTCCAACACTTCCAATCAACTAAGCCCAATCAACTCTACTCAATAAATCACTCAATGAAATCTTAATCAATAATTCTTATCAAACAATCCTCACTTAACAATAATACTCATGATATTTTACAAACCCTAGTTCAAGATAGTTCTCAACTTCACATAACAATGATAGTCATGATATTTCACAAACTCTAATCATACACATGAAGGCTCACTCAAATATTTCCAACAATGCTTATTAAACAAGGTTTCTAGCATCAAATTTTATTCCATAAAAACCCTCATCAATCAATATTGGATTTCCCAAAACCAAACTCAACAATGCTTATCAAAAAATCCTTTTCACTCCAACTTAGCATTCATAACATCCAATAATATTTCACTCACAAGGATAATGTGCCCTTACCTTTTGTTTGAAGAATTTTTTATCTCAAACACTTGTCTCAATCACAATCAACTCTTTGTCAATTTCAAAGGTTAGGTAGCAATATCTTAACTCAAACATTCACTTCAATGATTCCTAAAAATATTTCACCATACATAGCATAATATCTCAATAACACCTTATAAACTCCACATTTTAAAATATTTAACAAAAACCAAGTAAATCACTTCACAAATAATCTTTCAATAATCACCTTATTACTCCTTTTAAAATAATTAGCACCTTTATATTTAAAATAAAATTTAACTCCACTTATCCCCTTATTACTCCTAAAAGGATAATTTAATTTTTAAATTAACCAAAACCTTATATCTCCCTCTTTAATTAATTACCAACCACCTTAGAACTTAACAAAACCCTCTAGCACACGTTCCACAATATCCACCTAGACCAAGCCTTAATAAAAAATAAAATTTTATTTGCATACCTTTTGCTTCGCAAAATGTCCTTGGTGGATTTTGAATTCCAACCTTTCCTCTACCAAGTGCCTTAGAGGTTCAAGCTAGCACTGCTTGGGCTATGTGCCCTCACATGGTCTAAAAGGTGCACCCCAATACCTTTCTCTTCTTCCCTACAATGAAGCACAAATAAAAAGCACTTCCCTCTTCAGAAAAATGGAGCACCTACGATTCGAACTCAGTTATAGCATTCCCCAAATGCTTTATAGGAGCCCCTTGCCACCAACTAAGCTATACGCTGCTTCAGAATGAATTTTGTTGTCCACTATTACTTTTCCTCTCCTCTGTGGTCAATAATTATAACACATGTAAATCCTCAATTGGTGTACGAACTCTTTTCATAGGCTTCGATTCTAAAGGATGATTAATGCCAAGATTTTGTGGCATTATTTATATGCATTTTCATGTGCTTTATCAAACATCGACGAATACATTTTAATTTATAATTTATAACCTTAGGCCCTTTAACTTATTATTATTTAATTTTAAATTTTAACCTTAAGGTTAAATTATTTAAAATTAAATAATTAAATTCTTAATCACTCAAACTGCAATATGGGTTTTTTAGGTGCCTTATAATATGACAACTCCTTACATTTATTTTTCATGAACCAAACCTGGATACTTAAATATTATATATTAAATATTATAATATTAAACCTTCTTCTTTGCCTTTTTGGTAAAAACCATCGGAGGATATTAGTGAAACTCGAACATCAACCTTGCCTATCAAATCTTTGGACATAAACACCTGGATGACAATAAACTTTGTCCTTATCTTCCTTGACATCAATGACAACAAAACTTGCTCATATTCCCAACAATTTATAAGTGAATTCTTGATTCCTCTTGCTCTTTCCTTTCTAATAGTATTGTTCATCTCAATTTGTATTGTATTACTTGAGGTAGACATCCTTATAGCTCCCTGGTTTAGAGTATAAGTGCTTTGATAGAGCCTATTTTTTATGAGATATAATCTTCTAAGTGGTCTACCTTATAACTCCATAGTTTAGAGTATATGAGCTTGATTTGATAAAACCTTTTTTTGATTAGGTTTTGTAGGCTTCCTTATATCTTCCTAGTTAAGAGATGTGAATTTGATTTGATGAAATTCTTGTAGAAGTTATATTGTAGAAATCTTGTGACTCCTAAATGAATTGGGTACTTGATAAACTCATATGGATGATATTATTATCAATATTTTAAGAATACCTTATGACTCCCAAGTTATTTTGGATATGCTATATGATTGATAAAGTGCTCTTTGAGAATAGTATTTCAATTTTGAGTTGATTTTGTAATGTTTTGTAAATGGAAAAAATCAACTTCTATTACACCTTATTACTCCTATCGAACTTAAGAACTTTCTATTTTGATGAGGTCCTAATGGTTGAATTTATTTTATCCCTTTAATGTGATTTTGAGACAAGTATACAAATTTATTTCCAACTCTTGATATTCCTTAATGAAAATTCCTTTATAGCCTTTGATATTTGATATTTAATGTTTCCAAATTCCAGTAATTTATTTGGTGTAGTATTCCTTATAAATACCTAACTTGGAATATTAGAAAATAATAATATTTGCAATAATATGGTTTTAATTTCTAATTTGAAATCCTTATACCTCCTACTTTATTATTTGCAAATATAAATATTCTTGAAATCTACTTACTTAATATATTACTAATGCTTAAATGTATGATTGCAATAGTAAATATAATGTACCCTTATAACTCCAATAAAAATTTAGTTTATAGCAAGCAATAAATAATATGATATTTTACCTTAATAACCCTTTTGAATTATCTTGCCTTGATGCTGCAAGGTGGAGGATTTAAAACCTTCTAGAATGTGGTGCTCATGGGTAGTCAATTCCTTCTTTGACCAGCATTGGTTTCTCCCTTGAGTAGCGCTTCTCTCCTCCATAAATGATGTTGATATTCTCCTTAAGGAGTTCTTGGTCAATGATGAATATCCTCCACAAATGGGGTGCTAGTATTGTTGGTCTATGATAGCTTCTTAAATGTATACTTACATCTTTGAATGGTGCACAATATTGAATTAGCCTCTTCCCTATTAAGGTGCTTCACACCATTCAATGCTTGACTTCCTTTGACCTTGTTCGATTCTATTTATCCAATATGGGCACCTTAAATAGGATTTTTTCCTTCCTGATTGTAGATAAGTGTCACTTGAGCATTACTCATTAGGTGTTGATATTCCAATGTACCTTTATGCAATGATGAGTTTGGTGGTAACCTCCCAAAGATTTTTAACTCCTCAAGTGAGCACTAGATTATTCATGATAGTTGGGGCACTTAGAACTCTTTCACCAAGTGGCACTCAAGGCTTGTGCATGTAATACTTTCTTCTAATGCTCCAAGGATGAGTGTTGTAACCCTATATTTACCTATATCTTTGTATTGTATGTTGGCTTGCTATGTTTCTTGAAATGCAAGCATTTATTGTTCTCCTTTTACACATTGTCTTGATGATGATAATGGGTTTATCTAGCTATAATGCTCCAAGGTTCTATGGCACTCCTAATTTTTGTCTTATGGTAGCTTTTGTGATCCTTTTTGGTGGTCAATCTCTCCAAGTAATGGCCTTGGATATAGTGCCTTTCCCTTGTTCCTTTTTGATATTTTGTAGATTTTGTAACATCCCCTTGTGATTATCTTGATATGTAGATAATATCCTTCTATATGATGTCCTTTATCTATGTAGAATCGGATGATAATAGCCTCTTGTGATGGCTCAAATATTGTAGGTGAAATGCTTGCTCCTAGGGCTAGATTGGACACGGAGAAATGGTATTTTTAAAACTTTGATTTTGAGAAGTGCAAGCTCTTTGGTGACTCTTTCCTCTTTCTCGAACTCTACCCTAATACATGATGAGATAATGTTTGTGCTATTTCCTACAATGAGAGATCCTTTTATCCTATTTTTAAGGACAAAATATGTGCTTTGTAATGGTTATATTTACACCAATATTATGGACCATTTTTTGAAATATTTTTATTTTTTTATTTTGATGAGGCATCTCCTTGCCTTCATTAATCCTCTTCCTTGGATGATTTTAATCCATGCTAATAATCTTATTTTAAAGTAAATATTTCTACACTTTGCACTTAAATGAAACCCTTATATATTCCTTGAATCTTAAGACTCACCAAGTCTCGATTTGAGGCTTCCTTCAAGGAATTTAATGGTGGCTTTATTTTGTTTCTTTTGACTTGTATTGGTAGATTATTTTGGCCATAAAATACTACAAATTATGTGCTAATTTTGTACCTTTTATTGATCAAGACAAAAACTAATTTCTTGAGAGTAACTAGTTAAAGATCAACTAGTATAGTGTTAATGGATTAACAATGCACTTTAATGGTAACAATAATCTCACCTTATTGCTCCTGTAGATAAAATCTCAAACTAATTTCAAATGCACTTAATAATTTATGTAAATTTTAAGAGTAATTTGTAAAAAACCCTTAATGAATAATCTGCAATTTTTACTATAATAAATATTGTAGGATGTCGTCTTCTTGTTTTATAGATAGATAATAGGTAGATGATAATTTTATTTATTTTGAAAAATATCCAACTCCTATTTAATGTGCAAATATATTTAAAAATGAATTCTCCTTTTTGCACTTTCTTGAAGACTATAATATGAGCCCTTCTCCTTGCAACTTTAATACAATTATGGTACCTAATGGAATTGATAAGGAACCCTAATCTAAAGTTCAACTAATTGCATTCAAGTTCCATACCTTTAATGGCTTCTATAGATTTTGGTGTTTTGATTCACCAAGTTGTTGCCTTGTAGTGGATGAATTTGTAGCTTCTTGTTGGCTATCCAAAACAATTTCTTGCTTCACCAAACTATTGTCTTGAGCCTAGGGTTTGGTGGCTTGATCCTTCTAGTGATCTTTGATCTTCTGTAGTAGGTTCATAAAGTCCTTACTTCTGAAATGTACCTTATTCCTATGAGAGGAAATCTCCAAACTTCTTGTATTTGGTAGGCTTCTTCTGTCTAAATATTCCTTCAATATTCTTAATTAATTTTAAATTCAAACATGGTTTTCTTCTTCTCAAGATTATGAGTGTCATGAGGTCTTCATTGGATTCTTCTTCTATATTTGGCACTTTTTACTAAACTCTTCTCTCTTTTGTTTTTTGTCGGATGACGATAATTATCCCAAGTCCTTCACTATCAGGATATTCTCCTTGGTAGTGGATTTCTCCAATGAGTTCTAGGAACTATTTTGATGATGCTTATACGAGCTCTGCAACAAGGATCTCTAAGATTTGTTTTTTTCTCCTTGAGAGATATCCAAGGTCTTCTATATTGTATATTCTTTGGTATTTCAATTGAGATCTTTTATTGAACCTTCTACTTCTAGAAGTGTTGGTGATGAGTTATTCTTCTCAAATATCTGAGGTTTGCTACTTATAGATTCTAGAATGAGGCCTTACTGGTCCTTCTTCAATATTCCAAGATTGGAAGTTCTTCAATGATATCTTCTATGGATATCTTTAGCTTCTTCTAGAAAAAATCTTCTATCTGTTGTTTCCAATGGGTTCTTTTCTCAAACATTTTCAATTTTCACTAATTATTTTTTAAACTAGTGGAATAAGTTCTATGTTGCACTAATTATTTTTCAAAATAGTGGAATAAGTTCTATGTTGAGTTCTGGTCTTCACAATCTTGTGGAAAGACTCTAGCTAATCTACAATTCACAATCTTCAATGGAGATAAATAATATTCTATCTTCTATTTCTCATGGACTCTTTTCTAGAGTATTTTTCTAAATCAAGAACTCCTCTTTTAAATCAGGAAATATTCTCTGAAGTATTCTTTAGATTTAAGTATTCTATGGCATTTTATTTTGGATTAAGACTTGTATCGCTCCAATTTTCCCCTGTGTGGGGGGTGGAAGGTGGGGGGTTGGGGGGTTGGGGTGGGGTTGGTTTCTGGGGGTTTTCGTTGGGTTGTGTGTGGTGATGCTGTGGGTAGTTGGTGGGGTTGTTTCGGGGGTGTGTTCTGGGTGTGTTTTATTGTTGTCTTTGTGCTGTTGTGGGGGTGTGATTAGTCCGTTGGTTGGGGGTGGGGGGGGGGGGGGCGGGGGGCGCGCGGGGGGTTAACTTTTTTTTAATGACTTTTTCTGGCTAATTTTAGTTGTATTTTGGATATTCCCTAGGAATTATACATCCTTTTTGATCTTTTTATTTTCATATGGTTGTTTTAATAATGGGGTATTGGTTGGTTTTAGGCTAGTTGTTGTATAGACTTATACCTCATGCGATCATTTTGGTGTTTTAGGTTTTTTTTTTTTGATTTGTTTTTTTATTTTCTCTTGCGTTGTTTTTGTGTGGTTTTTTTTGTTTTTTGTCTTTCTCTGGGCTTCTGTTTTTTGTGGTTTTGTAGTTTGTGTGTGTTTTACTGTGTGTGTTCTTGTTTGTTGGTTTGTGTTTGGTTTTGTGTGTTGTTGGTTGGGGGTTGGGCCACATGTTTGGGGTTACTCAGTTTGATATTGAGATTCGGGGTTCAGCTCATCACCCTTCTTTTTTAGGGTAGGGAGGGATTTATTTTTTTTTTTTTTTTTTTTGTTTGGTTTTTTGGGGTTTTTTTGGTGGTTGTTTTTTTTGTTTTGTGTGTGGTTGGTTTTTGGCTTTTTGTGTGTTGGTTTTTTTTTTTGTGGGGTGTTGGTTAGGTTTTGGTGTCTTTTTTTTGATTTGTCTTTGTATAAGGAGTTGTATTGTTAGTAGTTTTTTGTGTTTGTGTGAGGGATTCCAAATAAATGCTAATTTTCCAAATAATTATTTATATTTTTTTTTTTTTGGGGTTTGTGTTTTTTGTTTTTTTGTTTGGGGTTTTGGGTTTTTGGTGTGTTTGTTTTGTTTTGTGTTGTGTTTTTTTTTTGTTGTTGTTTTTGGGTGGGTCTTTTTTTTTTGTTGTGTGGGGGTTTGTTGTGGGTGTTTTTGGTGGTGTTTGGTGGTGGTGGTTTGGTTGGTGTTGGTTGTGTTTTTTTTTTGGGGGTGGGTTTTTGTGTTTTGGGGGTGGGGTTGTTGTGGTTGGTTGTTGGTTGTTGGTTGTTGGTTTGGGTTTGTTTGGTTTTGTTTTTGTTTTGTGTTTTGTTTTTTTGTTTGGTTTTGGTTTGTGGTTTGGGGGTTTTTGTGTTTTGGGTTTTTTTGTTGTTTGTGGGGTTTGTGTGTTTGGGTTTTTTTTGTTTGTGGGGTTTTGTGGTTTTTGTTTTGTGTTTTGTTTTGGGTTTTGTGGGTTTTTTTGTTTGGGTTTTTTTTTTGTTTTTGGTTTTTTTTTTTTTTTTGTGGTTGGGGGTGGTTTTTGTTTGTGTTGTTGTTGGGTGTTGGTTTTTTTTTTGGGGTTTGTTTTGGTTGGTTGTGGGGTTGGGGTGTTTGTTGTTTTGGTTTTGGGTTTGGGGTTGGTGTTTTTTTTTTTTTTGTATTTGATTTGTTTTTGGGTTTGGGGGTGTGTGGGTTTTGGTGTGGTTGGGGGGGTGGTTGGTTTTATTTTTTTTTGGGTGTGATTGTGTGTTGGGTGTTGGGGTTTTTGTGGTGTGGGGTTTTAATTTTCTGCTAGGTGTTATTATTTTTTATGGGTTCGAATTTATTCACCTATTGATGGTTTATTTTTTGTCAGTTTATGATAATTCTTTAATAAGCTAAATTAAAGAACCATACCTGATTCGGATATCTGATGGAGGTTCTAATTTTTGAAGCAGTCAAGATCATCTGGAATTCGATAGGATCGTCTCCTATCTAACAAGATCATTTGAGATCTGACGAATTCATCAGACGAATTCTGAGACCTACAAACAGAAAAACAGATGCAAAATATAGAGAATGCAACTATGACAATAGAGGGCAATGATGCAGAATGACAATAACAATATTAAAATGATGATAATAAGCAAAAACACGAATGCATTATAATGATCTAATGAAAATTTATGCTTTTATTATGCATTAAAGCTACATGGGTGAACTCCAAGATGTAGAATAATAAAGAATAACCATAGAATTAACTAAATGCAGAATAATGCAGCGAAAAAAGGATGAAGAAATGCAAACTCTGGGCACTGATTACCCTTACTGCAGTCGAAATCATATCGAATTGGGTCGAGATCATCCGAGATTGTACGAGATCGTCTGAGACGAACTGAGCTTGCTCCAGCTGAAAAATAATGAAGTTGTTGCAAACAAACTTGAAAAAATGCGAATGCAAACAGTGATTTAAGATGGTCTAGTGCGTGTAGGATTCGAGTTATAGGGAATTTCAGCCAAGGGGATGCCAAGGGGAGGGCCTAGGATTAAATAGGCTTAGGATAGAGGTTGGGAGGTTGGAGATCATCCCAATTTTGGAGATCTCCAATGGTGAGGGTCTCTAACGGCGCAGACACGCTTCTGCTCAGATTAGAGACGTTTTTGGAACAAATGCTAATTATGAAAAATTAGTTTTGGGACAAGATCATCTGGATGTCCTAGCCCAGAAAAAATCGTTCGATCTGAGGCGATATCGTCTGATCGACGACGATATTGTCAAACGGTCAAAACAAACTCTAAAAATGGCGTGGAAAAGGAGGAAACGGGTTAAATGACGGTTTGGGAGCGTTTTTGGGGGTTGAAATTTGAATTTGAATATTTATTAGAGTAATTGTAATTATTTAAGATTTTACTGTGCCAATTTTAGGGTGCTACAAGACTTCTCTACCATTTTCTTATGTACCAAGGCTTCTATGGACTTTTCTTCTGTATCAAGGCTTCTATGGCATTTTTCTTCTACAATATGAAGGTCTTCAATCTTCTATGGATATCACCAATCTCTTATCTCTTCCTTGACTCAAATTTTGGAGTCTCCTCTTCCTTAAGTCTGCTATGGGGATATTGTGGCCTTTTCTTCACTTCTACAATCTACAGGATTTGCAGCTCTTATAATGGAACCTTTCTATGAGGTCTTTGAAATATTCAATCTTCTCCTCATTATTGCAAGTGCTAGAATTATTCTAAGAAGATATTCTTCCTAGCTCTCTTGTAGGAAGCTTCCCAACCTTTTTTTGAATCTATTTTTTCCTGTAATAAGTTGTTAGAAACTAGAACGAAAGAATTTATAATTCTGGAGATAATAATTTTTACTCGTTAATTTGTCAATCTAGTGGTATGAAGGTTGATTTCTAGTCTTCACAAGTTTTTTTAGGATTTTTGTAACTAAAATTTATTTCAGTCCTTTCAATATTTCTTGCGACTCTCCTTAATCCTATCTCAATTCATCGTGGCTCTGATACCATTGTTATCTTTTTAGGATATATGCAGAGAGAGAGATCTATAATAGGTCCTAATAAAATACAAAAAATATGAAAGAAAATAATTCTACAATATGACTAAAATATTCTATAAATAGAAAGTAGCAAAAGTACAATGCAGTATGGAGGTAATGGTCACTCCATTACTATAAGCTAGATAATTATGTTGTACTCCATACATGAGTTCTACCACTATCTACTACACTCTACTATAATGCACTTGATATGCTTGAGGCCCTTTATATAGGAAGAGAGATTCCTTGGCCAACACTCTACCAAGTTGTACAAGGGGACACCTTGCACATTACAACTTGCACATTGACACTTGTACATTTATTACATTTTTTGAAGTAAGTAGCTAACTTCCTCCTAAAGGAATCTTCTACTCTAATTATGTACCAAATGTGGTACATTTACATGATCCAAATGATGTAATATACTCTAACTCTAACAATAAATTGCACTCTTACATATTGAAGGAACAATTTAATACCATAAGAAGAGATGCATCCTTAATAGGAACGAGAAAGTTTTTCACTTCTTGAAGAATAGTTTATGCTCAAAACAAAAATAAGGATGGTTGGTTATAAATTAGCACTATTTGCATAATGAATGGAAGGATATGCGACTTAATAATTTATTCACATTGCAACAAGAATATTATAAACTTCTATGCAATATTTAGTTTGAATATAAAAATGAAATTTTATCTTAATCCATACAAGGTAAGTTGGATGTAATATGGGCATTAGATATATGTCTCCTACCATTTCCTAGTGAATTTTAATTTGCATTATTATATACATAAAGTATGGTGTGATGTATTTTCCACATCACCATGTCATATACTATTGATTAGTCCTTGGAAATATGATCAATGCGTCATATACTATTATTTCTAATATTTCTCCTCCTTTTTGTATCATTAGATTGGTTTTTTATTTGAATTCTATGACTATAAAAGATCCACAATCTCTCTCTCTTAAACAAATTTTGAATATTCTAGCTCATTATGAAGTGGAAATAAAGAATAACAAAGCATTTTATCATATACAATCTTATCTAAAAGAATTCAAGTCAATGGAATCTAATGCTTAGGTGCCTAAGGGAAAATATAAGGTTTCAAAGAAGTCAAATACTTATGAATATTGTAAAAGGAAAGAAAAATCCATCAAGAATTACATTATGAGGATACAGAAGATTGAGATAAAATTCTTGAGGGTTGAACACAAGCCTTCTGATGTTGAATATGAGGATGATGGAGGAACAATGGAATTCCACCAGAGCATCCATTATGGAGGGAGATGTTACCTCTATAGTTGTCTCTCCTTGGCCCTCTTAGCTTAGATTATGGAGGTTGTTGAAATATGTGTAATATGATATTATGTTTTTTGGTATATAAGATACTATAACATTAATACCGGGTTTTATAGGTTGACCCAAAACCTTTTACAAAAATCAACCCAGGGTTGTTGATGAACATGTCCTTACTAAGGATCCTATATATGTAAAATCTACATGTCACCAAAGCCATTACATCTAGTAAGGCACATAGCTTATTATTAAAAATAAACTTCCCATACAACATTTTGGGTATACCTCGAGAAAACACACCTACATCATAATTACAAAAAAAGAAACAAACACAGATCCCTTCCTTGAAATAGTGGAGAAACAAAAAGTTGTAGACACACATAGTAGAGTACTGAAAAAAACTCCCACAAGCTCTGTATTGACAGTTACTCTTAATAATTATTTGGTAATTGCTTTCTTCCATATATGACATGCTTTGGGACCACATCCCATCTTGGCCAATCAGCCTTGGATAAGTGAACCTGCTAGCTAGATTTATGGCGGTGGCTATTTGGTGGTCCACGTGGCTCTGGTTCGAAGTCTTATATTATTGTTTCTTTCATGCCCTGTGATTATCAACCAAACTCAAATTACTAAGATGACTAGGAGCCATGTTATATGACATGTGATTGTCCCCATTAGTCTTTGTGGTATTTCCAAGCAGCATCCACCAAGACTGATAGCTTAGATAATTTTTATTATGAGTCCATTTCAAAAAAGATATGGGAATACTCATAGCCTTCGAACTTATAGTGCCTTCCCTATTGGTAAATTTGACTATCATTATTGGCATTCTTGTTGAATAAGCTCCTCTACATCTCTCGAGACATTTGGGTTCCCATTTGAAAAGTCCATCACCATCGACACCCAAATTCGCCAGCTTATCAGTAACTTTGTTAGCTTCCCGAAAGACATGTTGGGTTTTTCTATCATGTCTTCCCTGGAAAAGGATCCTAGTCTCTTCAAAAATTGTTTTAATCCTCCAAGGAGGTGTTTTCTAATTATTAAGGAGATTTATAACATGCATAGAGTCTCCATCTATGATAAAATTGCTTTCTAAGTCTTGAGTCATTTGAAGGCCTCTCCACATAGCTCTAGTTGCAGCTTCGTTGTTCTTCCTTGTTCCCAAATATTTGGAAAATGCAAGCATCATATTTCCATTATGATCTCGCACAATGGCGCCGATGCCTACTCTACCAGGATTTTCCTTAGATGCTTCAACAAAATTAATCTTAAACCAACCCGTAGGAGGTGGGGACCACTTAACATTGGCTCTGGGGTTGACTACCCTAGGCACAAACTCATCTAACAAGGTTAATCTTAAAGATTGAGAAATCGTGGTCTCCTGCAGATGAGGTTTACGACTATCAAAAGGGATAAGGTTCACATTCTCATTGGAAAAGGATAGGATCCTAGCAATGATAGTTTGATGATCATGGATAGACTCATTAAAGACTCTATGGTTCCTTTCTAACCACACCTACCAAAGATAGTGATTGAGACAAATTTTCCACATGTATCTAAGTATTTGGCTTGAAAATGGGTAAGGCCACTAGACGAACAAATCAAGTACGATGGCTAGTTTAACCCAAGAAATATTGAAGGCCTAAAAAAACCCCACTTAGGATAGTCAAGGAAAAATGGCACTCAAGGAAAATGTGATAAATGGTCTCCCAATTAGCCTTGCATAGATAACAATGATTAGTGATACAAATACCTTTACGCATCATATTATCAATGGTTAGAATTCTTCCTTGGATAACCAACCATGAAAAGACTACAATTTTTGGAATTAAATTTTTTATCCAAACTAAGTCCTTTTGGAGGACAAAATCCTCATCATCAAGTAGAAGCTTGTAAGTTGATTTAACAGTGAACTGCCCATTTTCCATAGGAGCCTAGGTCACTTGATCTTCCTTGGGTCTCATGGGGATAAATTGTTACTCGAGAATGTTACAAAGATCATTTGATTTCACTTGAAATTCCTGAATCCTTATTTGTTTCCACTTCATTCTGCCTTTGTCCTCAACCATATAATCGGAGACTTTTCTACCAATGAGTTCTTCCGTGATATCTCTAATTCGGGCTAATTTAGGATATTGCATCAGTGGTTCATCCTTAGCCCACATGTCATTCCAGTAATTTATCCTCTCACCATTGCCTAAAGCCAATCTTAAATCTTTTTTGATGATTTCCTTACAATTGATAATTGCTTTCTAAAAAGTAGAACTTTTGATTGGAACTGAATCGCTTAGAAATTCCATATTTTGAAGATACTTTCATTTGATGATAGTTTTCCATTCATTTTCTTCACCAAAAATGAGGCACCACACCTTCTTAGCTAGTAAAGCTAAATTTATATGAGCAATTATCCTCAGAACTAAGCCCCCATTTTCCCTAGGTCTACACACTTTGGTCCATCCTACAAGGTGTATCCTTTTTTTCTCCTCTGATCCAGTCCATAAAAATTCTTTTTGGAGTTTCTCAATTTTTTGGAAAACCTTCACAAGGGCTTTGAAAACGGAGAGGAAATAGACCGGAATGCTCTAAAGAGAGGCCTTAGTGAGGGTCAACTTTCCTGCTTGAGATAGAAGATGACCTTTCCATCTAGCATTGTTTTTTTTGAATTCTTTCAATAACCCTGTTCCACATTGACTCGCTCGGAGAACCAATGAAAAGAGGGAGACCAAGATACGAAGTGGGGAGGTTTGCTATATCACACCCTAAAATTTTTGCAATCCTTCCTTGCCTCTGAATGAGGGTTTTCAAGAAATATGACTTGCTTTTACTAAAATTAACTTTCTGACCAGTAGCATCCTCGTAGAGTTACAAGATGTATTTAATTCTTTTGGCCTCAACCACCAATGCCTTAGTCAATATAAGGGTATCATCGATGAATTTTTGGTGAGAAATAGCCCTAGTGAGAGATGTTGCCTTGATTCTTGATATTAGCCTTGAATTGCAAGCATTTTTTATGGTTCTACCTAAATATTCTACCATAATTATGAATAACATGGGGCTGATAGGGTCCCCCTGCCGAATTCCTCTATGACTTTGAAAGTAACCAGCAGTTTTTCCATTAACTAGAATCGAGAACCATGCTTTAGAAATGCATTATTTTATCAAATTAACCCATTGGTGGTGAAAACCAAACTTAAGGAGGACAACAATTAGAAAGTCCCAATTTAGCTTATCAAATGCTTTGTTCATATCAAGCTTGAGGGCAAAAATAGACTTGTTAGTCTTATGAGTAGAGTGTAGAGCTTCATGAACTATGATAACTCCATCCAAGATTGACATACCATGGATAGAGCTTCCCTGGCATGGATCTATGATGTGGGGTAGAACATCTCTCATTCTATTTGCAATGGCTTTAGTTAGGATCTTGTAAGAAACATTGCACATACTGATTGGCTTGAAGTCAACCATAGATTCAGGGGTTTGCTTCTTAGGAATTAGAGAAATAAAAGTAGAGTTGAGACCTTTTGGGATATGATTTATTGCTTGGAATTCTCTGACAACAAAAATTACATCCTCACTTACAATGTCCCAAAAATATTGATAGAAATGAGGGGGAAATCCATCGGGTCCTGGGGCTTTGTCTAGCTCCATGCCAAACAAGGCTTCCTTAATTTCCTCATCATAAAAGAAAGCTAGAATCTTAAGGTTTATATCCTCATTTATTATTCTAGGAATGGATTGCAAGAGAATATCTTTGGCCTCCTCATTGCATTGCGATTCCTGACCAAGGATAGAATTGAAATAAGTTACTGCCTCCTTTCTGATTTTTGTTAAGTCCTGAGTAATAGAACCATCTACTTTTTAAAAAAAATTATCTTGTTATTGCTTCTATTTCTAAGCCTGGTGACATGAAAAAACTTGGAATTTGAATCTCCATATTTCAACCAAAGAGCCCTTGATTTTTTCGTCCAATAGATTTCCTCACAGGCCAAAATGTTATGAAACTCTACTAGTTTTATCCGTTCCTCCTGCCTAGTAGTTTCATCAACATCACCATGTTGAATCCTCTGATCAATTATCTTAAAACTTACAACAACCTGTTTTTTATTTTCAAAGAGGTTCCCAAAGACCTCTTTGTTCCAAGTTCGAAGCTTTTCCTTAACAAACTTTAATTTGCCAACAATTTCAAAATTTGAACTACCCTTGACAGGCTACCACCACTAAATTAAGTTATCTCCAAAAATGGAATGTTTGTTTTGGGGGGGGGGGGGGGGGGGGGGGGGGGGGGGGGGGGGGGCCCCCGGGCCGCCCGGGGGGGGGGGGGGGGGGGGGGGGGAAAAGGGGGGGGGGGCGGGGGGGGGGGGATAGAAATTTTTTTTTTTTTTTTTTTTTTTTTTTTTTTTTTTTTTTTTTTGTAAGATCGACTTGTCTCTTTGTAGTTTGATCCACATAGATTGAAATATGAAAGGTTTCTTGAAGGACAGATAGTTAGGGATCTCCAAAAAAATGGGATTATGATCAGAGGTAATTTTAGGAAGGGCTTGTAGGGTAGAATAATCGAACAGAGTTGTAGCCTCCTTTGATAGAAAAAACCTATCAAGCCTTTCTTGAATGAGATGACAACCTATCCGCCGATTGCTCTAGGTATAATTCGCTCCTCTAAGTTTTACATCCATCAACATGTTGGAGTTCACAAAGTCATTGAACTCATCCATGCTCCTGATAGGTGGTCCATTTCCACCCATTTTGTCTGAAGGGTAAAGAGGAGTGTTAAAATCCCCAGCCATAATCCAGGGGACATTATGGAAGATTTCACTTAGATTGCCTAAGTACTCCCATAGTAGAGCTTTCCCTTGAATTGAAGTCAGGGCATAAATATTTGAAATGATCCATGACTTGTTGTTTATTTCCTTAAATAAAACACTAAGAACCCTATCATATTTTTGAATAATGGTGCCTTCTACTATCCGGGGATCCCACAAAGTCATAAGGCCTCTAGACGCTCCTATGGATGATTTGCAAACCATCTCCCCTTGATTCCAGATTTTTTTTTCTACTTTTTTTATTGAATCTCATCAGTTTTTGTTTCTTGCAACATGATAATAGTTGTATTCACTTGATTTCTTATTGCACTAACTTCCCTATGTTTGGGCAGGCCATTGAGCACTCTCATGTTCCATGAGAGGAAATTCATTTAGATTGTTTGGGATTTATTCCTCTCCCCCTCCCTTGATGGGGTTTTCCTAATTTGTTGTCTTTAGAACCTAGAATAACATGTTGAAACAAAGTTCTCTATTTTCCATTGGCAATGTCATTATCAGTTTTAATTTTTTGATGCTCAGCATTTGATATTCTCCCTCTTCTTTTTTCACTACAAAAATCTATAGGAGACTTCACAATGCTCTTGGTTTGTTTAGGACTAAATTTGGGGGAGGCAATTTGTTGCAGAACTAGACTACCATATTCCTCAGTCTAAAGAGTTTCACATATCTCCACCCCTACATCCAAATATTCTCCTTTTTTAATGTATTCCCCTGGTCTATGGGATGAACCATCAGTAGGATTCACCTGGCTCCTAGTGATGATGTTAGGGAGATGAGATTGTTTATTTTCCAATGCCTCAAATTTCTTCCTAAGTTCTTCAACATTAGGGTTTGGTTTTGGGATATCCACTAGGCTTGAAGTATTTTCATAATTGGGGTTTAAGGATCCCAACTTGGATGGGGATTCTAGAGATCGGGAATTAGGGTTTGGCTTTGTGATTCCCACGGGACTTATAGTAATTTCATCATTAGGGTTTGAGGATCCTGACTTGGATGGGGATTCTAGAGAGTAAAAAAGGTTAGCCTAAAAGTTTTGGGCTTCCATATCTTCCGATAATCCTCCTACTCCCATATTGGATAGAATTAAAAATTAATTTGAAAATAGAGGATTGGAACTTACTTGAGTATTTTGGTTACCAACAACCTGTTGTTTTCCTTTGTCTTGTTGGGACCCTTCACCCTCTCTTTTATTTTTTTGGTAGACATAGTTTGCCTGATTGAAATCACTTTCACGAGGGAAAGTCCTCAAATTCCCTCTGTCTAGCATTCCTTGCTTCTACTTTTCTCTATTCATTGCTAGGTTAGGGCACTGATTGCATAGATGTCCTGATTATTCATAGAATGTCGATATGTTCTCGTATTCTACCGACTATTTTTTATAGTATTCTCCATACTCTAGTTCGACAAAACTTGGCAATTCATTATCCAAATTAACAACTACGCAGATTGGTGCATGGGTCATCCTTGTCCTGGTCAAGGTCGCATGGTCAATGGAGATCATGTCCCCTATAGTTCTAGCTATGCCTTGCAGGCAATATCCATTGAAGAACTAGGTAGGTAGACTCATGAGACGAACCCAAATAGGGTTAATGTTAATATTTTTCTTTTCAAGGTCAAAATATTCACCCCATCATCTAATAAAAATGCTCATTTTTCCCAAAAACTAAGGACCTCCTATTAAAATGTGGTTAGCATCCTCCATATTGTTAAAATGGATAATGAAGAACCCTCGAGTTAGATCTACCAACTCCAAGCTACCTATCGGTCACCATTTACCTATCACCCAAGCCTTGATAGTCTCCATGTCCAACCTACCTCCCAAAAACTTGCCTACCAGGGAGAATTCTTCCATTGAAATAAAAGGGCTCATGGAACATGTCGGGGCCAAAATTTATTATTTACTGGAACTAGGGGCAGAAGAGAGAGAACCTCCTTTATTTTTCCTCTAAGAGTCTCAGCAAAATACAGCCACTTCTTGGGCCCCGCATTGTCCTTCATATCTTTTTTTTTTTGGTCTTTCTAAGGAGGGTCAGGCCCTCGCATGATGCCCACCTCCATATTTACCACAGTATGACCGCCTTCCTCTGGATCCTTACTTGATCCATTCTTGAGGTTCCCACCCGCCCCTTCCATACCTGCTCTACCTCTGTCGCATTATCTAAGATTCCTACACAAAAAATTCAAACCCTCACTCCCACTGCACCCTCTAAACCTTAGCTCACTTGGTTGATATTTGTAATATGATCTTATTTAGGTTAATTTCAAAAATGTCAAAACGTTCTTATGAGCACTATCAATGTAGCCTATAGGCATGTGATTATGTAATCCTATGGGAATTCATCATTTATGTAATCCTAAGAGATATTTAATATTCCATCCTTAGTATTATTGATTAATCCACATTTATAAATAACCTTGCATAAAGGGTAATCTATCATTATTTTATTGTAAGGTTAACCTCAAGGTTACATGAATGTCAATTTGAGGTTAATATTTCATCAAGGATTTAGTATCACTATAAATACCCCTTCATGAGGATTCATTTATATTATAAGTGTAAATAAAACGTGCTATATTAGGGTTCCCATGGGCATCCACCCTATACATTCTTATTATCTCCCTCTATTCCTTTACTTTGATTAATATTGTTAACTTTGAATCACATTTTCTTCTTTTCAACATACAATTATGGTGAATGCATGTTTTGGAATGTTCCTAGAAATTATTGCAAGTTTGAACATATATTGATCTACTTGTATTCTAAGAATACATCCATTAAATATAGCATTACACATCTTGTGGTGAAATAAACAATCATGTCAATGTTAGGTAAAAGAAAATTATCTTTAGGACATGATTTGTTGATATCTTGAAAGTCAATGCACACTCTAACACTCCATGTTTATTGGTAATAGAAATAATATTAGAGATCCATTCATAATAGTTAATGTATTTGATAAATCCAACATCAATGAGTTTTTGAATCTCCTCTTTGACTAGATGTGTGAATTTTTGGGGTATTTTTTTATCATTTTTGCTTTATGAGTTTTTCACCTAGGCTGACTACTAGGTGGTGGATGACTAGGGATGGATCTAGACTAGGCATATTGATATAGGACCAAGAAAATATGATATTGAAATTGTTTAAGAGATTAGTGTATTCCTCATTCTTAATTGGGATCAAGACCTTTCGTAGCTTGAGTATCTTGGGCTTATCCAAGGTCCCAATATTTATGTCCATAGTTTTTTAATTAAAATACAATATTTATCTTCTAAATTAGAGGGAACTAGAAGCACTTTTATATTCTCTATATTTGTAGGACCTAAGGTTGGACAATTTTTTATCTACTATTAGATAACCACATTTTCAATATGGAAAAAATCCCTAAATTAAGTGATTTTGGTCTAGATAATCCAAAGGACCATCTTGAGGAGGATCATTCGTGATGTCCTCCTTCTTGTTGTAGTTTGTGTTAGAAATGAGTTTAAGATAATCTAGGGTTAGAAAATTTACGTCAATACATTGGGTAATTTTGGAGAAGATGGGATCTAAGAGAATGCATGACACATAGTCATTGTTCTCATCCTAATCTAGTCCATTTGAAGAAACTATAACATCATGATGTTCCCTATCACACTGATCAAGATGATTGAATTTTTCTTTACCACCAAAATAAGAAGAAGGAATAAGAAGAAAGAAGAAGGAATAAGAAGAAAGAAAATGTTCACTATGAATGGGGATATAACCTATCCCATAGCATCCTATCCAATATTTTATCTATAAGTGTTCTTTAATACCTTTTTGAAGGCCTATTCCTTTTCCTCAATTTCCCATATTGGAAAGCATCTACTTAGAAATATAATACAAGTTTTATGGAAAGTATAAAGCATGCTATAATTCAATCGGGTAAGGGTTACTACCATCGATTTTTTCATCATTGGTAGTCCTAGAAACAATTAAGGAACAACTCCCTATTTGCATTGTTTTACCCTTATTACAAAAGGTAAGCCTAAGATTTAGGGAGATAGAGGAAGCTTGGCTAAGTCCAAGAAAAATTATTATAATCTAGATTAGGTTTTATAGTAATGGTGATTGAACTATTATCTTAGGTTTTTGGTTTATGATTACATTGATGGTTTAGATTAATAGATATTAATGGATTAGTGATGGAAGACTGAGAAGAAGAAGGTTTGAGAGATGAATCTAGAGAAGGGCAATGATAAGATTTTGGATTATCAACCTTGATTACTTGACAATATGCAAAAGGTTCAAGGTTGGCATGAATGTGATATGTCTTGCTCTTATATTTATATTTGAAACACTAATATAGAATTGATAGATAGCTTGCATCTCATGGATCCATGGCCTCCCAAGAAGAATTTTGTTTAATAAGTCACATGGCATGATATAGAAGAGAGTGTTGAGGGTTCAAGGCCTAACTTTGATGGGTAAGACTATAGTTCCACTAGCCTAACATTCCCATTGTCAAAATAATTGACAATAAGGTCAAATTTCTCTAAATCTTTTTTTATTAGCCCAAAATGACTAATGAACTTCAAGCTATAGATATTTAGATTAGACATATTATTGACTAAAATTTATTTAATGAACTTGTCACCAATATGACATGTAATTTACAATGGCAAATATTCATCCAAAAAGGATTGAGGAATATCATCCTTGTAGAATTATATGATAGTGTGATTAACTCCAATTGACCCTGTTGTCATCTCTAATTGTCTTACCTAGGAAAATCACACCTTGTGAGGATCGACACAGTAGGTTCATAGCCAAGAGCACACATTTCAACTTAATTAGGTACCTTCAAGAGTTTTTACAAGGCTAGATACTTATTAATATGTGATCTTCAAGATGCACAATGTGAGAAAGTGAAAGTAAAAATATCTCAAAAAAAAATGGGGGGCGATACACCAAGAGATCCACTAAGATATTCTTGCAAAAAAGGCCTAAACACTATGTGCCAATGGTGAATACTTCCTCTCCTCAACACATTGAAGAATAAATGAGAGTTACCAGTTATATGCATGCAAAATAAGGCATGTCCTATTGGATAGCAAAGAAAGTGACTTGGTACAAAAATAGACACAAAACCCTCACACACACATCCACTTAATAAAACCTAAAATTTAGGTAAAAGGTAATATAAAAATACATACACACAAATTTGGGTCTATAGGAGGCCATAGATAGTTGTACCAAAAAAAATACACAAACTCCCAGATATATATATATATATATATATATATATGTGCAAGTAGGATTATATATAGATTGTGCCAAAAGTGGGGGTTTGAGATTTCCCACAAGCCACTCAAGAGTCGACTATTTTTATAGAAAGAAATGAAAGGAAAGTCTACAAATGTATACAATTGCAAACTCGTCGATCATTTACAATGCTAAAACTACTACTATATATAGATTACAATTCGAGAGAATTTCTCTCCAAAACTATGCAGATATTTCAAGGAGATTGTTGCTCTATGCACCAGGTCATATCTGGACTAAATTTATTGTGTCCTTTTAAGATCTTTAGATTCAAAATAATTAATGCTAACTTTTCTAAGTATTTATATGCTTGCTTGCCTTTGTCATTTCCACCTATCCTTTCTAGGGGATTCCCTATGTTTAATCATGGAAAATTAATATCACTTGGCTTGAGGTTTTCTCTCAGTATGTTCCTTGTCATTTCTACAACCATTTCCCTAGGTTGCTACATTGTTTATGTAAGAAAATGATTGTTCACCTCATAAGGCTTTTACACCTCAGCATAGTGTGTGGAGCCCACAATCTCATTTTCTATAACTTTAGAGCATAGGCAACATCGACCCTTGGTATTCATCATCCAATTTTGGTGCATTCCTTATCTTTTGATCTTAGACATTTTTCTTCATCTAACTTTGGAACTGCATTGAAACATTTTTCCTTGTACCTTGATCAGAAGTTTTATAACTTTTAACTTTTTGGGCCTTTTATGTTCCAATTTTTTAACTTCATTTTATTAGAACTTTTGTGTTCACTCTGCCTGATGCTCCATATTCTACTTCCTACTTGATTCTCCCCTAATTAAAATTTTACTCAAGGTAACTTTGGAGTGTAGTGATAATTCACTATAGTTATGGCAACTCACAAGGAATATTCATCTTGATGAAGATAAAGAACCCAAAAAATGAAAATTTTCCTTGTATATTGGGAACATAGTCAATAAGAAGCAAGGGGATTAGTCTTCAAATTTTTGCAGCTTTTGTAAAATTGAGAGTACTCTGATTGGTAGGTCAAACTTGCTCTCTGAGTGTTCTATAATATGCATGAAGTTTTGGCTACCTTCTTTATCTTTGTTGAGTGTAATATTCTATTGTGAGAGCTTTTACTCTTATTTAATTCTATTTTTCTTGGAAAGCTTTCAACTCCTATGATTCATGTAACCTTTTTCAAAGCTTCATAGTGCACTTATTGGACATTTAGATCTACCTTTATCTTTTACATGTCACCATAACTTTGTTAGATTTATTTATAATAGTTTATTATTTACAATGCAAAATTTTGATGTGATTTTCTATGCCAACGGATTCTCATGTAGTCCCCTCATCAAGATTTGCAATATCCAAAACATAGTGATGCAAACTTTTGCATAACCCTTATGTTCATAATTTTGAATGTGTGAGTTGTCAATCCTAAGGTTCTTGGGTAGTTTGACTTCGTGAAGAATGAGTCCACTAACATATGCAAGATATTACATCATTTCATAACATGGACAGATCAATGACCCCTCTTTTTTTTTATCCCATTGATCCCTTCTAGAATACTATAAGGTCCTCAACCATGTGTCTATTTTATTCCTTTCTTTTCTAGTTTTTATATACCATCATGGCTTTTGATCAACTACTTGGACTACTAATCATTAGGTTGACTAATTTATCAAATGCCATATATATTAGACCTAATATAGGCTTGCATGGTTGCAAATTTTCTCTAAAAATAAGTTATTTCATGTGTGTCTAAAGATAGGTAATAACAATAAGGGATATCCTTTGTGTTATTATCCTGAGTGGGAGGCTTGGTTGACAGTTCTTACCAACTATAGTTGTAGGGGTATGGACACTAGGACTCCTAATTGGTTTTGATCATGGGTTTTACCCCTTACCTTACTAATATAGACCTCTACTTATTTTACCTATTCTTCAAACCCTTCCACTAGAAGGGTAGCAATTTGGTCCCAACTAACAATGAAGTGCAATGAAATGGATTCATACCTTCATCAAGCTTTATCTTTTAATGATACTACTAGAAATATAAGGGCCACATCTTGATCTATTTCATAGTGTGTTTTATATATGAATACCATATCTCGTAGTTATTCCAATGGGGTTTATGGTCCATCACTAGTGTATTCTATCAAGATACCCAATATTGATTCTAGTAGCTTCCCCTAAACAACTAGTGGTTCTAGAGGTCATATAGGATTTTTATAATCCTAGCTAGGGGATGACATTGATGATAGAGAAACCATGTTTGGATCTTTAGGTCCTTTTGATTGCAATAGAGTCATTAGGTAAATTCAGCTTCTTGCTTTTAGAAATAAAGTAGAGAGAGGTATTCATCTGAACCTTGGCTTGATGTTCATAGCATTGGCTTCTTCTAGTATTTGTTCTAGATTAGAGTCACCAGGTGAGTGTAGAGGTTCTTTAAAAATCAAGAATAGATAAAATAACCTCACAAATTCTTAACCTTACTCATTGTTATGATTCTAATACCAATGATGTTTCTCTGGGGTGCCATCGAGTATGCCATTAAATTATTGTTATCTTTAATTGTACTACCTATGACAATCACACATCATAGGGAGCAACACAATAGGACCACAACTAAGAGCATGAATTTTGGCTCAATCAAGGGTCTTCAAGAGTTTTTATAAGGTCAACTCCTTATTAATACGTGATCTTCAAGGCACGCTTGTAATCAACAAAGGGAAAAGAAATGTAATAAAATATAAGTAAAAAAAACTCAAAAAAATAAAATGGAGGTGATGCACCAAGAGATACACTAATATCTTCCTACAAAAATAGGCTTGGATTCTATGTGTTAGTGATGAACACTTCCTCTCCTCGACACAGTGAAACATAGATGAGAATTACCATTTATATGCATGTTTAAGGAAGTAGGTCCCACTAGAGAACCAAGAAAGTTACTTAAACCAAAAAAAAGACATAGGACCCTCACACACACACATACACTTAATAAAACCCAAAATTTAGGAAAAAGGTCACAAAAAAATACATACATACAAAATAGGTCTGGAGGAGGCCACAAATGGCTATATCAAAAAATAGACATAGGATCATGTGTGTGTGTTTATATATATATATATATATATGCAAGCAAGATTTTACATAGATTTTGCCATAAGTGGGGCTTTGATATTATCCACAAGTTGCTGAAGAGTCAACTATTTTATAGTAAGAAATGAAAGGAAAACCTACAAATGTATACAATTTCAAACTTGTTGATCATTTACAATGATAAAACTACTACTATATATATTACAATTAAGGAGAATTTCCCTCCAAAACTATGCAAATATTTCAAGGAGATTGTTGCTCTATGCACCAGGTCATGTTTGGAATAAATATATTGTGTCCTTTTATGATCCTCATATTTAGAATTATTAATGCTAATTTTTTTGATTCTTTGGATGCTCGCTTACTCTATCATTTTTACCTACCCTTTTTGGGGGTTTCCCTAAGTCTAATCATGGAAAATTAATATCACTTGGCTTCAGTTTTTCTTTTAGTATGGACCCTATCATTTTTTCTTTTGATGCGTCAACCACTTCCCAGGTTTGCCATGTCTTTTTTGTAAGAAAATGATGGTTCACCTTAGAAGTATTTTACACCTCAACATAGTGTGTGGGGACCACAATATGTTTTTCTAAAATTTTAGATCATAGAAAGCTTTAACCCTTGGTATTCATCATTCAAATTGGGTGCATTTCTCATCTATCAATATTAGATATTTTTCTTCATCTAACCTTAGAACTGCATCAAAAACTTTGGTCTTCTACCTTGGTTGGGAGTTTTATAACTTTTGATTTGTTGAGCTTTTTATGTTCTAATTTTAAAATTTTATTTGATCAAAACTTTTACATTCACTCTACCCAATGATCCATCTTCTACTTCTCGCTTCCTTCTCCCCCACTTAATATTTTACTCAAGGTAACTCTAGAGTGTAACAATAATTCACTACAAACCCTATTTTAGAAGTAACTTTATTAGAATTATGATCATGAAGAATGACTATTTTACCCAAGATTTTGATTAAGATGTTTCAATGAACGAGAAAAGGCTTGAGAATTTCAATAAGGGAGTTCATATTTGGGGTGTTTTTAAGTTGTCATAGCAAATAAAAAGCACCTTTAGCCTTGGTTCCATATTGAATGATTAAATAAATTCCTTCAACTAGAGAAGTTCTTCTTAAATTAAGGACCAAAGGAGAAGATGACTAATTTTTATGTTGTTACCTTGTTACAACATATATGAGAGATGATGAATGTGATTATAAGAATGAAGCATACCCACCATCCCTTGGTTTTGAGCTGTTATAATCCTATAGTTAATGTTATTTTCTATGTTTCAGTTTTGATTATGATTAAGCAATGGGTTCTATAAAAGTCCCAAAACTTGATTGGAAAAATGTTGAAAACTAGAGCCATTGAGAACAATTTGACCATTATAAATAATGTCTTGGACTACATTCTTGAGGCCCATGCATATTTCAATCACATGTTCATTGACATGATAGAAATAACATTGCTTATTTGGTCAAAGCTAAAAAATATTTTTATCTTATAGGCTCTATAGCCTTGATGGGAGGGTGTTCCATCATTTTGAATTTAAGGAGATAATTAATATGGTTGAAATGGGTTCATCCAATAAGGAGTATCTCCTATTTTTTTATTAGCCTTCCCTAAAATAAGCTTTTAAAGGTTTTCAGCAACATTGATATTGTTCATTTATCAAGTGTCTATGAATCCATCATCAACAATGTCTTTGTTTTTATACTACCTCTTCAAGTTGAAAAAATATTTAAATTCCTCTTTATTGTATTTGGATTTTAGTTTCCCTTGTTTTAGGAGGGAAATATCTACTCTCTTGGACATGTTAATTGCATTTTCAAATGAAGACACATAAATCGTCTCCATGCAGAACACTAATTCCTTATTAAGGTTTCTTATAAATATGTCAAGTATATCCCTATATGAGAAACATATTACAATATTCCTAATAGGGCTTCCCATATTGATAATAAGTTGATCATATTCTTGTCCTTAGACTACTTGAGCTAGTATAGGTCATTAGGGATGACATTTTTCTCAATGTAGAAAAATAATTTCTTAATGAACATCTCTATAAGATCCTTAAAGCTTTTTTGGGAATTCCTTAGTATTTGGTATTACCATCCCAAGGTGGGGCTACTAATACTCTTAGGAAAAAATTAGTAGTAACATATCATCATAGAAAATATCACTACATGTAGTCCTAAATAACCTAAGGAAGTTGGCATGGTTCTCTTTCCACTTGTACATTTGAAACATTATTGTTTCAATGTTTAGAGGAAAGGGATAATTAGCTACAAAGGAATCTGTTCACCCTTGAATATAAACCATTTATTTTTCAAATTTTCTAGTTGAGAAATTAATGCTTTAAGGTTATTAAAATAGGATATGATAATTATAATGAGATAAGAGGTACATGTTAAGAGATAGGAGGAAGTTGTTGATAATTAGTGTAATATGGGGGTTGATAAACCTAGGAATATTATATTGAAATTGACATTGTATATGTTGTTCCCAAGATACTAGAGATTAAAGGGTTGGTAGATTAGATATGAGAGATTGTAAGGTTAGAATTTTGTTCAAACATTTTGTTTTCGTTGCACAATTTATCCCAAATTTGGGGACCCACTTGAAATTTTTATTTTAGTATGATTTTTTTTTTGCATTAAATGGTTTTGATGTTTAATTTTTATCAAATAATTTTGCAGTGTGGGTTGCAAATTTAGATTACATATCAAGTTTTAAAGGTCTTCATGTATATTTTAGTGCAAGGTATCAAAATGAGGTCTTAAGATTCACCATGGTTATAATTTTAGCACTATTACCTTTATAGTTGGTCTCCTTGTCAAACCTTAGGAATATCAGGTTAAATCCTTGTAAGCGAAGCTCCTCATAAAATTAAATGGGTTAAATTCCACAATATTTAAGGAGGAGGTCAAAGTTTATGTCTTGCTAAAGCATGCATAAATCATGTCCAAAAGAACCACATGATTTTTAATGGAAATTTTGACCTGTACCTAAACACATTGAATTGCAATTTCAAATACCTTGATTAGCTATATATCCCTATACACTAATAAAAATAAAAATAAAAAGATATATATATAAGTAAAAGGTAATTACCATATGGTATAATTTTTTTTTTTTTTTCTTTATGGTATTAAAGAAAGTTTATTTTATAAAGTAAGTTTGAATTAATTGTTTAATATGTTTTTACTTTATAAAGTAATTTTATAGCATATGGTATTAAAGAAATTTTATTTTATAAGGTAATTTTTTAATATGTTTTTACTTTATAAATTATTATTTTTTAATTAATTATTTCTATGTTTACGTGACTAGGTTTCCAAAAAATGTTATGAAGGCATGATTTTCAAGGCGAACCCTCCCAACCTAGCCAAACAGTGGACGTAGCATCAGAGTGCGGTCAACATAGAGGTATGGATTCTGAGGGCACACTCAATGAAGGAGCACAAGTTTGAAGAGGAGTAGCTAAGTAAACTTGCATATGGAAGGGTCTTGTGAATGACTCGTCATATAAAATAATGAGTGTTCACATTGATAAACCTCCTATTATGTGGTCCCTAGAAGCGTGTGGGAGTAAATCCATAGAAAAAGCTTATGTAAACATGTGATTGAAGCAATATGATGGAGGTGTTGGAAAACATATATTGGGTGGTGGCTCAGATAGGAGGCACTCTATTTTCTTTGCGTCATGCACCATAATTTCAAAAATAATATTTATTTCAAAAGGTCTATATTTTTCAAAGCAAGTAGGTGACGTCTTCTAAGAGAAGAAATGGGATCCAGTGAAGAGTGGTTTTAATATTAAGGATTGACAAAGACCAAGAAAACATATGCAGCATCTTCCCTAAAAATTGTGTAATAAAGATGATTTACTGCGATTGTTATGTCTCAGGTTGTAGCATAGGATTCATTTCCATATACACACGTCATAGGTTGTTGTTGTAGCATGTTTTTGTGTTCAAGATAAAATGAAACATTTAGAGCCATGTGGTAAGAGTTGAGAGATAGGGATTTATATCCATAGCCTATGCATATGAAATAAATTCAAAAGAGAGTGTTTGTGAAGACGAGACCATGACATCGGAGAGCTAACGAGGACAACATGTTTGTTATTTTGATCTTTGTCATATCCTACCATTGTCACCATGAAATCATAGATGAGTTTTTGTTGGGTATAAATGTGTTGGGTTTTGGCTAGATGTCACAGAGTCCTTGGAGGAGAGAATAAAATGCAAGAGCTACAAAATGAAGGAGTCTTGAATGTATACATTGAATAACTTCAATTACCTTCCATACCCCAAGATCATATGAGCTTGGAAGGGTTATTAATTCATGTCATTTATTTTAAAGGTATTCTCATTCAATCAGTTGTTACTAAGGTTATTTTGGGTTGTGAAGAGTATTTCAAAGATATCATTTGATATTGGATTACTGCATTCATTGATTCATCTTTGGGATCCCTATTATGGGGAAATTTGACCATATGCAATGTATAGAATACACAATTTGTCTTATTTTTGTAGACACATGAAACTAAATTCAATATATTGCATATGCTTGTGTTCGTGCATCCATAAATTGTTTATAAAGTCTAAAAAAGATCTAATAGATTTGATGAAAATGAAAGATTTCAGCCTGATGAGAAATCAATATTTTGATAATTATTAATGTTATTTAAGAGGGATGGAAAGAGATATATTATGGTCATTGATGAGGTTAATAGATGAAGAGCATAAAATTATATACCATATCTGATGTAGAAAAATATGGCCCATTCAAAACATCCCACAAAGCAAGGCAACGAATCACTACAAAAGAGAAAATTGTAGCAATAATTATCAAAAGCGAGGAAAACATCATACTAGAGAACTCCTATTCTCATGATGTAGAATCTCAATACTTCATGTAGAGTATATATAAAAGAAAATTTCTAAACTTTTCACCTCAAATTTTATTTAAAGTTACAATTGCATTGATAATAGTGATGAAACAGGTCATTTCCATGCAGCAATGTGCAGGGAAGAAAAGTTGTGTTTTACAAGGATACATAGAAGACACAAAAAATAATCGAGTGCATTGGAAGGGAGTTAATATCCGGGTCTATGAGTATCACATTGGTGGTCGGATCATTCCAATGGTTGCTTACAAAAGGGCAGTGTTGAATACATCAAATTTTGATTATTTTCAAGAATATAACACGTATTTTGTAAAAAAAGAAGCTAATTTGGGAGCGCTTGAGCACTTAAATCCTCGTTAAAAGTAATTTTGGTGCATCCTAAAGTGATTTTTATGGATTATAAGCACACATATAGTTAAAATGTAATTGGATGATGAATAAAACAAACAAACTCATGGATAATATGAGTGCTATGGGGGTAAGCTTTAATGTTTTAACAAATATGTAACCTTATTGATAATACAAGAATTACAAAGATGAAGGTGAATGGTTCCATTGGAGAAAATGTTACAAAATCGAACGAGCAAAAAAGAAAAATCAAAATTTGGAAAAAATAAAGTAAAGGGTTTCTTGTTTTGAAATTTTAAATATCCATGGAAACTCATGAAAAATAGGTCAGTGAATATTGGAAATGAGTGCACGTTGAAAATTTGAGTTGTGGAAGAACATCTCCTCCCTGGTTTTTGGACTACAAAAATTTTACCATTGTAATCCATTTGAAGCAAGGTATTCTGAAGGAGCATTAATGCAATATCTTTCATTTTTTGCAACTCGTTGGAATTTTAATAAGTTTTATGCATGCGGATGGTAGACTTGTTTATTTTTTCTAATATATTGTGTTATTCCCTTAGAAGATTGCATCACATTAATTTTGGGTTGTGTGAAGACTGACATGTTTAATGTTGATTTTAGTTCAAAATATTTGTTTATGCAGATTTGGGTTGAAATTTTAGAAGTTACGGTGACTTGTTATTTTAATTTTATTTGTCCAACACTAGAATTTTATATTTTCGTAATTTATTCAAATAAAAATTAATATTAAGATTAAAATTAAAATCCCAAAAGGAAATATGGGGGTTTCAAGAATTAAATTTCAAATTTTCATGTTTACGCAAATTCACACATTTGGAGGAAAATTTGAAGTTTTAAACTTTGCATAGTTTTTTTTAATAATCATTTAATTTCATTTTATGCAAAATTTGAAATTTCAATAAAAATTAATTTTTTTATTAAAATGAATAATTAATATGATATTCTAAAGTTCTTACATTGAAAATTTGGATTTAATCACTTCATTTTTATTTTCAAGCAAATATTAACAATCAAAGATAAAAATTTGATTAACAATCGAAGATAAAATTGACTTAACAATCGAAGATAAAATTTGATTAATAATCAAAGATAAAATTAGATTAACAATTTGAGATAAAATAAAATTAAAATAAACTTTTCAAAGGTTAAAATCAAATATTTATAAAATTTTGAAGGTTTTTAGTTGATCAATAATTTCACCTTTTTACAAATTCAATGAACAACAAAATCATTGTAAATCAAATCAACCCAAAATAGGCCCCTTGTTAATAGGTATATGCAATATTGAGGTATCCAATTAACTTTTAGCATTTCATATTTTACTAAGCATTGCAAGAAGATTAATGCATTAAAATGAACCTTAGGCAAATCACAAATATTTTCTTGCAAGAGAGGTTATCTAGGCAAAATCCAACAGAGGGTTATCCAAAAACTCAGTAGTGACATGGTTCAAATGCAAAAATAATTTCCTCAAAATTCTCATCAAAATAGAAATTTTAGTTTTCAAAGAAAGCAATGGAATACTCATTCAAACATTGGAGGAGTATCCAATCCCATTGTTAATCAGAACAATGCCACCACTAGTTCCAATCAAACCAGTACTATTGTTAATCTTTCGGAGTTGGCTTTAAACAATTGGTGTAGGGTACATTCCATGACACAACATAGTGAGAATGATTACCCTGAATTTAAAAAAACTCTATATATTATACAAAAAGAAATGGATAACATGGAAATTGTTTCAGATGAAGATCCTTCCCAATAGGCTAGTACTAGCAAAGGGAAAAAATCAACGCTAGTAGTCGAAACATTTGAATCAATTGAAGAAGATGAAGAAGGGTATGATGGGTCTATAGAAGAGGAAGTTCAATTTTTCATATAATTTACAAAAGGAAATCATAATTACAAGTTTAGGAGTAAGACTAAAGCTCCATTTACTTCTTCTACTCCACCAAATGACACCATCATTCCTCTTGACACGCTGGATAGTAACAATATCATGCTTCTATTGAAGGTTGGTCTCGTCAATCGCCACATGAAAAATTTTTATATAATATTATGGAGGATTTAAAGAAAATAAAAGTGAATATATATTTATTTTAGGTTTCTAATTTGACTAATTAGCAAGAATTTTTCATGTAGGCTTTTGATGATTAAAGCAAAAATGAATCCTCGAGATCCATGGATGCACAATTTTCCTCATAAAGGGATAAAGGAGAGGCTCCTCACTTCCTTTTGACCATAAGAATTGTAGGAATAAATCTACATAATTATCATGTGGATTCAGGAGCATCTCGTAATATCATGCCTCATATTATTTGTCAAAATTTGGGTTTGAAACCCATCCCTTCTAACAAGATATTTGTGCAACTGGACAAATCTAAATTTAATGTGGTAGCTTAATAATATTCACATACATCTAGCATAAAAACCTAGGTTACAACAATATATTGATATACATGTTGTATATATACATAACATCATTTCAAAATGTAATTGTCTTGTGGATTCAGGAGCATCCGATAATGTCATGCCTCACATTGTTTGTCAAAAATTGGATTTGAAACCGATCCCTTCTAACAAGATTATTGTGCAAATGGATAAATCTAAAGTTCACATATAGCTAGCCTCAAAACCTATGATACAACCAGTATATTGATATACATGTTGTTCAAATTAACTTTATGTAAGTGTCAGTCGACCTTAAGAATTGGCTTTCTTTACCTTACATGAAAACCATCCCGAAGACTTCGAATTGAAAACTAAATGTGAGGGTGAACAGAAATCTTGGGCCATTTTCATATAATAGATATGAGATAGAGACAATTTATGCACCTGAAATTCATCTGCTTTCACTCTGTCTTCTCGTAGATATTGAACGAAGATTTTTTCGCATGGTATACTCGATCAAAATAGAAAAATGAGAGAATTTTAGGGTCAATGTGTTGGCTAGAATTGCTATGTGCTAGGCATGATAATTTCTATTATTCACATAACCACAAGTGTGAACACCTTTGAGTTGGTAAAAGACTTTGTTGTCTCCTATCGACTTGACCTATGTAGTCCCAGCCAGTGTTGTAAACCTCGTAAGTTAATCGCGAGTACCCACAAAACTTGCGGGTCAGTGGGGCCTAAAAACTAAGACCAAGTAACTTTCCAGGACATTATTCACATGGATAGAGATAGGGGAGGTAGGGTAGATATAAGACAAGAATTACATGTATAAAATATCCTTTTAAGTGTATTAATTGGAGAAATTTTAACTTTGTACTCACGGTTATTGATAATAATATGTTTGTTTTTCACATTAGGTATTTTCATGGGTCCATAAAGGCTGGGAGAGGTGGATATAAGTGGGAGAGGTATTGGACTCAAGTGGCATCAAGGCAATGTTAAATGTAAATGTAAGTAATTTTGATTTAAAAAAAACATAAGATATATAAAAAAAATTATTGAAAAAGGCAAATGAGAAAATACTTAATATTAAATAGGTCAACTATGTAGAATTTAAAAATTGTGTCTTTTGTTATGCCATAAATAACTAAAATATTTTTTTATTTTCATAAACCATTATCTAAACATCAGTGAAGATATTATAATCTATTTATTTTGCACCTCACAATCTAATAAGAATATATTTTATAGACGATAAACTATAAATTATAATTATCATGTGTATGAGATTAAAATAAGAAAAATTAGATAAATTTTTCATAAGTCATATTGGATGCAACTCTATAAAAATAAAATGGATTGTGATTTTATAATTATTTATTTTTCTTGACAAAATTATATAAATATATGAAAATAAACATAAACATAAATATTATATAATAAAATTTATCATAAAATTATTTTATAAATAAATAGAGCATATTTATTGATTGATTACAATTATTTATATTATGATTTTATACAAGTTGTCACATAAATAGATAATTTTAGTACAATTAGTTATAAACCTCTTTTGATGGAAGAGTGAGACTTTTCATTTTTTTCATCTAATATGAGTCATATAATGTACCTTGTTATATCTCACCTATATTGAGCACAAATGGTCTCTATTTGAATCCATACACACCAAAAGTGCAATAGATCGAGCCAAGACCACTTTAATGATCTTGTTTTTGTGCAATATAATCTTAAGCTTTATAAAATACACTTGGAGGGTAGTGAATATTACTAGACAACTCGATTGGATAAGTTAGATCTACTTGTTGATTGGATTGCCGATCCTAGAGTTTACTATAAAGGACCTTGAGGCAATTAAATGGGAAGCAAAACATTTCAGAGAATCAGAGGAGATATACCATGATGATACTACACTTAGCATCTTCTAATTTGCCCACCAATTCAAATCCAAGGCCAACCATTATGTTTTATGGTATTACAACAATAAAAGTATTAGTTAAACATTTACATTATAATAAGTGAGTTTATACCATAATTATTTAGTGGTTAAGGTCATAAATTGCAAACCACTTAATAACTATTGGCATTGTCTACTTGAAGGTTCGAAAGGTAGCATAACAATTTTGAATGCTTAATAATGTTATTATAAGAATGAGACATAAAAAAATGCTTTTAGTGGTTTTGAAAAATTATATTGATAAACCAAAACCTTATTTTTTGAACATCATTTTAATTATATAACCACAATATTTGAATATGTAATTTTAGTAAAGTTACGATTATTGATAACTTTGATGAGGTACCATAATTAAATATTTTATTAGATTCCATTAGAGATGCACTAAATTCAATGCACAGTGTGAACTTGGGAGAGAAGACTAGGTTGAAACCTTCTAATACATGAAATTCTTGGAAACCTTATTATACACATATCCCATCTACAAAATATTATTAGTTTTGAAATGTTGTTATGATCTCAGGTTAAAAAAATATTTGTTCCCAAGGTTCAAATCTCGGGCCTCACTGGACTAAACGCTTGTCCCTTTCTTGGTGCTTTCAGCGGGGTAAAAGGTTTAAAATGATTGTGGCATGGCGGTTATAGAGGCAGACTATGTGAAGATCTATGTGAAGGCTTTCGGGATGGACAACACAGAATATTGTGGTGGCCATAAAAGTTGGATAACCTACCTAGATTCGTGGCGGCTACCTATTCCACCATGTATATATATATATATATATATATATATATATATATTTTTTTTATATATATATATATATATATATATAATTATTATTATTTTTTAGAGTTGTGAGTTTTAAAACACTACTCTCATTTGCTTGACTTGTGTAATCAAATATTACAAATCATCTCCCCATTGGGTCATGACATACTTTGAATTTGAGTGTCTAGCCCCTCTCATTCCAATTTGTACTCTTTTTTTGCATAAATCACCTCATACATTGATTTATTGTTATGCTCTTCTTTTATAACATCATACATAATTTTGAGTTTTTGCTTTTTTGGGGAAGCTCAAGGTTTAAACCATGATGTACCCGTACATGGATAGGTTGGATGGTAGTGGTTGAGTGTTTTTTGGTTAATTGTTGAGGTCTCATTGACTTTGTCTAACCCGATGACCTAGAGTTTATAGCGATAGCACTCAATAGAATTACCTATTCTGATATATATTTAAAAAATAATAATTTAGTCAAATTAACTTTATATACATGTTTTTCTTTAACATCTAACCACTCAACCTTAAGAATTGGTTTTTTTACCTTATATTAAAACCATCCCAAAGACTTAGGATTGTGACATAGGTTTTTTTACCTTACATCAAAACCATCCCAAAGACTTGGATTGTGTCATAGGTAGATAACACAATATAAGGGATTGTGATTTTAGTAAGAATTACATTTAATTTAACATGGAATAATTGAGGGAGACACCCTCGATTATAATTACTCCAATTATCATAAATTAAGGAAAAATATATAAGCATTATTCATCATAGTATACATATGAATATAAGTGTATAGGCTAAAGTTTTGTGGGGTCAATGATCAGGAGTATTTTACATATTTGGTAAAATTGCATCATAAATTAACATAGAATAATTGAAAGACACACCCTTGGGCAATAATTACTTTGCCTATGGTACCAAATATCAAGTAATTGTTTATAAGGGCAAAGGATATAAAAATTACTTATTTCAATATGAATATGAATATAAGTGTATAAGATAAAATATTAAATGGAATCAATGATCAATAGTCTTCCATATACTAGAGTAGAAGTTTTTCAAACATGTGTTCCTCTCTTAATTTATTCAATCATTTTGACATCTTTTGATTAATTATTAATCCTTAAAATTAACTGCAACTTAAGTCCACTAACTTGGCTTTATATTTCTTTAATATGCCACTCTGATACCATTATTATCACCTTAAAAAACTAAAAATACAATAACTAATAACACTTTTAAAATATTTTTTTAAATTGTGTGTATTTTCTTCATTATTAGCTTCACCTTGAAATATTTGTTCGATAGCTAATTATTAACCCATTTTTTTTAAACTCCAATGAAATATTTTCATCCAATACCAATACTAACATGGTTGGATTTTTTTCCTCATTTTCATTGCCCAATAAGAAATTATGTGCATATAAAAACCTCTATCGCTATAAATAATTATAACAAATTGTTTTGAGATAAATAATATCTTTGGTCATATGGATTTTGAAGTAGGTTTACAATCCCTAGTTTTAAGGCTTATGAGTCTTTTATAGAAGAATAGTAGAAAGAGAAAGAGGTTGAATATGAAAAGACTTTATGAAAACTTTAGATTGATAATTTCTAGATAAGTTATGTTTTTAAATTCATTCATATATTTTTAAATTTTCAAAGTATATCATTGTATTAATTTATATTAAAGGAAGGATTTTAAGTCTATAGAGTAACCTCTAAAGCATGTTGTAAGGATTTAAGATTAACAATTGTAAAATGATTTTACAAGCCATAGATTACATCCTTTGAAAATGTAGGTGAAATCATTAAATAAACATTAACCGATTTGTAAAGTCAAGGAGGAAATACATTTGGCAAAGGAACAACAAAAAGATCAATTTCTAAAGGAACTACATCTATATTTTCAATAATTTTGAAATTAGGATAGTATTTCCATAAACTAGATGAGAATTTGATGATGGAGGTTATATATAATTGGATTCTAATTGTTGATAAACTTTTCTAAGATCATTAGTTTTCTAAATTTGGATAAGATATAATATGGTGTCGCTTAACTATGAGATAAATTTGATATTGATAGAATAGTTATGCCACTAGGTTGATAAGCTAATAAAAGCAAATTTCTTCTACTTAGGATGAATTTCAAAGGTGTTAAAGTAAATATATTACCTAAATATTATAAAAATTATTTTAGGAGTTTCAATATATAAAGAAAAAATATAATATATGATATTAGACTATGCAAGAAGACTTAATAGTAAATGTACAATATAAATTTATCAAACATATATGAAATAATGGATACTAGATTTATCAATGGGTTAATATTTCTTATTCAAAATAATAGAAGGCTTATAATTTTAAAAATTTCAAAGAAATCCTCTCAAATATTGTTGAATATTGACGCCAACTTTTATGAAAATAATTTAATAATGGATTAGTGGAATAATCAAATAATTCAATGCTCATATGACATCAATCATGGTCATGAGACACTTAGATAAAAGTATACTCTAGATTAATTTTAGGAAGAAAATACGTGGATCTCAACCTCAATTTTGAGATCTTAGTGGTAGTGGAAGAAAGCATGTCCTTGGTCAAGAATATATATGAATAAAATCAATAATTTATTATTTTATAATAGTAATGATAACCATAATCCTTCAAATGAAATAACATTTATTAAATGTAATAAGAATTAATAGGGGATGATAAATGTTAGCTTTTGAGGATATATGTAGAGGGAGAATCTTTCAAAGGTCCTAATAATATGCAAAAAATATGAAAGAAAATATTTCCGCAATATGACTAAAATATACTATAAATAGAAAGTGGTGACAATACAATGTAGTATGGAGGTAATGGTCACTCCATTACTATAAGCTATAGAACTACAATGTACTCCATACAAGAGTTATACCACTATGTACTACACTCTGCTATAATGCACTTTCTTGATATCTCACTATGAGGCCCTTTATATAGGAAGAGAGATTTCTTGGCCAACATTCTACCTAGTTGTACAAGGGGACACCTTGCATATTACAACTTGCACATTGACACTTGTGCATTTATTACATTGCTTGAATTAAGTAGCTAACTTCCCCTAAAGTATTATCCTACTCTAATTATGTACCAAAGGTGATACATTTACATGACCCAAATTATGAAATATACCCTAACTCTAACACCCCTCTATATTACATTATTTAGGTGTTGAATATTTCAATCTTCAATATGGATCTTCTTAAGAATAGTCTTTAGCCTTGTAATTCACATTGCATTGTATGCCTCCTTGAATTGGTTCTTCTTCTTCTTCTTTGTTGGAGTTAGTAACATTTACATTTCTACATTATTTATCCATTACATCAAATACCCATATAGAAATGATCCTTTATATTTCTATTTTATTTTAAACCAATCACATGAAGAAAACCCATAAATTTCTTCATCCAAAAAGGACTCCATGCTCAATTTGTTTTCCATAATTTAAAATAAACAATACCTATAAGGAAGCCCCATTTTTTCCTTATTACCAATGGACTCCATGCCCATTTAGAAGAATATGTGAAATACCCCATAATATTTCATTACAAATGGACTCCATGCCCACTTAAGAGAATATGTGAGGAACCCCATAGTATCCTCACAATGTAAATGGACTCCATTCCCATTACCTTAATATTGAAAATATCAAATAGAACTATAGAAAAATATGAACATTCACATTTCTACATCTCTTCTATTTCTTTTAAAACAAAACAATTCTTGAAAGCAACATTAAGAAAAATCCATAAGAGTTTTCACAAAGCAACCATGCTTCTAACAATAGTTTTTCATATAGCAAAAATAGGGAGGAAACTCCATAATTCCTCTCAAGAATGGATTCCCCACCCATTCTTCCCCAAAGTTGTTTTCTCACTATTTTCAATTACAAGGAAATATCTTCCCAAAACAATTTATCATTTCAACAATCAATCAAAGAGGGAACCCCATAATTCCCTCAAGAATGGATTCCCCACCCATTATTTCCAAAATAGTTTATCATTTCAATAATCAATCAGGTGCATAGAGATATCACAATACTTTTTCAAATCACTTTTTATATCAATTAACATAGCAACATACTAAGAGGAGCCCATACTCCTTCCAAGAATATATTCCCCATCTATTATTACCTATTAAGTGCATTTAAAACTTAAATAAAATTTTTATTAGAAGGCATAATATTTATCTCACAACATAAAAAATGAGTTCAATCATTTCAAGAAGACACGAGTTCTTTTCCTTAAATATAAAAACTCAAGCTTTAATCATTAAGCTTCATTTCATTACTATAAAGCATGAACTCGAATTAACAAAGGGAATCATAAACTCTATTTCACCATAGTTTCTTCCCTAAATATAAGCTCTAATTTTCTTAATAGAAAACTTTATTTCTCAATAAAACTTAAGCTCAATTTCTCAATGTAAAATATAAAGTCTAATTTTATTAATAGAAATCTTTGACTCTATTTCTCAATAAAACTTAAGCTCAATTTCTCAATGTAAAATATAAGGTCTAATTTTATTAATAGAAATCCTTGACTCTATTTCCCAATAGAAACTTAAGCTCACACATAGCTATTCTAAAAAAATAGAGGATGTTGAAACTCATATATATCGCATATGCACATAAAATCCTTAATTTAAAGCATATGCAATGCTCAGGCTTCTGGAAATGCAATCAAGGTAAACATATACATATAAAACCTTAATATAACATGCTCAGGCTATCTATTCTAGAATTAAGGTAAGCATATTTAAACATAATTAAAAACATGTTGCCTAGGCTATCTATTCCAAAAATAAGGTAAGCATATTTAAACTTTATTAAAAACATGTTGCCAATGTTATCTATTCCAAAATGAAGGTAAGCATATTTAAACTTAATTAAAAACATGTTACCAAGGCTATCTATTCTAGAATGAAGGTAAGCATATTTAAACCTAATTAAAAACATGTTACCTAGGCTATCTATTCTAGAACTAAGGTAAGAATATTTAAAATTAATTAAAAATATGTTGCTCAGGATATATATTCTAGAATGAAGGTAAGCATATTTAAAATTAATTGAAAACATGTTTCCCAGACTATCTATTCTAAAATGATGTAAGCATATTTAAACTTAATTAAAAACATGTTGCCCATGCTATCTATTCTAGCAAATCCTACATAAGATAGCTTAAGATAATCAAAAGCATTACCTAGAAGTAAGCTTCCAAACATTTTGCCTATGTGGTCTAGTCCTTTGGTATTTTGCTCTCTTCCTGATGCTTTTTCTATGCAAATATCTTCCTTGCTAGTTCCTCCATATCCTCCTTTTCTAGTTCTTTCCTCCTTTTTTAATTACTCTCCCCATACCCAAGAGGAAATCCCCTTTACTCTCCCTCTATCCTCCTCTTAATTATTTACTGACTAAAAGAGAGAAGAAAAGAAACTTCCAAAAATATTCTCACGCTTCCATTATAAAAACCATTTTTAGGGTTTCCTAAATAAATTCATCTTCCACCTTAATTATTATTTTCTTGTTTTCTTCTTGGTTCCAGGGGAATAGATAACTTGGATTCATGGTATCCAATTTTAATTTCTCTTGTTGTGAGTATAATCTATTATGTTTATATATGTCATTACACACTAATTAACTCTAACTCTAGATTGCTTACAATCTATCTACCCTATCGAGCTATCTCACAAATTTTGGAATATTTTATTTACTATTTATGGTGGTTGATAGGTATTCTATTTTTTTCTTCTTTTTAAATACAACTTGTGAGTCCATGTGAGGCATTGTAAGACCTTTGAAATTGTTGTAATTCTAAGATAATTGTCCAATTTTCAAAGCTAATATAATCTAAAATGGTGATGTAAGAGAAAATTTTTGGATCTTTCCATGAGTTGTTGAGAAGGATGTGATCCAATTTTTTAGTAATATGTCTTGCCACACCCTTATATTATTTCAAGTGTAGATGTCATTAACAAAAGGGACATCAAAAATATTGTAGAATGAGATATACCTATTCAACAAGTTGAAATTTTGGTTTAAATTTTTTATTCCTCCCTTATTTTATTCCAATGAGAGGATAGCACTAATATCCAATCAATTAACCCATAAAGAGCTAAGTTTCCTTTTCTAGCCATACATCTATGTGGCTTGTTAGAGAGCTAACTATTCAAAAAATGTAGTAGGGATATAATATATGGATATCATGATATCCTTGTTTAAACCTTTTAAGTATCTATCAAGAAGATACGTCCTTTAAATACTAGACCATTTTTCATTTGAAAGTACCTCAAATCCTATAGATTCATGCTACCTCCAAACTATTCATGGAATAAGAATGCAAAATATTAGTCTTCCTTCTAATTTTTGTTGGAGATATTAATTGTTTCTTTCATTGTAAGTTTTTATCCCTATAATAAAATTATTAGATGGTATTTATATAATCTCTTAATAATATTTTGTCAAGCATTGTCACCTAGACCTCTCACATTAGGATATTATCAAGGATTGGGGGTAGTAGAGTGGTGGAAGTCTAACTTATTGATTAATTTACCTCTCTAAGTTTTTTTTCAATTAGTCTTATCTTTTTTTGGTCATATTTTTTACCTTGCTTCACTATTGTACTAATTCTTATTGGTATGTAGGGTCTTGATTTCTTGATACCCAATGTTATATCTACTTGTTTCTTTCTTTCTAACTTTATACTTCTATGTCTCCTTTTAGGATGTTATGACCTTTGGTTTATATCGATATCTTTTAGTTGGTCTCCATTATTCCCTTTAGTTGCCACCACCATAAGGCCATATTTACCATACTATGAAAGCATTACTAATCATTTGAAGTATCCACATCCTATATTACAACCAGGTTTTTTTTTTTTTTAAAAGAGTCGACACTTTTATTTTTAGCATCTACAACTTATTGATTTTTTTTGTTTACCTCACTCAAATTCTACTAAGGAAGAAACTAAGATTGATATTTATGTCAAGAAGGTTATGGTTTTCACATTGCTTTTAGAGGAGATGTCTCTAAATCTATATTATTTGTTAGCTTCTCCAAGGTTTCTCCAAAAAATTCAAATCAGTTTATAGGTATGATAGGTTCATACCCTCCTCTTCCTCGTCCTACATTCCCTTCATCATTTCTATGATGAATATTGAAAAACTCACCATTTATTATATTGTTGGATTATCTACAAAACTTGTCTTATTATTTGGGTTTGTTTCTACATTGACTCATAGTTATTCCCATCTTGGGGGACTCTACTAGGAAATATGTATCCTTTTATATAAGCTACAATATTTGGTTGATAAATATTGATATCATTCTAGGTGTTCATAAGAGGTGTGACATGTAGCAAATATTTTTGGTATAAATGGCCATAGCATAATCAGTGATCCTCCCTTTTGTTGTAACTTGAGAGGTACATAGGGAGTTCCATAACATCTCCAATATCTCCTCTTTCCAAAAGATCAATGGAAGGAAAAAAAACCTTCTAATTCAAATCGGTAATTCCAAGGGGAGTTCCTTTATGGGAATGAAGTATAAGTACCATGACTTCATGAAAAGGATTGCACACCTATAAAATGAGGGTTTGCCTTTAAATATGTGCTTATAATCCATGGGGTTTGTGAAATTTATTGTAAAATAGTCATTTGCTCTGAGAGCAATTTTCATATCCCATTTTAGATACCACCCTTTTCTTGTTGAATATTTAAGGTTTGTTATGATGATGTGTTCATCATTAAGGTGATTTAAGATATCATCTACAATCAACTATGGTTGTACAACCAAACTAGGTTCATTTATTGTTGTTTTAGGAAGATTCTTATTAACTTTGCTTTAAACCATGTCTTGAGGAGTGACATTGTTTATAGGTAAGATTTTGTAGAGTATAGTTTACACTATTAAGATTATTATTTGAGATCTTATTTATCCCTAAAAAAACTAATTTATAGGGGAGAGCATATGAATTATTGTGTCTTTCATGTGAATTTTTCATGGGAAAACCATTATAGGCTAGAGAGGTATAACCAAGTTAGAATTGAAAAAAAAAGGAAAGATTTGCAAGACCAAAAACATCAAAGTGACTAAATCAATTTTTTTGGTAATATTTAAAATAAAGAGGGTTTTAAAGGGATCCCACAACCACTACAATCAAAATGCCACCTGGGCGAGAAAGACTAGAACTAAACCTCATCAAACACCATGAGGCAGACCAAAAAAATATTACAAAAAACTAAGACCCTAGGACACATAAAAAGAGGAGAACTAAGATAGTTCTATCCCAACCTACCCATCCCTTGAGAAACAGAAGAAGCATATGAGAAATATCCTCAAAATTATCCATTGTTGACCTTAGTGAGCTCCAAATTTTCTTTTTATTAATATCAATAAGCTTCAAATTATGAAATACCAAGCATTTTATCTCCTCAGAGACCTCTGGGGCATAGGCATCCTCAATTGATTTCTCCTGATGGTAATAGAATGGAAGGATATTGAAATCAAGAGGGTAAAAGAGAGGGGAGGAGCACCGTCTAAAATCAAAAGAGACTAATCTTCAAAAAATTCCTCTTTATCCAAAAAAAGACTAATCTCCTACAATAGAGAGTGTCTATCATGATTGTGATAAGCACCATCTAAAATCAAACTAGTGGTCCTACTGATGAGCTCCACCATGACCTAAAATAACCATGAGCCAATCCTGACCCAACTATCTTTCAAAGTAGTATCCATCCAACTAGTAAGCACCGAACTGTGTCCATGAAACTTCTGGATACACTCCAAAAGACCTCCTTCCACTAGAATAGCTATAACCTCATCATAAAAAGTTATGGACATAGGTTCCAATTGGGGCTTACTCAAATTTTTCTTAGGAGAGAAGAACTTTGCCTTACCCATAGGAATAGAAAACCAGAATCTCCCAAACTCAGGTAGGAGAGAAAGAACCCAACCAATCACACTCGAACTAGCAAGAAAACTCCAACGAAGAAAACCCCATGATAGAACAAGGAAAAAATACATGTTCCTCACCACCAAAGTCAAAATCCAAAAACCAAAGAGGGATTTGGGATTCATCGATGAGGAAAACCTATGAATATCAAGAATCGATATGAAGAAAGACAAGCCATACCTTAAGAACACAAGTTTATATTGAGATGGGAGTGAACAATATAGACCATTTTTTACTTATCTTTCTAATTAATATTATGAAATGTATAGATAGCAATATCAATAGTAGTAATAAAATCAATGCACAAATCACAACACACAATAGAGACACCAATTTAATGTGGTTCACCTAATATGGGCTACTCCACGGAGAACATATTTCACTAAAATTTTCTCAATCAATCCCTTTGAAATCCTTTCCCTATTACAATGTTTATGGACCTTTGTCCAAAGGAGACACAAATCCCCTAATCAAGTTTGTGGATCTCTATCCACGAGAGAAATATTTCTCCTTATCTTTGTCTGGTGATCTTCTAAAATAACTACTACCTCCATTACATTGGATAATGGATCTCTATCCACTGAATACTCCTATCCCCACTCAAAAGACCTATCCTCACTACCTTGGCTAATGGATATCTATCCATTGGAGATTGTCATCCTCTATATTCTGTCACCTCAAAATATTTCTCTCAACTCTGTCTCAAATCTATACTAAACATAGTCCGTCGGTCTAGCACAAATTTTCTCAATCTCAATTTTTTGTCTAGCACAAACCTGTCCTCAAATCTGCATCGAAATCTATCCTCAAATATTCACTAAACATAATCCTTCGATCTAGCAAAAATCTACCCTCAATATCTATACTCTTATTTGCACTAAACACAGTCCTTCAGTCTAGCACAAATTTGTCCTCAATATATATTCTCAAGCCTTAACACAAAGTTTGACTCAATAACAAATAAATTATGCTAGATCTGCTCCAAACATTAACTCAAGGTTTGAATAAATCAATCAATTCTTCTAGATATTCTCCAAATCTTAACTCAAGGTTTGAATAAATCAATAAATTATGCTCACAAGTCTTCTCAAAGACTTGTCTCAAATCTACCTTGTAAGCTTCCACAAAAGCTCACACTAATATGTCTATAAGTCCTCTCTAGAACTTGTCCAATCTGATCAATAATATTTGTTCTCAAAATTTGTATTGTAAGCTTCCACAAAATCTTACACAAATCTATCCACAAGTCTTCTCTAAGACTTACCTCAAATATGCTCAACAAGTCATCACTAGAACTTGTCCAATATCACATAAACATATAGATAATTGTTATAGAATGAATATGCTTCACATTCATCACAATGTTCACTCACTTTCAATCTATCTTCTTACCACATAAACATATAGAGAATTTTTAGAGACTCGATATGCTTCACACTCACAACAATGCTCAAATACTCTCTCTCTCTCTCTCTCTCTCTCTCTCTCTCTCTCTCTCTCTCTCTCTCTTCTTTTTACCACAAGAAAAATATAGATAATTGTTAGAAAATATATTTCACACTCACAATAATGCTCTACTACTTTCACTTTCTCTCTCTTTCTTTTTACCATAGAAACATATAGAGAATTTTTAGAGACTCAATATGTTTCACACTCACAAACACTCAACCTCTTTCTCAAATCAATTTATAATATGGAACAATTTGTTTCACATAACTTGAACTATCACTTCAACACAACCACTTGACTAGGCTCAACCAACTCTACTCAACCAATCACTCAATGAAATAATCCTTGCTCTCAAATCCTAGTCCAAGTATATGAACACTCACTTAATTATTTCCAACAAATCTCACATAATAATGATACTCATGTTCTTTCACAAACCCTAATCCAATATTCAAACTCAAAAACAAGGGATCTCAATCACCCAACTATGAAGCATGCATTCACTCACTCAAAATCTCCAACAATGCTTATCAAACAAAGTTTATAGCATTTACTTCCATTTTAGAAAACTCATCAACTCAACAAACCAACAAAGGAAAAATTAACTAAGTCATTTTCACTCCAATATTATTTTTAGAAAACCTCAACCAATCAATTACTTCAACCAAGGAATAATGTGCCCATACCTTTTGTTTGATGCAGAAGTGTCCTTAAAGACCTGTCTCAATAAAAAATTTCTTCTTTGTCAATTTCAATGGTTAGATGAAAAAATTTCACACTAACACTCTTTCAAAATATTTCTCAATTTACACAAATAATCAATATCAAATACACCTTATTAATCCTTCTTAAAATTATAAATCATCAAATCACACATAAAAATAATCACTCCAATTGCTCCTTATAATCTCCAATTTTAATAAATCAATCTTCAAAAATTAACCTTTCAATAATAATATTTGCCTACCCTTTTATCTCCCTCATAACACTTAATAACCAAATTAATTCAGGCAAAAATTAAACCTCATAAGCCATCAAAAAAAAATTATTTTTCAACCTTAGGCACATAAAAATATTTTTATTTTCTTTCAACCTTAGCACATCCAAAATTAAGTGACCAACACAAATAACATCAGCACATACCTTTGTCACAACCAAAAAGGTCTCAGTGTGTTTCAAACATAAAACCTCTTCATCAAGTTCCTTATCAAGGTGCTAGCCCACCACGTGGGCTAAGTGCTCCCACGGGGAAGGGAAGGCGCAAGCCTCCCTTTAACCCCTTGTTTGGTGCTTGCTCAAAATATGTGCCCTCTCTGCTTTACCAAAAATAAACCCGAAGGAATTCGAACCTGCATGCCTTGCTTTCCACACACCCTAGCACTTTCGCTAATTCCAACTGTGCTACCAATGCCTTTGGTGCTAAGTATTTGTGCTCCCTTCGATTTATTCCTTCACCACTGGAGACTTGAAAAATGTGGAAAATATTTTTCCCTTTTTGCGCACGAATTCAATGGAGCATAGGAGATTCAATTAATAGCATTGGGAGATAAGGCAAAGGTCTTTGCCATTATTTATACATGATGCCTCTTGTGCCATAAACGTCGACACTTGAATCAAATATGAAATTCGATTTTCATTTTAATCCTATAGCCCTCTTTAGGGTTATTTAAATTAATTAAAAATTAAACTATAATTAACTTAAGTAACTTTTGAAAGTTAATTAAATTAATTAATAAATTAATTTATAATAAAATTATATTAATTAATTTATAATTAGTTTAAATTTCATTTTTAATATTATAATAAAATATTAGAATAATATTTTCTTGGGCATCTTCTTTGCCATTTAGACCACATCTGACTACTTGGAACCATATATGACCAACTGAAGGCGAATTCTTCTTTTTGCACTGATTGTGGAACTGCTTCTCTTTACACTACTCACTGAAACTGACATCAATGACCATTCAATCTTGACATCAATGATAACTCAACTACTCAAAATGTCCAACAATCTCCCCCTTTGTCATTGATGGCAATACAATTATTTTTTCAAATTTCCTTAACCTTTTATTTGTCTTTCTCCCCTTGGGAAACTGCTTCCCCTAACTCAATGCTCTCTTATTAAATTAAATCTCTCCCCCTTACTCAAGTCTCTGCCCATTTGAAATCAATGTCAAAGTGTCACCTTTGGGGCTCGGGGCTAAGAATGAGTCTCTTATCTTAGCCCCTCCCCCACCTCCTCTTGAAGTGGTTAATTCTAGGGTGGGAGTATTTCTACTCCCAACATGCACTATTCTTTTCATTTATCCTCTTTCCTTCTCATATGATCCTTATGATCCCTTTTGGTGTTCTTGTTCCTATTCATGTCCATGTTCTTATTTCTATTCATGTCCATATTCCTGTTTTTGTTCCTCTTCCCGTTATTTTTCATGCTTGGTTGTGGATTGTCTGCTCTACACAAATTTTTTGTATGTCCATCATTATTGCACTTATAACACTTAATATTTTTTTTCCTTGAAGGTGCAAATATCTTGATATTTCTTTTGGTGAAGCCACATCTATTCTTGTCATGAACCCTATAATTCATTGCCTTATGACAAAATTGATTACATGAGTAGTAATACCTATAAATAAATGAATGTTCCTAAAGTTTCCATGTTCATGTATTTCATGTGTCATGCACTGTGAATCCTTGTGCCCAAATCTTTGACATGAGAAACATCATCCATTGAAATTTTCTTGCCCTGACCTCATTGGTCTCTTAGTCTCTTTTACCCTATGCTGGTTCTTGTTCCATCTATTTCTCCTTTGTGCATTGTTTCTTTCCTTGTTGAACTTTCTGTTGTCCAACTCATCCTCATAAGTTTCACATTCTCTCACACTATCTTCTTCAGAAGCTTCTTCTTCTTCAGAACTTGAGGTTGACTTTTCTTCTTGCTTCTTCTGTACTTGCTTCTTCAGAACTTGAGGTTGACTAGTCTTGCTTTATGTAGGCTTTTATGACTTGATAATATTATCCAAATTCTTTGAGCTTCTTCCAAACTTGTGTAGCTTATCCTTAGACTTCTCTACTTCTTCCCTTAGTAGAGCTATGTCTTGTTCTAATCTATCACATTATAAGACCTTTGCTTCTAACTTATCCTTGAACTTCTTTGTCTTAACTATTGATTTATTAGATCCTCTATAAGCTTTCCTATTTATTCATAAAATTCCTAAAATTGAAGCTTAAGTTGGGAGTTTTGCTTTATTACCTTCTTTAATGTGTTAAGAGCATAAATAAGTTTCTTCCTCAATTTGTTTGCCTTTGAAAACATCTTCATTCTATTCTAACTTGTCTTCTATAGGATCACCTCTTTCTTATTCTAGTTCCATTAGAATATTTTCTTCTAGTTATTCAAGTGTATCTTCATATTCATCATCAATGAAACTAAAACCATTATTTGTACAACTATCTTAAAGATGTCCAAAATTACCACATCTAAAACACTTGAGAATTATTGGTGAATTTTTCTTAACTTCTTCCTTTTATCTATCAAAAATAGAATTTCATCTTTATCATTATCTGAGAAACTATTTCCACTCTCACTTGAGTACTTACTTGCCTTTTCTGCATAGTAACTCCTCTTCTATCTTTGAAATAACTTATTTTCTTGTCTGCTTTGTCCATTCTTACCTTTCTTTTAGTACCTATTGTAGACACCAAAACAGCACCAATCCGATTATGTGACTGCAAACACTGATCGCTTTGACACACACATAGCCCCCAGGGCAGCCCTCAGAGGTTAAACAGTGGTCCTAACCACTTTTATAGCAATTTTGTAAGGTCAAAAGGCAATTTGGCACATTCAGGCACTTTGCTCAGTATTCGTCTCACCCAAGGACGAATTCAAACTGGATCCGTCTCACCCAGGGACGAATTCTTAATTCGTCTTTGGTCAGGACGAATTCCAGGTTTAACGGGCAAAAAGAAGAATGGCGCCAAGTGGCAGCCAAAGACAGTCAATTGATGACTCTTGCTTCGCACGCGCGTGTAGGTGGGCAGATGGGCCGTTAGAGGACTGTCACAAGGGCATTCATGAAAGCCCAAGTCATGGAGGACCTTCCTCTCTCATGGGAAGACATGACCGCCACATGGCACCTATGACCACCACATGGCGCTTATGCATCCCTCTCCAAAGAGACCCCCTGGGTCTATAAAATGGTGGACTTTTCCCACCCAAAACAAGAAGGAGGAAGCATTTTCAAGCAACGAAGTGCTGCCGATTTGATACCACGCCTTTACCCTTTTGATTTACATTCTCCACATCCTTAATCTCTTTCGCAAGAGAGGTTATTGGGTGGCTATTGGAAGTGTGAAATCGGACCCAAAAACCTGACATTTGGCCACTTGAATCCACCAATTTGCTGACAACCCCATCCTAAGAGATTTTGGGCCCATCCCAAGTGGATTGGTGCCAAAATCAAGTGCCAACGGTGGGCGGCCCACTTGGGCGCCCCGCACCTTTTGAGTTTCATTCTAATTCATTTTTTTGTCATTTGTTCATCTTTCATTTTATTCTCTGCTGATTAGATAGTTTATGTATTCAATCTCACAATGTTTTGATCAGATTTCATCATGTTCTCGTCGCTTTTGTTGTCCCACTAACTTGCAGGTAGCGACACCAAATTCTCGTTGATGGAGGTCAAATTGGGAGAATCCGACCATCTGGGTCATCCCAAAATGCCCCCAATTAGCTAACCCCTCTGTCTGCAGGTCATTTGGAGATCCCGAGGTGCGACATTTGAGCGGCATCAACTCGGCATTTTAACACAGTCGAATTCGTCCTACCCGAGGACGAATTACAGTCGAATTCGTCCTACCCGAGGACGAATTACAGCAGAATTCATCCTGCCCAGGGACGAATTGCAGTTGAGTGCAAATTGGCCGACTGTTTCGATGGCAGTGGCCTTCTGGTAATGTTTTCTGGTCTCTGTCGAGTTTGCAGGTCATTTAGAGTCATTTTACTTATCGATTTGGCTAATATTTTACATGCATCTTTCATTAATTTTAGAGAACAAACGTTTCTTATTTGCAGCAGGTGCTACTAACATCTTTGTTGTTTCTTTGATCGCAGGAGGAGCAGCGAAGGTTAAGGACTCATCAACACCAGCGACGGCAACGTCTTGGCCCGCCCATTTCAAATGTGGGCACGCGGAAGGAGGAACATTAAGTCTTGATTGTAATCAAATTCTTTTAACGCTCCTAGCCCCTGAAAAGGGAGGAGGCGTCTTTGTAACCGAGATCAAGAGAGTTTAATAAAAGGGCTGTGATTTCTCCATTTTCTTGTATCTCATTTCAATGCGTCTCTTTCATTTCATGCATTCTACATTTTTAGGACTTAAGCGTATTTGATTTTGAATACATCGCAAGTAGTGTTTCCTTCACCCGAAATCTCGTGCTTTCAGTGGCGATCACGGTGGGACCCTGTCCCCTATTTTTAAAGATCAAGAAACTGATCAGATTTTTGTGTTTTGTGCTTGATAGGTACCTTTTTCAATTTTTGACTGTTATTCGTCCTTGACTGTGGCGATTGCTTTACTGCAATTCGTCTGACCCTGAGACGAATTCGAATTCGTCTCTGGGAGGGACGAATTCTGTTCTGTAATTCGTCTCACAGAGGGACGAATTTTTGTCTGTGAATTTTTAGAGCCGAAGATCAGAAACAACAGGTTTAGGCAGAGAAAGGTAAGGGTTTTAAAACTGTTCCTGTCATTTTTTTGCTTTTCTGTTTCTATTTTCTTTCAAATTTTGCTTGCTTAAGGAAAGTAGTGCTTCTGCATGTTTCATTTTTCAAATAAAAAGAATCACACACACTTCACGCAACATCTTTAAACCAAGGAGCTGGTCGTAAAACCCCAGCCCTTGATCAAGACCATCGGTGGATTTCATCACCACCTTGGCTTGATTTTGCATCCATTTCCCCGATTGTCACTGTTGTTAGGCGTAAATCCTGATGAAAGCTGACCGAGTGTCGCTGGGGTGATTCCCAGTGCGTGAGGATAAGTCTTCTATGGTAGGTGTCATTAACAGGACAATCCCCCTTCCGTACCGCCTACGTACCATGTACCATCTGCTCTCACGTACCTATAGTCTCCCTCTCGTAAGGGCGGGTATATAGAGAGGTTGGTATATCGGCCTGGTTGGTATATTGAAGGGGCGACCATTTATGGGAGTTATATGAGCCTTCATTACGCATTTAAACGTTCTTCAAAACTTTCAAAAAACAAAACAAAATCATCAAAATGCACTAAAACCAGTTTAGGACACACCATTAATCTTTAAAAGAGATAATCACCGTTTGTGTATGTGTGTGTTCATTTCTGCTTAGTGTAACAAAAAAAAATCAAAAATCATAAACGAAAAGATAAAAATCTGCTTAGCTAGTAGAAAGGTACCACAATGGTGTACACCCGTAGCCAAGCCCAATCAAGGGCAGAAGCTCCGAAGGGTGCACAAGAAGCGGGCACAAGTCGCCTTCGCTTTAGCCCTGAAGACTTGGTCATACCGCCTTGGCGGTCTGGGCCACAAGAGAATCCACATCATTCCATGTCTAGGTGGAATTACAGGGACACCCCTCTGGGGGATACGCCCATTCAGAACAGCCCCTTTCGGGAAGAAGCTTTACATGTAGCACTCAACGCAAATAGAAAACCGCCTTTTGAGGCTAGATATGAGTGGCCACAGCGCGATGAAGCGCTAGAGAGGCACAGTGTCCATGAGGAGAGACAACGTGAATATGACATCTCTCCTTTGCCTCCCATTAGAACTGAAAGACAAAACCCAGAGCGCAGGGCTCTCCACACAGGGCGAGCTAACTCTGCCCGCCCCTTTCACACCCATGAAAGGGAGAACGAGGAAGATCATCGCATTCCTCGAGAGCAACATACAACATGGGAGCCTTGCGCTTCCGCACCTGCTAGATATCATGATCACCCATTAAGGCCGGAGCCTCAAGTAAATGCCGCCAATCTCGATAGAGGGAAGCACCACATAGAAGTCCCGGATCCTCAAAACCAAGATAGATACATCGGAGAGGCGACTAGGCCTCCTAGAATCAAAATGACAGAGCAAATTGACTTATCATTTGCTAGACATGCCACCCGCCAAGCGCAGATCAAGCAGCTTGAGCAGGATCAACAACAGCTAGAACAATTATATCACCTTAATAAAGAGCGCATTCGACGCCAAACAAATGAGCTGCTCCGCACCACTGTGCCTGAAAAGGTTCAGACCCCCCAAACATAGAGGGCAGAAAGGTACGAGAGGCACAACCTCATAGTGCATGATAGGTCTCCAAGACCTCGCCAAGAGGTGCCTTTAAGACACCCGAGACATGAGCGGGAGGCCACTCCCAGGAATGACGATGGGCACCCTCCGCGGGCGCCCACCCCTGTTCATCGAGCTCACCCAATAACTCCTCGAGAAGCTTATGAGGAGTATGAACAAGAAGAACGGGCCAAAATGCCCTATCAAGGCAGAGGAGGTGCTATCCAGCCACCCCTCCATAGGCCCCCAGTTGCCCGTAACACACAACGAGAACGAGTTACGGAGGAAGAGATTAAATCTTTCGATGCATACAAAGCGCTATTAGAGCGTTTGGAGTCTATGGAGACTAAAGCTTCTGGGCATCAAAAGCCCATGTTACGACAACTCCGCAGTCATCCGGTGCATCCGTCAGTGCCCACACCTCTTTACCCCGAACATTTCAAGTTGCCTCAGTTGGCAGTCTTTAAGGGTGAAGAGGATGCTCAAGAGCATGTCACAAGATTCCTGAGCCAATGCTTTGGCATTCAGGATAATGATGCATTGTTGCTCAGGACCTTCATAACCACATTCGTGGGCCCTGCCTCGGATTGGTTCACACAGTTACCGAAGCACAACATAAATAACTTAGATCAATTAGTAGATGCGTTCCTTGAATGCTTTGCCTTCAACACCAAGAAGAAGGCATCACTGAGTGATCTGGCCAGCCTCAGGCAATATGAGGAAGAGACAATGGCGGCTTACGGGAATCGATGGAGGGCTCTGCTTTCTAAGCTACCTTACCTTCCCCCTATGTCCGACCTCACACAAATGTTTGCACGAAGTTGTTTGAGATCGATCTCTGGGCTATTGCAGCTGCAGCAATATGCCACCCTAGAAGAAGCTCTGGCGCAAGCCAAGTTATCGAAGAGATCAAAATAGAGGAAGGCACAATCGCCAAGCCTAAAAAGAAAGAGTGGAACAAAAACACTAAGACAGGGACTACGCAACCAAAACCCGCTGCGGTTAATCAAGTTGCGATAAATGTTCCCAAGCCTGTGCAAGAAATACAGCCTCAAAAGGCTAATTATCAGGCAGTGCCTCCTAATTATGAAAGAGAAAATAAAATACAGGAGCAAAATCAGCAGCGTCGCCCTAGGCGACAATTCACCCCTTATACGGAGTCCAGGGACTCCCTATTTGACCGCTTGTCAGCGGCAAATCTAATCACCCTTCCAGAAATCCAAAACATAGATCCTAACGCTCCCAAGCCTAAGGGATACAGAGAGGATTTATATTGTAGGTTCCATAGGCGAAGGGGACATGACCTAAATGGATGTTGGAAATTCAAGGGCTTGATACAAGATTTGATTGATAATCAAACATTGGCAGTGGACAACCCCATAGCACCAAATAATCAATAGATGGGGGTATTCAAGGACCCTTTGCCTGCCCACGAGGCACAGGCAAAACCTCTTCAGGTTAATGAGGTGCGATAGAATCTCCCCATGCAAGGATATGTGGGAATGATCAGCATAGTAACTAGGAACAAGAAATACCCAGGAGCTGCCCCCGAGGCAGCTACAAGAGAAGTTCCTTCAACGTCGCAACCTCAACAACCCACTATGCAATTGCCTCCGCCTAGACCCGAGGTCACGATACGGACCAAACTCACGCAGAGTTTGCGGACCACATCGGCTAGGCTTTCCATTTATGAGCTTATACAGCAGTCAGCGCCCCATCGAGAAGCTCTCATGGAAATTTTGAAAGCCATCGAGTTACAGCCTCACGAAGCAAATTCCTTCAATAACTTCGTAGGACATGTAAAATGATGTACGGAGCCAATCATTACCTTCAGAGAGGATGAAGTTAAAATAGTATCGAATGACATGGCAGATCCACCCCTGCACGTTATCGCGCGGGTCAACGGGATCCCGTACAAGAGAGTGTTGGTAGATACTGGCTCGTCCAGTAACATCATTACCACTGCAGCATTAAAACATCTGAAGCTGCCAGCCTCTCATATCATGGCTTCAACATACACACTGCGAGCATTCAACGATGCAATATGCTCGACAGTCGACACAATTGTTCTACCCGTCCAGGTAGGACAAAAGACGATACCCACATTGTGCCACATTTTGGAAGGCGAGATGGCATACAACATATTGCTAGGGCGACCATGGATCAGGGACATGAAGTGTGTCCCTTCGATAGCTCACTAGTGTCTGAAGTATGCATTTGAAGGAGAAATACATGTAGTCCCGATGGACTTAGAACCCTTCAAATATTGCAATGCAGTGCATTTGATGCCGCAATCGACCCTCCCATCGACGCACTTGGATTTCCAGTTAAATCCATCTAGACAGGGTCCGATGCCGTGGGCACCACTGGTGACTAATCCATCAAAACCCCAGCCAGGTGCATCTACATCATCTGCTCCTTCATTACCAATGCCACCTGTCATGGCTAAACAGAAGGACAAAGGAAAACAGATCCTGGAAGAGGCTCAACCCCTAGAAGAGGTGTTGCCAACGATATCAACTGTCTCAATAGAAGAAATACCTAGCACAATGGAAGCTGAAGCTCCTAATCCACCCAACATGGAATGGACTCAGGAAGGCCTTCCATTTCCTCCCTCTCAATCATCAACAATTATCGTTGAAATAGCCAGTACGGGCCTGGGGGAATATCTAGTGCAGAATGTTGTAGCAACGCCCATGCTAGAATCAGTGCAGGACATGGGGAGACCTCGCCTTCCCATAGGGACAATTGTTCCTTTAGGTTACCCACCAAACCAGACAAATTTTGTGTATGGGGGCCTTGATCATGGTATCGAACCATGCAAGCAAAAGGACGAGGACGAAGAGCCTTTTGCCAAAAATATCAATTATCTGTCGAACCCGGACTTCGCTCTGAGATATCTCGGCCAATGCAATTGGCACGGATACGGGTTAGGCAGGTATGAGCAAGGGGTGCGTGTCCTTTGCCAGCCAAGATATCAAATGCCTTATGATAAGTCGGGAGTAGGGTTCAACCACCCCCTGCCCTTAGACATCTTGGTGGAAAACATGCAAGGCCTAGGAATAGGCAACAAGGGTGGATTGGCATCAGATCCTTATGCCAACCCAAACACAACGTACACATTGGGAGATTATCTCCCATGGTCAACAACCACCCTTGGTAACATCAATAACCCTTCTCCGTTGATAGAGAGAGGTGAAAGTTCGGACACTAACTTCCAAGGAGAACATAAACAGTGTCCAGATATCTTTTCGAAATTGTTCCCTTTAGAGGTTCCAATTGAACCAGTGCAATGTCAAGAGAATCAGGTCCCCCCACCGAGTGTGGAACAACCGCAATGGGATCAGATTAATTTTCTCGAACAAGATGAGCATAATATGTCACAGACAACTGTCGAGGCCAATGAGGGCCTTTGGATCACCGACAATGATTACATAGACGAAACTGAGATGGACTATCTTAATCATGCGCGATGGCACAATCACCCTGTAACCCATGAACAACTGATGGCACAACTAGGCATAAGGTTAGGGCATGAATGGTACATAGACCCAGTAGGGTGGGACCAAGTGTTGGATCAATGGCTCCAAGTTCACGATGAGCACCGTCCACCCCGAGACCCTATAATGACATCAGTGCCGAGGGAAGACCCTGTCTTCCTATCAACACATAGGGCCGATCCGTTCATGCCCGTCCCTACAGAGCCAGATCCAGAGCATAGGGAGCATCCAGAATGTTCGAGTTATCACACCCACGGTAATGGAGACCAAATTCATTTCATCCACATGATCTCCATTGATTTGACCGCACCCATCCGCAATCCGACCGATCCAGCATGGTCATTGCATCTAGACATAGATGCCATCGACTGGGATCGCGTCAATTCACCGCTCTCCCCATCAGAGTATTGGCCTTTCGGTGAAATGCCTCATTTTACCCCAGGGACAACTCAAGATATTTTTCAAGCTGAAGAGGGACCCGAGGTTCCAAACGTAGATTTAAACTCAGCTAATGATATCCATTTGATCCCGACTCCACATCAGTTGGAGGACGGATCCCACATGTCAATCGAGGAGACGACTGACGTAGACATCGGCTTAGACCCAATGAATCCACAGATTATCAAGCTGGGGGTAAGCTTATCCCCCGAAGAGCAAGCCGACTACATTGCCCTTCTCAAAGAGAAGAAGGAGGTTTTTGCATGGTCATACAGAGACATGCCGGGACTAGATCCACAGCTAGTCACGCATAATCTAACGCTTGACCCGACAATCAAGCCAGTTAAGCAAAAACTACGAAAGATGCACCCAACAGTGGCCTTGATGGTCAAAGATGAATTGCAAAAGCTGTTGGATGCACAGTTTGTCATCTGCGTGGATTATCCGCCATGGCTGTCCAACATGGTGCCCGTCAAAAAGCCTGACGGGAGGATTCGCATATGCACTGATTTTTGAGATCTAAACAAAGCGAGTCCTAAGGATGATTTCCCCTTGCCAAGCATCGACGCGTTGGTAGACGCTACAGCAGGTCACGAAATGCTATCCCTCATGGATGGTTTCTCAGGATACAATCAGATTCGTATCAATCCTGAGGATCAACTCAAAACGGCATTCACAATGCCTTGGGGGACATTTTGTTATAAGGTCATGCCTTTTGGCCTTAAAAATGCTGGCGCCACCTACCAACGTGCCATGACATACATCTTCCATGATTACATGCATAAAACTTTGGAAGATTACATGGATGATTTGTTAGCCAAGTCTCTTTTGCGCTCAAATCATCTCGATGACTTAAGCAAGATCCTCGATCGCCTCATAGAGCATAAGGTCGACTGAATCCCAAGAAGTGCGTATTCGGCGTCACATCTGGAAAACTCTTGGGTTTTATAGTCTCAAAGCGAGGCATCGAGGTGGACCCAAAGAAAGTCAAGGCAATCCTTGAAATGGCTCCCCCAACTACTATTAAGCAGCTCAGAAGTCTGCAAGGAAAGGTCACGTCGATTAAGCGCTTCATAGCGCAGCTATCTGACAAGTGTCGACCCATGAACAAATTATTGCACAAGGGGGTTACATTTCACTGGGATGACGAGTGCCAGTCAGCCTTTGATGAAATCAAACAATACTTGGCTTCGCCGCCAGTATTGGCACCACCTAGACCAGGAGTGTCATTCTACTTATACATCTCAGCTACTGAGGTGGCACTGGGCGCCATGCTGGCCCAAAGAATGAACTTCACAAAGAATAGGCTACTTACTATCTTAGCCGCACCCTGGTCAGTTATGAACTTAACTATGCATACGTCGAGAAACTCTGCTTGGCAGTGGTGTTTGCTACCAAGAAGCTACGCCACTACATGCTGAGCAACACTACGTATGTTGTGTCTAAGGAGAATCCATTGCGATACATGATGAGTCGTACTTATCATAGTAGTCGCACGGCGAAATGGATCATGTTGTTGATGGAATTTGACATAGAGTTTATTGGACAAAAATCTATCAAAGGACAGGTCATAGCCGATCAACTAGCAGAGGCTCCTCTTGAAGACGATCAGCCTCTAGTCATAGAACTACCCGATGATGGGGTCTTCCATGTCTCAGAATCGCCAGATTCTGATGAGCCTGAGTCACAAGCCGACATAACCTTATTTTTTGATGGTTCTAAGTGTGAGCAAGGTGGTGGCATGGGAATAGTATTCTTCACACCGTAGGGTGCTCCAATGCCCCTGTCATTTAAATTAAATTTCCCATGCACCAACAATAATGCAGAGTATGAAGCCTTGCTCATAGGTCTTCAGACAACAATCGCCATGAACATCAAATGACTAAACATCTTTGGTGATTCGTTGTTAATCGTCAATCAAGTCAAAGGGGTATACCAATGCAAATGCCCAGTTCTACAGGCTTATAAAGCCCTTGTGGACAAATTCTTGGCAAAACTTGAATGGTACGACATCGAGGCACTCCCTCGGTCATCGAATCATTTTGCGGACACAATGGCCTCCTTGGGGTCACTAATCCCGCAAGACCTTTCTGGTGATATGACAACCATTCAAGTCAAAACCCTATCGCAATCCATGATGGAGCGTGCAAGCTCTGACTTGACGTCAGGAATCCACATGATCCAGATTGAACCATCCTCGGATAAGTTCTCTCGAATCCATGATCATCTGAAACATGCCAACTGGGGGTCCTTGTTCTCCCCTACTCCCATTAATAGCAACACAACGTTGTTCTTACAAGTTCTATCCCGCTCAGCATTTGTTAGGGATGAACTTCAAGAGGGATTGGCTGTTCATACTGTCGAGGTTTTCGATCAACAGGACTGGTATTTACCCATCAGAGACTACCTCAAGTTAGGTAATCTCCCGCTTGGATTGACGCATGCCGCAAAATGAACATTCAAGCAGAAAGCGGCTAAGTATGTCTTGATAGGAGACATTTTGTATCGTCGCAGCTATGAAGGGATCCTCCTTCGTTGCTTGGACCAACAAGAGTCCACTTGGGCGATCGCCCAAGCGCACGATGGTACATGTGGTGGCCACTTCAGTGGTATGGCCATTGCAAAGCGCATTCTTCGCATGGGCTATTATTGGCCATCTTTAGAGCAAGATTGTTGCGCATATGTCAAGAAGTGCGTGAAGTGTCAACATCATGCCAATTTGATGCACGTACCTTCCCAGGCCTTGCAGACAGTCCAGTCTGCTTGGCCATTCTCGTAGTGGGGCCTCGATCTAATCGGAAAGATCTCCCCTACGTCGTCAGGCCGTCACACGTTTATCATAACGGCCACAGAGTATTTTACCAAGTGGGTGGAAGCAATTCCGCTGACCTCTACGATAGGACCCCGCATTGTGGAGTTCATTTTGCATAACATCATATGTCATTTTGGTATTCCATCCAAAATAATCTCGGATAATGGGCCATCATTCAAGAACAAAGACGTGCGTGCTTTGACCACAAAGTACAAAATTCAGCACAGTTTTTTGACACCCTATTATCCGCAAGCAAATGGGCAAGCAGAGGCATCAAACAAAATGCTAGTTGCCATCCTTAAAAAGATGGTCGCAGACAGTCATAAGGATTGGCACATCCAAATTCCACTTGCCCTTTGGGCTTATCGCACTAGCATTCGGACGCCCCCTAGGGCTACTCCATTTTCGCTCGTGTATGGCTCCGAGGCAGTCATGCCTCTAGAGTTGGAAATTCCTTCCCTGCGCATATCAATGCAAGAGTTCATCGATGATGACACTGCATGGCAGGCCCGGTTAGACCAACTTACGTTGCTTGACGAACGACGCGTTAATGCTCTCGAGCACTTACGTATCTATCAAGAGCGACTTAAGAAAGCTTACAACATGAAAGTTCACCTAAGGGACTTTCGGGTTGGTGATTTGGTTTTGAAGGAAAACCAACAGAACTCTAATTTGCCGCCCCACCTAAGGGACAAGTTCATGGCAAATTGGTTAGGTCCATATGTCATTGATAGCAAAATAGGACCCGAGACGTACCGACTAGCCTCTCTTGATGGAATCAAGGAAATAGAACCCTTGAATATCAGTCATTTGCGACCATTCTATATCTAAGAGAGCCATATCCCAAAAATGCTCCAAGGATTCCTAAAATCGCTTGGTCAATCCCAAAAATGCTCCAAGGATTCTAAAATCGCTTGGTCAATCCCAAAAATGCTCCAAGGATTCTAAAATCGCTTGGTCAATCCCAAAAAGCTCCAAGGATTCCTAAAATCGCTTGGTCAATCCCAAAAAGCTCCAAGGATTCCTGCAATCGCTTGGTCAATCCCAAAAAGCTCCAAGGATTCCCGCAATCGCTTGGTCAAACCAAAAAGCTCCAAGGATTCCCGCAATCGCTTGGTCAACCCAAAAAGCTCCAAGGATTCCCGCAATCGCTTGGTCAAAAATAAAAATAAAAATCATCAAAAACAACAAAAATTTGCATCTCATTTCTAGGCATGCTCAAATTCATCAATAGAGAGTTTTCTCACATCTCATCTTCATATTCAAAAAAATCAATCCATCAAAAATACAAAAATATGTAGCTGCATTAAGCATCACACCCATACATTTCATATTTGTGGTCGTACAAGTCAAAGGCACCATAGACTGTAATTATTCTGCTAGTCCATCTTGTTCCATACTTTTCCATTTTACAAAACAAACAAACAAACACCATTAACTGTTGTTTACCACAATAGAGTCAGTGGTCTCATAATGTATCAAGAGTTTTCATCTTTCAGTCGGCATTGTGCTTTCTAGCCACGTACTGTACCAAGTCAGAGAGATTTTACGAAGGTAGAGTTCTACTTGAAATACGCCTTGTTACGTAACATCCCATCACAAGCTAAAACACTAAAACAATTCCTGAGTTGTACGAACGAAAGATGAAACCTGCATAGTAATCTAGGTCACCATAAGCGAAATGGTTATCTTGCTTATCCCCCTGTGTAAATGACCCAAAGAATGCTGAGAGTTGGCAAAAGGACAAGCATCCTCCCTACCCAATTCCCCAAGAATCCCAAAATTGCAAACGTCAAAACTCCAAAATTTGACATCCCACAGTGCACACATCAAAAGGCACATACAATAGTGATTCTCATCACTCCATATCCCAATCCCTTGCTCAAAAGAAAAATATATAAAAATAAACAGTGATTTTTATCACTACAATCGAGCAAGTATCCCAATACAATTGAAGAAAAGAAGGGAGTCGAACTTGAATCCCTGGAACTCTCAGCATTTCGAAAGGTCATGAGGTAAGCCTCGAGTACTGTTTGGTTGACAGCCTATTGGTCACTCGGCGGTAAACCTCCCGCATGACGATATATCTGTCACATTAACTTGTGTACAGATCAATGTTTGCATGTGGATGAGCTAGCTTATGGTATCCTAGAAAACACCGTAGATTAATCTGACTAAATACAATAAAGGAGTTAGTGGAGCTAATTAGGTGATCCTCAGTACAGGTTCGGTTGAAAGCCCATCTGCACTGGCGGTATCCTGACAAATACCACATAAATGAACTCAATTGCACACACAGGGATGTGAAATAGCTTGGTCAAAAACAAGTTCGATTCATACCTTGGTCAAAAGTCTTGTAAGATAAAGTACAATCATGGCTAGTGAGTTAAAACCGTCTGAGTCTCAGAAAACCTTAGCTACATTTCTAAACCAACTGCGCTACTTTTCATCTTTGCAATACCATCAAAAAATACAAAAAAAGAAAAACCACATGTATACATACAAAGTCATACATCACAACAATCGCCTAAAAACAAAATAAACAAAGTTCTAAACAGTCTATGGTGCCATAACCAAACATCACAAATCCCATTCATCCATTTCATTCTTGAATATCACATATAAATCAAAAACATTTGCATTCATCATAACATATGCATCCATCAAAATAAATCAACATGCATACATCCATATTCATCAACCATAATGCATAATATCAAATCATCACATATGCATAACCACAATAAAGCCGGTATATATATATATATATATCATCAAAAAATGCCCGTAGGCTACAAAACTGGTCCTCAGACCCCGCAATCATATAACAAAACCACCCAGCCTAAGGCGTCGACCACCATGATCACGCAGGATCGGTGCGACGAGAACTACCCCCCATGGTGTGGGTCCTATGGGACCCTGTAGGGCGGCTACTACTAGCCCCCACATCACGCCTACTATCGCCTCCCTCATCCAATCACCTACGATGAGATGATGTTGATTGCTCAGTAACACTGTCCCTCGTCCGTGATGAAGATCCACCTCCCGATGGCTCAGGGTAGCCGCCCATCAAGGTGGATGACCTCCCTCTCCAAATCTAGCCGATGTCGACACCACTCTGCCTCCCGTCGATGGTAGTAAGCTACTGCATCATCGTGCTACGCCAAAACCCTATCCCGCTCTGCTAGCTGAGCCCGTAGGAGATCCCTCTCTCGTAGCGCATCCCCAGCTCCTGATCCTACATCCATAGTAGCTCTATCAATCATGCATTCTCAAGCCGTATCCTGGACTCCATCTCCTCCATATCCGCCTGAGGCACAGGACTCTCTGGAATAGCAGCCTGCTCTAGCTCCCACTGCTCCGCCATGTCCTGCATCTCCGACTGATCCGGAGCCCCCAAATCTACATCCTCATCCCCCACCTCCACCATGTCCTCCAAAGGAGCTCCCCAATCATCCCCTGGTGCCTCGGCACCCTCCCCCCCTCCTCCACCTCCGCGCCTCCCAGTGGCCCCTCTCCTCGCCATCGTCGTAGTACCCACCACTGGTCATACTCTATAGTAGTCCCGACGTCATCCATGTCCGGGACATCGATCATCGCATCTGAATCCTCACCCAATGGTACGATGATCGGTCGATCTAGAGTCCTCTCATCTCCCGATGTCGATAGACCATGGGCTCACCAGGCAACCCCTGGCGCACCCCAAACTATCGTGTAACCTGACTATATGAGAAGAACTCATGCTCGGTCCCATGTCGCCCAATCAACCACCGCTCCCTACGTACCCGTCGGAGCCACTCTCCAGCCTCCGGCCAGGCTGGACAGTCCCGATAAGGATGCCAAACCACCTCCCCTGGAGTGAGCCGAGAGAAGGCATCAGCATAGTGCCCTACGACACCTGCCCACCGTCGACTCTGTCCCTGCTCTCCGGACCGCCGCCACAAAACTGCATACCCTATCTCCTTATCCTCCATCACCGCCCGAGTCATCCATGGTAACCCGGTTGGCCTCTCAACTGCTATGTGCTACCAACCCCAACACTGCAATAGATAACTACAACTGATCCCCTTTCACCGTCGACAACGGACCTCATACAGCTCCCCATAGAGCTGTGCCAACAATGTCTGTCCCCATCTCAAGATAAGCGGTGCCTCTATCGGGCACTCTACCAACTGCCAAACCAAATCCAACAAGTTCCATGGGAACCTCGCACCTGACGAGTCAGGTAATAACATGTTAGAAATGAGGCCCATAAGGAATGCGTGCCTCACTCCTAACACCCCCTCTCCCCGCCACCATCGAACAAAAATCCCACCAACCTGACAGTCAATCTCGGCCGTCTCCACTGGGCTCTCTACGCCCAAACGCTCCCCATGCCCGAAGCATCTCGTCAGTATAGTTGTCCGCTGATCACGCGACGATGTCCTGATGGGCAGTCCATCTATCGAAATCCGTAGAAGCCGATAGATATCCTCCAAAGTAACAGTCATCTCCCCTGTCAGGAGATGGAAGGTGTTGGTCCGCGGATCCCAAAGATTGATCAGGGCCATCAAATAGGCCTGATCCGCGACCACTAGCTCTAGACGAGCCACCTGCTTGAGCCCAAGGGCATCAAGCCACTCCCGATCAGCCTCGATCGCCGCCCCACACGCTTCAACAAAAGCAATGGATACACGGTACCGGCTCCTAACAACCTGCAAAAGAAAACAATTCAAAAAAAAAATTAAAATCACGAAAAGAAAACTGTACAACAAAAACATGCATATAACACATTGCCTATCAATGTACAACCAAAATGACAAAATTAAATTTTAGTTCTAGGGTTTCTAATCCTAACTGAATAATTTAAAACAAAAAAAAACAAAATTAAAAAAAATTAAATTTTCAGTCTAGGGTTTCTAATCCTAACTGATTAATTTAAAACAAAAACAAAAAAAATTAAGACAAAAAATAAATTTTCAGTTCTAGGGTTTCTAATCCTAACTGATTAATTTAAAAACAAAAATTCAAAAAATACAATTAATTTTTCAGTCTAGGGTTTCTAATCCTAACTGATTAATTTAAAACAAAACAAAAAAATTAAAAAATTAAATTTTTAGTCTAGGGTTTCTAATCCTAACTGGTTAATTTAAAAACAAAACAAAAAAATTCAAAAATACAAAAATTACGTCTTAGGGTTTTACGTTCCGTTATCCTAGGGTTTAGTTGTAAGCAAAATTCTTTACCTAGGTTTTACGCTACGTTTAGTTGTACACTAAGTCTTAGTTGTCTTCAATTCAGTTTTAGGGTTTAAGTTTTAAAATTTTTGAAAAACATCATCACAAAAATAATCAAATAAAACAATTGCAATTTTAAACAAAAATAAACTCTAGGGAGCACTTACTGGTCTCGCTTCGGCTCCGCCGCTCGATCCGGTTTGAGCACTCATGATGGCAGGGAAAATCCGGCAGCGCTTCGCTTCGCAGAATTAACCTCCTCCTCCCCAGAGCTCCAAATCGCAAGAAAAATTAGATGCAAATGAGCCCAAACTCAAGTTTTGGCCCTTAAATAGGCCTTTTGAGCTTCAATTCGTCCTTCCCTGGGATGAGCGCTCTGGTTAGCGCTCGTCCCACCCAGGGACGAATTCTAAAGCTGGAATTCGTCCCACCCCGGGACGAATTCAGGCCAAAAACTTCAAAAACATCAAAAATTGGACAAAAATGCACTAAAACAGATAATAAATTTGCCCGATGAGAGTGCTGTTGCACTTAACATCCCGGGCATACAAAATAGACGTTGGGGTCACAAATTGTCATTATCCTACTCCCTAAGAAGGCTATATTAGCCGGACCGCTCCATGGGCAAACGGATTTTCACCAATTTCAGCTCCAAACAACGTCGCAAAAAGGGTTAACACCCACCAAAAATAGGTCTAAATGTTGGAAAAATTGCACATGCTTAACGATAAACCATCTAAAGGCACCCTTGCACAAGTCATCTTGGGTCAAGCGACTCGTCGCTTTTCTCACGAAGGTCATTCCCTCATCGATTCGTCGCTTGAGGGGGTAGTCACACTTAGTCACCAATCAACAAACACACACCCAATCAAGGCAATGACATGCATTCAAAGAATCATTGACAAAGACAATTACGCTCCTGCTTGGGGTGGTAAACAAGCAACAATCACAAATTGATCAAACACTTGGCATTTCGTGAATCATGAACACAAGGTTCCCCCCGTGGACAAAAGGTTGCGCCCTTTGCCTAATCATGACTGATCAATGTCCAAGCTCAAGTCACACCTCACCAAAATAGGTTAATACTTGAAATCAAATTCCTTAGCTCGTCGAAGCAAGGATTCAAGAATGCATGCCCTTTCCATACTTGGGGCATCAAAATTTGGTTAGGTTACCGAGAAACCCTAATCATTAGTGCTTTGGTTATCTATTTTTGCTCGACGCTGCGCCATGCACAACGCATCCCAAAAAGGGGCATCTATAGACACCAAAACAACACCAATCCGATTATGTGACTCGCAAACACTGATCGCTTTGACACACACACACCCCCAGGGCAGCCCTCAGAGGTTAAACAGTGGTCCTAACCACTTTTATAGCAATTTTGTAAGGTCAAAAGGCAATTTGGCACATTCAGGCACTTTGCTCAGTATTCGTCTCACCCAGGGACGAATTCAAACTGGGATCCGTCTCACCCAGGGACGAATTCTGAATTCGTCTCTGGTCGGGACGAATTCCAGGTTTAACGGGCAAAAAGAAGAATGGCGCCAAGTGGCAGCCAAAGACAGTCGATTGATGACTCTTGCTTCGCACGCGTGTGTGGGTGGGCAGATGGGCCGTTAGAGGACTGTCACAAGGGCATTCATGAAAGCCCAAGTCATGGAGGACCTTCCTCTCTCATGGGAAGACATGACCGCCACATGGCACCTATGACCAACACATGGCGCTTATGCATCCCTCTCAAAAGAGACCCCCTGGGTCTATAAAATGGTGGACTTTTCCCACCCAAAACAAGAAGGAGGAAGCATTTTCAAGCAACGAAGTGCTGCCGATTTGATACCACGCCTTTACCCTTTTGATTTACATTTTCCACATCCTTAATCTCTTTCGCAAGAGAGGTTATTGGGTGGCTATTGGAAGTGTAAAATCGGACCCAAAACCAGACATTTGGCCACTTGAATCAACCAATTTGCTGACAACCCCATCCTAAGAGATTTTGGGCCCATCCCAAGTGGATTGGTGCCAAAATCAAGTGCCAACGGTGGGCGGCCCACTTGGGCGCCCCGCACCTTTTGAGTTTCATTCTAATTCATTTTTCTGTCATTTGTTCATCTTTCATTTTATTCTCTGCTGATTAGATAGTTTATGTATTCAATCTCACAATGTTTTGATCAGATTTCATCATGTTCTCGTCGCTTTTGTTGTCCCACTAACTTGCAGGTAGCGACGCCAAATTCTCGTTGATGGAGGTCAAATTGGGAGAATCCGACCATCTGGGTCATCCCAAAATGGCCCCAATTAGCTAACCCCTCTTTCTGCAGGTCATTTGGAGATCCCGAGGTGCGACATTTGGAGGACATCAACTCGGCATTTTAACACAGTCGAATTCGTCCCACCCGAGGACGAATTACAGTCGAATTCGTCCCACCCGAGGACGAATTACAGCAGAATTCGTCCTGCCCGGGGACGAATTGCAGTTGAGTGCAAATTGGCCGATTGTTTCGATGGCAGTGGCCCTCTGGTAATGTTTTCTGGTCTCTGTCGAGTTTGCAGGTCATTTAGAGTCATTTTGCTTATCGATTTGGCTAATATTTTACATGCATCTTTCATTAATTTTATAGAACAAACGTTTCTTATTTGCAGCAGGTGCTACTAACATCTTTGTTGTTTCTTTGATCGCAGGAGGAGCAACGAAGGATTAAGGACTCATCAACACCAGTGGCGGCAACGTCTTGGCCCGCCCATTTCAAATGTGGGCACGCGGAAAGAGGAACATTAAGTCTTGATTGTAATCAAATTCTTTTAACGCTCCTAGCCCCTGAAAAGGGAGGAGGCATCTTTGTAACCGAGATCAAGAGAGTTAAATAAAAGGGCTGTGTTTTCTCCATTTTCTTGTATCTCATTTCAATGCGTCTCTTTCATTTCATGCATTCTACATTTTTAGGACTTAAGCGTGTTTGATTTTGAATACATCGCAATTAGTGTTTCCTTCGCCCGGAATCTCGTGCTTTCACCTGTATTTTTCTGATTCTTTGTTATTATGGTCCTATTTTTCTTCATCATTGCTATTTATAGCTTATTGACAATCAGTTGCATAGTGACCATATTTTCCATAATTGAAACATCTAACAAATTTTACATATTTAAATCTTATTGAATCCTTATTATTTTTTCCATAATTTGCTTCTTCATCACTAGATGACTCATTGCTTGAATCTGACTTCTTGCCCTTTGTCTTCTTAGTAGCTTTGAAGGTTTCTTCCTTTTGGATATTAGGTTCCTCTTTTTTTCTTATCTCAAAACTTGTAAGAATACCAAGTAACATATCTCTTGTCAAATAATCACCATATTTTGATTCCTCTATAGCAGAAATATTTTCACTAAATATTTTTGGGAGAGATATTAAGATCTTATCACAAACATTCAATTCTTCAATCTCAAGTCTGAGTTCCTTGCATGGCATTAACAACCTCATCTACACGAAGTAGATAAGAACTAATGTTTTATTCATCATTCATTCTTAATTCTTCAAATTATCCTCTGAGATTTCATATTTTTACCTTTTTGTCCATCATATATGCTTTGCAAATTATCCCAAATTCCTTTTTCATATTTGCAATGCGTAACTTTTATGAACTCTATTCTATGCAAACCTATCAAAATTGCATTCATTTCTTTTGAATTGTAATGGTGTAGAATCTTACCATCTTTATCTATAGGTGGAGTAGCTGGTGGTATGTATCCATTTTCAACTACTTCCCAAATTTCATTGCCAAGTGCCATCAGGTGGATTTTCATTCTCTTACTCCAAAATACATAATAACTTCAATCAAATATTGGATTTGAATTATATGAGGACCCATTATTAGAATCCATTGTGTTCTTGTAAGATTTTTCTTCAAGTTGTTAAACTCTTTTGAAGAAACTCACTCTGATATCAATTGAAGAACACAAGCTTATACTAAGAGGGGGGTGAACAGTATAAGACCACTTTTTACTTTTCTTTCCAATCAATATTATGCAATGTATAGATGGAAATATTAACAATAGTAATCAAATCAATGCATAAATCACCACACATAATAGAGACACCAGTTTAACGTGGTTCACCCAATGTGGGCTACTCCATAGAGAAAATATTTCCCTAAAATTTTTTCAATAAATCTATTGGGAATCATTTCCCTATTACAATGTTTATAGACTTATGTCCAAAGGAGACACTAATCCCCTAATCAATTTCATGGATCTCTATCCATGGAGAATTATTTCTCCTTAGACCTAGATGGTGATCTTCTAGAAGAACTGTTGCCTCCACTACACTGGATAATGGATATCTATCCACTAAAGACTCTTGACCCCACTTATAAGACATGTCCTCATTGCCTTGGCTAATGGATCTCTATCCAGTAGATACTATCATCCTTTATACTTTGTCACCTCCAAAGCTTGCTCTCAACTCTATCTCAAATATATACTAAAAATAGTCCTTCGGTCTAGCATAAATATACTCAATCTTTGTCTCGGGTATGGCACAAACCTATCCTAAAATCTATACCAAACTCTATTCTCAAATCTACACTAAACATAGTCCTTCAGTCTAGCATAAATCTTTCCTCAATATCTGTCGTCTGATCTACACTAAACATAGTCATTTTTTCTAGAACAAATCTATCCTCAATATCTATTATCAAGTCTTAACACAAAGCTTGACTCAATCACAAATCATTTTTGCTAGATCTAATACAAACCTTAATTCAAGGTTTGAACAAATCAATCAATTTTGCTCATAAGTCTTCTCAAAGACTTGTCTCAAATCTGCATTGTAAGCTTCCACAAAAACTCACACTAATTTATCCACAAGTCCTCTCTAGAACTTGTCCAATATGCTCAATAATATTTTTCCTCAAACTCTATATTGTAAGCTTCCACAAAATCTCACACAAATTTGTCCACAAGTCTTCTCTAAGACTTACCTCAAATTTGCTTAACAAGTCCTCACTAGAACTTGTCCAATCTCATAGAAACATATAGAGAATTGTTAGAGACTCAATATTCTTCACAATAATTACAATGCTCACTCACTTTCAATCTCTCTTCTTACCACAGAAACATATAGAGAATTGTTAGAGACTCAATATGCTTCACACTCACAACAATGCTCAAATACTTTCACTCTCTCTCTCTCTCTACCACAGAAACATATAGAGAATTGTTAGAGACTGAATATGTTTCATACTCACAACAATGCTCAAATAATTTCACTCTCTCTCTCTTTATTTTTACCACAAAAACATATGGAGAATTGTTAGAGACTCAATATGTTTCACACTCACAAACACTCAACCTATTTCTAAAAAACAAATAGAATATGGAACAATTTGTTTCACATAACTTGAAATATCACTTCCACTTGACTAGGCTCAACCAAATCTACTCAACCAATCACTCAATGAAATAATCCTTGCTCTCAAATCCTAGTCCAAGCATATGAACACTCACTTAATTATTTCCAACAAATCTCACATAACAATGATACTCATGTTCTTTCACAAACCCTAATCCAATATTCAAACTCAACAGCAAGGGATATCAATCACCCAACTATAAAGCATGCATTCACTCACTCAAAATATCCAACAATTCTTAAACAAATTTTATAGCATTTACTTCCATTTCAGAAAATGCATCAATTTAAAAAACCAATAAATGAAAACTTAACAAAGTCCTTTTCACTCCAATATTATTTTTAGAAAACCTCAACCAATCAATTACTTCAACCAAGGAAGAATGTGCCCATACCTTTTGTTTGATGTAGAAGTGTCCTTAAAAACCTATCTCAATCACAATTTTCTTCTTTGCCAATTTCAATGATTAGATGACAAATTTTCACACTAACACTCTTTCAAAATATTTCTCAATTTACACAAATAATCAATCTCAAATACACCTTATTACTCCTTCTTGAAATTAGCAATCATCAAATCACACATAAAAATAATCACTCAAGTTGCTCCTTATAATCTCCAATTTTAATAAATCAATCTTCAAAAATTAACCTTTCAACAATAATATTTGCCTACCCTTTTATCTCCCTCAAAACACTTAATAACCAAATTAATTCAGGTAAAAATTAAACCTCATAAACCATAAAAACATTTTTATTTTTCAACCTTAGGCACATAAAAATATTTTTATTTTCTTTCAACCTTAGCACATCCAAAATTAAGTGACCAACACAAATGACATAAGCACATACTTTTGTCACGACCAAAAAGGCCTTAGTGTGTTTCAAACACGAAACCTCTCCCTCGAGCACCTTATCAAGGTGTTATCCCACCACATGGGCTAAGTGCTCCCACGGGGAAAGGAAGGTGCAAGCCTCCCTTTAACCCTGTATTCAACACTTGCTCAAAGGATGTGCCCTCTCTGCTTTGTCAAAAATGAACCCAAAGGGATTCAAACCTACACGCCTTGCTTGCCACACACCCTAGCACTTCTGTTGATTCCAACTGCACTACCAGCACCTTCGATGCTAAGTATTTGTGCTCCCTTTGATTTATTCCTTCACCATTAGAGACTCTTGAAAAACGTGGAAAATATTTTTCCCTTTTTGTGCTCGATGGAGCATAAGTGATTCGATTAATAGAATTGGGAGATAAGGCAAAGATTTTAACCATTATTTATACGCAATGCCTCTTGTGCCATAAGCGTTGGTGCTTGAATCAAATATGAAATTCGATTTTCATTTTAACCCTATAGCCCTCTTTAAGGTTATTTAAATTAATATAAATGAATTTTTAATTAAATTAAAAATTATATTGTAATTAACTTAAGTAAATTTTGAAAGTTAATTAAATTAATTAATAAATTAATTTATAATAAAATTATATTAATTAATTTATAATTAATTTAAATTTCCTTTTTAATATTATAATAAAATATTATAATATTATTTTCTTGGGCCTCTCCTTTGCACTTTAGACCACATCTAACTACCTGGAACCGAATCTGACCAACTGAAGGTGGATTTTTTGTTAGTCTCACAATGACACTGAGAGGGGGGGTGAATCAGTGTAGCTCTTAAAAACTTAAATCTTCAACTCTTAATGCCGAAACAATGAAAACTTAAAACCCAATAAAGCAAATATAACAAAAGAGCATCACACAACACAAGATGTACCGAGGTTCACCAGTTTTGGCTACTCCTCAAAATTGACTGTTTGGACTCCCATCCAAATCCAGCCTTTGCAAAATACCAATTTTACAATCAATTTACCAGCACCCATTGGAAGGAGCACCAACCCCTAATTTATCTGCACCAATAAAAAGGAGCACCAACCCCTAATTTATCTACACCAATAGAAAGGAGCACCAACCCCTGATTTATCTGCACCAATAGAAAGGAGCACCAACCCCTGATTTATCTGCACCAATAGAAAGGAGCACCAACCCCTAATTTACCAACACCAACTGGAAGGAGCACCAACCCCTGATGCCAAGCACCAACTTGGACTTTTGTTCTAAAACTAGAAGATTGACATAAAGATGCCTTCACTTTTACAAGACCCTGACTGGTCTATTGCTTTCTCAACATTGCCCACTCTTCACACAACACACACCCTACTCGCTCTCCTCTTGCTCTCTTCGCAAGATTAAATCCACCTCGCTTTAATCCCGAGCGCTTTCACTCTTTTAGTGCTTTAATTCTCCACGCAGACCTCCTTTTATAACAAAGTTCTGACTCTATTTTTAACTTCCATATTTTCGCATGCAACCCGTAACTAGCCCTGTAACTGTCGTTCTGACTTTAGTTCACTGTTCTTATTTTAGCTACATGATTTTTCTCTATAACTGCACTTGTAACTGTCGTACTGAATTCAGTTCACTATTCTTATTTTAGTTGCATGATTTTTCTCTGTGACTGCACTTGTAACTATCATACTACTTCAGTTAACTGTCACATATCTTATTTCGGCTGGGTTCTCTTCTTAGCTCACGCCAAAGCGACCTATCACGAAATCGTGACACTTCTACCTCTTTGTCCTCTTCTCGGCTTTCGCCTGCAAAAATACATGTCGCGATATCGCGACACTTTCGCCTCCTTGCTTCTTTTCTTGGCTTGTACCTAGACACAACATGTCACGATATCGCTACTTTTTTTTTTTTTTTTTTTTTTATAAATTTCCTTCTTACTTCTCTTTCCTCCTTTAGTCACGAAAATGCGACATGTCGCGATATCGTGACACTTTTTCTCCTTTGCTCTTTCTCTTTTCAAGTCGTGAAAATGTGACATGTCATGATATCATGACACTTTTTCCCCTTTTCTCCTTCTTTCTCTTTTCGAGTCGTGAAAATCGCGACATGTCACGATATCACGACACTTTTCCTTCTCACCTTCTCTCTTTTCGGGAAATGCGAACATGTCACGATATCGTGACACTTTTCCTTCTCCGCCTTCTCTCTTTCAAGTCGAAAAAAGTGCGACATGTCACGATATCGCGACACTTTTTCTTCTCTGCATTCCTCTTCCTTATAGCTACATGTCACGATATCGTGACACTTTTTCCTCCTTGCATTTTCTCTTCTTGAATCGAAAATAAATGTCGTGATATCACGACACTTTTTCTCTTTGCTTTTCTCTTCAATAAAATGTCATGGAAATCGTGACACTTTTTCTTCCGTACAATCTCTCTTGCAATATGTCATGAAATCATGACACTTTTTCTACTTGCCTTTTTCTCTTCCAATATGTCGTGAAATCGTGACACTTTTTCTTTCGTACAATCTCTCTTGCAATATGTCATGAAATCGTGACACTTTTTCTACTTGCCTTTTTCTCTTCCAACATGTCATGAAATCGTGATAGTTTTTCTTTCTTCTCAACATGTCACGATATCACGATAGTTTTCTTCCTTGCTCAACATGTCGCGATATCACGATAGTTTTCTTCCTTGCTCAACATGTCGCGATATCGCGACAGTTTTCTTCCTTGCTCAACATGTCACGATATCGCGATAGTTTTCTTCCTTGTGATTTTCTTTTGATTTTTAGCATATGGGCCACTTCGATCTTTTGGATAATCACTGTACATACTCTAAAGAACCTCTTAACTCCTGTCCACTGCATCAACCGATCTGTCTGACCGTGTTGACAACAATGACAATACTGTTGTTGCACCTTGCTCAACAATCTCCCCCTTTGGAATTGTTGGCAACACACGTGCAATTTCCTGTAATTCTTCTCCCCCTTTGACAATAATACCAAAGGGCTATTGCAGACTCCCCCTGAGTCCATGCACAACATTCTCAGGCACAAATTATTACAGTTAGCAAAAATTACAAACATGAGCAAAACGATAATCAAATTGACCACTCCCAATTTATTGCGAAGGTACTCAATGACTTCCTTGGGCAACGGTTTTGAGAAGATATCCGCTACTTGCTCTGTTGTTGGAATGAAATCCAACTTAACCTCACCTTCCGCAACTTTCTCCTATGTACAACATGCTGTCACTGCAATATATTCTCCCTCTACTGTGAATAAGGAGACTGACTCTTGTTTCTTACTGTTCCACGCGACCAACCTGTCTCCAAGATAGAGTGCACCTCTACTGGTACTCTTTCTATCATCTACACATCCTTGCTCAACTTGCAACCTGTCGTCATGGGAGTGCTAACTGGCTTACACTCCTCCATTGTGAACTTTTTAGCATCTCTTTCACTAAACCAAATTATCAAAACTGTTATAATCCATAACTTTGAACAATGGCAGTAAGAACCATCAAAAGTATAACACTGACATATAGCAATACTACCAATGGTGACAACTCTCAATTTAATCACCACCCTTCATGGTACCTCCACAAACAACTACATGAACTGAAACACATTTTGACAACTATACGACAACTCCCCCTCGCCTACTTGCCTTTCATCCTCAGATAACCAAACAAACACATAGGAGAAAAAATAACCTTTAAGATTGCTCCCCCTGAGGATGTGCTACCTGGAGTTGCTTAGTGCAATAGAGGAGTAATCTCCTTCAGTCCAAGGAGACACGATTTCCTCTCTTCTTTCTTTCTCCAATATTTCTTGAACTTGGGCTTGAGTTTTTCAACTGCATCCCTGTTTTGAACCTTTTCATGAACTTGAACATTTCTCTTGGGTGGTTGTCTCTTGTGCATCCTTGATGGATGATTATTTTCCTTTCTTTGATGCACATGATTTCTTCCCTGTCTGTGTTGCATTCTTTGTGTCTGATGAAATCTATTGTCTTGCCTTAGATTAGATACAAAAGTTCTTGGACAAAACCTTGCTATGTGCCCATGACCATTACATTTAAAACATTGCACATGGTGTTCAACAGATGTATTTCTACCAGCATAACTCTTTGATCTATTATTCAATCCACAATACATTGCCTTGTGACCATAATGGTTGCATCTAAAACAATAGCCATTACAAGCATTATTATGAATAAAGTGAGAGTGATAGAACCTCTTTTGTTGTGGTTGCTTTGCTGTAGATCTCCTTTGAGATTTTCTTCCTTTTGAAGTTTCAGCTTCAAACTTTTCTTGCTTTGATCCTTCAACAGTGGACTTCTTCTTCTCTGTAGATTTAGAAGATGAAGGTTGTTCAACTTCATATCCAAGACCAAGCTTACACATGGGGCTTCTTTGATGCCTTATCATTTTATCTAGCAACTCTGTGCTCTTCTCAAATTTGAGATTTGTATTGGCCTCTTCTAGTTGTTTCCTCAATAAAACAATCTCCTCTTCTTGTTTGCCGCAAACATCGCTTTTATCATCCAGGTGTGACTTCAAGGCTTCTTCTATTTTCTTGGCTTTATGAATTTGCAAGAAGAGATCTTCAATATTATCCCCATATTCTTCCAAATTCTTGGACAGTATTTTGTTCTTTTTCCTTTCTATACCCAACTCTTCAAGTGCAGCGATCAACTCACCTTCTAGATATACTTCAGCCTCAGCCTCAAGTTTTTTATTACATTCCTATTTTTCCTCTATTTTTTCTTCTTCGAATGCCATGAAAAGAGCTTCATCTGTTTCTTCTTCAGAATCCTCACCGGAGCTGTCTTCTGATGAACTGACATTCTTGGAGATGAAACTTTTCTTCCTGAAGTTGTCGTTTCTAAAATTTGGTTTTTTCTTCCAGTCACTTCTTTCTTGGTGCGATCCTTCATCACTTTCGTCCTTCTCATTAAGTGGACATTTAGCTGCAACATGCCCAATGCCTCCACAGTTGAAACACTTAAATGGTAGCTTTCCTCTGTATTTTCCTTTTCCCCTTATTAGTTTTCGAACAAAGTTTGCTTCCGTTTCATCTGATGTCTCTTCTTCCTCGGATTCTTGTTTTGCTTTTATATTTTTATGTGCTTTAAAAGCAGCTTCTCTATCTGTGGGTTTAGTTTTTCCTATTCTCATCTCATATGCAATCAAAGAACCATGCATCTCATCCATACTAAAAGTATTTAGATCTTTAGCTTCTTCTATTGCTGAAACTTTAGAATCAAATCTTTTGGGAAGAGATCTTAGTACCTTTTTCACGATGACAACATCTTCCATTTTCTCGTCGAGTCCTCTAATCGCATTAATGATTCCATTAACTCTCAGCATGTATGCCTCTATGTTCTCATCGTCATTCATCTTTAATGCTTCGAACTGAGCTCGATGCGTTTGTAACTTGGCCTCCTTGATCTTATCATCTCCTTCATGAATGCTCCTCAGTTTGTCCCATATTTCTTTTGTCGTTTTACAACTCATAATTTTTACTAGTTCACTGTCCATTAATCCGCACATGATAGCATTCTTTGCTTTTGAGTTATTCTCAAACAATTTCTTACCGACAACATCGGTTGGAGAAGTGGTGGGTATTGTGTATCCACTATCTACCGAATCCCAAATGTCGTATCCCAAAGCACAAAGATATGTCTGCATCCTGAGTCTCCAAAATGTGTAATTAGTTCCATCCAACAATGGTGCTTTGTTTGATGAGAAACCTTCACCACCTGCCATTGTGTCACTTCCAAGATCAACCCTAGCTAATTTAGCCTAACAAGGGAAACTGGCTCTGATACCAATTGTTAGTCTCACAATGACACTGAGAGGGGGGGTGAATCAGTGTAGCTCTTAAAAACTTAAATCTTCAACTCTTAATGCCGAAACAATGAAAACTTAAAACCCAATAAAGCAAATATAACAAAAGAGCATCACACAACACAAGATGTACCGAGGTTCACCAGTTTTGGCTACTCCTCAAAAATTGACTATTTGGACTCCCATCCAAATCCAGCCTTTGCAAAATACCAATTTTACAATCAATTTACCAGCACCCACTAGAAGGAGCACCAACCCCTGATTTATCTGCACCAATAGAAAGGAGCACCAACCCCTGATTTATCTACACCAACAGAAAGGAGCACCAACCCCTGATTTATCTACACCAATAGAAAGGAGCACCAACCCCTGATTTACCAGCACCAACTGGAAGGAGCACCAACCCCTGATGCCAAGCACCAACTTGGACTTTTGTTCTGAAACTAGAAGATTGACATAAATATGCCTTCACTTTTACAAGACCCTGACTGGTCTATTGCTTTCTCAACATCGCCCACTCTTCACACAACACACACCCTGCTCGCTCTCCTCTTGCTCTCTTCGCAAGATTAAATCCGCCTCGCTTTAATCTCGAGCACTTTCACTCTTTTTCAGCAGCACTTTAATTCTCCACGTAGACCTCCTTTTATAACAAAGTTCTAACTCTATTTTTAACTTCCATATTTTTGCATGCAACCCGTAACTAGCCCTGTAACTATCATTCTGACTTCAGTTCACTGTTCTTATTTTAGCTACATGATTTTTCTCTATAACTACACCTGTAACTATCGTACTGACTTCAGTTCACTCTTCTTATTTTAGCTGCATGATTTTTCTCTGTAACTGCACCTGTAACTGTCGTATTACTTCAGTTAACTATCACATATCTTATTTTGGCTGGGTTCTCTTCTTAGCTCGCGCCAAAGCGACCTGTCGTGAAATCGTGACACTTCTGCCTCTTTGTCCTCTTCTCGGCTTTCACCCGTGAAAACACATGTCGCGATATCGTGACACTTTCGCCTCCTTGCTTCTTTTCTTGGCTTGTACCCGTGAAAACACAACATGTCATGATATCGTGACACTTTCGCCTCCTTGCTTCTCTCTCTTTATCCAAAACGCGACATGTCGCGATATCGCGACACTTTTCCTCCTTGCTCTTTCTCTTTAGCAAACACATGTCGTGATATCGCGACACTTTTCCTTCTCTCTTCTCTTTCATGGCATGTCGCGATATCGTGACACTTTTCCTTCTTTTTCTTTTCCGTGAAATCGACATGTCATGATATCGTGACACTTTTTTCCTACTCCTTATCTCTCCTTCCTCCTTTCGAGTCATGAAAATGTGACATGTCATGATATCGTGACACTTTTTCTTCTTCTCTTTCTCTTCTTCGGGTCATGAAAATGCGACATGTCACGATATCGTGACACTTTCTCTCTTTGGTTGCTTCTCTTGCTCAGTCGCAAAAATGCGACATGTCGCGATATCGCGACACTTTTTTCTCTTGCTATTTCTCTCCTTCGTCGCAAAATGCACATGTCACGATATCACGACACTTTTCCTTCTCGCTTTCTCTTTTCAAGTCACAAATGTGACATGTCGCGATATCGCGACACTTTTCCTTCTCTTCTCTCTCTTCATCGCAAAATGTATGTCGAAATCGTGACACTTTTCCTCCTTGCCTTTTCTCTTTGGCCACCCAATATGTCGCGAAATCGTGACACTTTTTTCTTTGCTTTCTCTCTCCTTGGCAATATGTCACGAAATCGCGACACTTTTTCTACTTGCCTTTTTCTCTTCCAACATGTCACGAAATCGTGACACTTTTTCTTCCGTACTATCTCTCTTGCAATATGTCACGAAATCGCGACACTTTTTCTTCTTGCCCTTTTCTCTTCCAACATGTCGCGAAATCGTGATAGTTTTTCTTTCTTCTCAACATGTCACGATATCGCGACAGTTTTCTTCCTTGCTCAACATGTCGTGATATCGCGATAGTTTTCTTCCTTGCTCAACATGTCGCGATATCGCGATAGTTTTCTTCCTTGTGATTTTCTTTTGATTTTTAGCATATGGGCCACTTCGATCTTTTGGATAATCACTGTACATACTCTGAAGAACCTCTTAACTCCTATCCACTACATCAACCGATCTATCTGACTGTGTTGACAACAATGACAATATTGTTGTTGCACCTTGCTCAACATTTTTCTTTTTGCACTGATTGCATAACTGCTTCTCTTTGCATTGCTCACTGAAACTGACATCAGTGACCATTCACTCTTGACATCAATGATAACTCATCTACTCCAAATTTCCAATAATATCCCCCTTTGTCATTGATGGCAACCCAATTATTTTTTCAAATTTTCTTAACCTTTTTTTGTCTTGACCCCCCTGGGAAACTGCTTCCCTAGGATAGAAAGCAAAAACCAACACGATGGGCAACAAAAAAGTCCCGATCATGGGGAAACACGATAAAGGCAACAAGAACATATAACAAAAATAACAGATAAGACTCTCGAGAAATGGGGGGAAAAATTTGAAAACCACATAAGCAACTACAAAATGGCTTCCTAAAATCAAACCAAATCAAACCATATATCACCAACTCAAGAGGACCTCCAACAGGTGTAAATAGCATCTTAAGCATGATAGCCAAAGAACTGCCACGAAGGCGCCATCTCATAGAAAGGGGAAGACATGAACAAGGACCCCAACACCCTCGAAACAAAAAATGTCAGAACCCATCCAGCCAAAGAACAAAAGTACAACCAACTTCTCAAGTAAAAATGAACTAAGTAAGAGGCAGACTGACACTAACTCACTCAGAGTAGGTTCGAGAAATTGATGAAAAGTCATAAAGACCTGCCACACAAACACATGAGGGAACATTGGGAAGGAGAACTTCAAAAATTTAAATTCAAAAATTCAAAGGGGGAAAGAACTCGCTGACACCACCTTAAACAAATAATAAACCAAGAGGGTCCAAAAAGACCTCGCAACAGCTAGAAGTAAAAGCTCACCGTTGTCATAACAATGAAAATCAAACTCCAACACCAACCAAAAACTAGGAAAAGTAATCGTTGCTGAGGCACCATATGACAGACATTAATGTTTGTCTTCATTAACAAGGCGGATGATCTTGGACAAAAAATTTGTACTCAAATCATCAAGCACTTATGAGATATGCCCAGATTTGCAAGGGAACCAGCCACCACATTCCCTTCTCTATACTCATGCTTGATTAACGTCTCCTCCAAAGATAATAAATGGGCTCTGGATTCATCAATTAAATTAGAGATTCGCCAGCTAGGACGACAATCACCTTTGAGCATATTTATAACGTTCAATGAATCCCCTTCAATAACTGCCCTATGGATGCCAAGATCTTTGAGCATTTGAATTCCAATAAAGAATATATGTGCTTCAACAAAGTACGAATATTGAACGCCAATACCCTCTGCAAAAGCCAAAATCATATTACTAATGTGATCACGAATTATACCCCAGCACCAACTTGGCCCAGATTTCCCTTTGATGCGCCATCAAAATTAAGTTTAAACCAATCTGAAATAACAATGTTATGAAATAATTTTTTAGTTTTTGTTCTCTATCATTAAATTGTAAAAATTAATTAATAAATTATCTTTCAATTAAATATTCAAAATAAAATTAAAATTTAACAATAAACATTAACAACAATTAAAAATTCAATAACAAATTACCATATTAATGACCATCATCAATAATTAAATAAATATAAATATTTTTTAAAAATTTAAATTAAATATTAGAATTTTCTTCTTAACTTCCTCAAAAGCAAAAGAAGTATGAATTAAAATAACAGTCTTTCCGGCCGATTTTTAAGAAATTCCACTTAAGCCTATAGTATTATTAAATTTTTTGAATATTTCCTTTATTATCATCGGCTAGTAGTCCTAATGCTAGGACGACATAAGCAAAGATCATGTTTTTATTTAAGCATGACGTCATATTTCGAGTGTCGTTCAAAGTTTAATTTTGAATATTTCCTTATCATCATCGGCTAGTAGTCCTAATGCTAGGACGTCATAAGCAAAGATCATGTTTTTATTTAAGCATGACGTCATATTTCGAGTCTCGTTCAAAGTTTAATTTTGAATATTTCCTTATCATCATCGGCTAGTAGTCCTAATGCTAGGACGTCATAAGCAAAGATCATGTTTTTATTTAAGCATGACGTCATCTTTCGAGTCTCGTTCAAAGTTTGACTATCAAACATGTGGATGATTCAAGCTAAGTGGATGACTTAGCTTTTTTTTATTTTTTTCTTGTTTTTCTTAGTTGTTCTAGGGTAATAGAAGAGAAGTCGATGACAATTTTGTTTTCCTTGTTTTCTGCGCTTGGTTACGGGGGAATAGAACACACATATGTCAAGAAATCTTACATAAATAGTAGATTAATTAAATAAAAGAGATGTTAAAACTCAACAAAATTCCAAAATAAAAATATATTATTAAAAATAAACAATTTATATATATCCAATTTTAATTTCACTTGGTGGAGTTTAATCTATTATGTTTATATATATGTCATTACTGTTAGAAATATTAAACCTGCTTTGCACCCTCAGTCGAAGATCGCTCCAGAGGTGGGTGACTTTGGGAATCGCTCGTCTAGAGCAGCGATGAAGGGCTTCCCGCCAAAACAGTTGATTTGATGCCGCACGTATTCTCTGTCACATCCGACATCAATTCCCGTGTGTGAGTAGTTGAAGTTTTCTCATTTTTTGTGTTGAAGTTTTCTCATTTTTTGTGTTCCAAGCCTAGTTATATAAACCCTTGTTCAGCTGGCATTTGGTAGTTAATGCAGCTAGATGCAGAGCAGTAGTAGAAGAGCATATTAGTGAGCAGTGAGCAAATCTACATCAAGTCTGAGCAGCAGTCTTGGAGTTTCTTGTTTTTTGTGTTTATCCTGCAATCGTATTTGCAGATGAATGTAAACCCTCAAGTGAGGTGTTGTGTAATCAGTTTATCGAGATAAATATAATCTTTAGCAGTACTTATGGTGTTTGGATGGATTTGTCCTTTTTATCTATGTCTAAATTGTTAATGCTCTTCTGCATTCGTGTTTATATTTGAAGTTGCATTTTGCGTTCGAGTTTAAAATTTGGAGGTGCCTAAACCCAGTTCGTGCATTTTTGCGCTAAGTGTCTAAGAGATAGTGATCGCTGTCTTATTGGGCGAATCTTGTCATCGCTCAAGTTAGAGAGCGACTTTCGACTGCAAGTAAGTCTTGGAGGGCGAGCGAAGCCCATCGTCGTCGCAAAGAGCACGTAACTCCCGTTGTCGTTGTCTTGGCGAACGACACCTGCCATTGTCGCAAGTAGCACGCGAGTTCCACCATCACTACCTTAGGTGAGCGACGCTCACGGTCGCTACCCTTGGCAAGGAATGCCCAAAGTCACTGCTAGTAGTGTGCGACTCCTGAAGTCACTGCCCTCGACGAGAGACGTCCGACGTCGTTGCATGTTGTGAGTGACACTCAATGTCACTGCCCGTGGAGCGTGATGCCCGTTGTCTCTGAAAGTTAGAACGATGCTTGGCATCCATTGTTTAAACCTTGAAATTGGAGGAGCGACGACGGTATCCAATATTTAAAAGTATTCAAATTGGTATAAGAGCACATTAGTGTCTTAACGCGAAGACTGAAGAGTGGCTTTTGACAGCAACCATTCTCTGTAGTTGCAGATCTTGTGCTTCAACAACAAGAATTACGACTACTAGACCATCCAAATGAAGATCATATTCAAATCTCAAGAGCTATGGGACTTGGTCGAGAATGACTACCCAGAACCGATAGATGTAGCAGCACTGGCCGCCCTCTCCCAAGCAGATGCAGCAGCACTGGCCACCTTCTCACACAGATTGCATTTGCAACCAAGGTGAAGCAGGCTTGGGAAATCCTCTCTAGTTCATATCAGGGCACCAATAAGGTGAAGTTGGTAAAGTTGCAAATGCTCAAGAGGGAGTTAGAGAATTTGCAAATGAACAAGTCTAATTCCATGAGCGACTTCTTCACCTGGACGATAGACATCATCAACCAGATGTGGTTGAATGGAGAAATCGTGTAGATCCAGAGAATCATGGAGAATATTCTCAGAAGCCTACCTACTAAATTTGACTCTGTTGTGATAGCAATAGAGGAGTCGAGGGATTTGACAACCCTATCGATAGACGAGCTCATGGGTTCATTGCAGACACATGAGCAAAGGTTGAGTCGTTCATCTCAGTCCTCTCTAGAGTAGACATTCAAGGCGCAAGTCTCATTTCGAGACAGTGGTAGACAAGATTCCCACCATGGAGCCTCTAGTTTGCAAGGAGGAAGAGGCAGAGGTAGGTGTGGGAAAGGCAACAAGTAAGGAGGACGGTCAAACCCTAGTGACTGGGAGACCAACTGCAACTTCCATCATCAAGGAGGAAGAGGTGATGAAAAATATCAGCAAGCTGGATCTAGTTAGAAAAAGGACAAATCCAAGGTCTAGTGTTACTATTGCAAGAAATTTGGTCATTACATCTCCGAGTGTAGAAAAATTATGGCCAAGGAGGACCAGCAGCAAGCCCACTACATAGATAAAGTCTAAAATGTAGCAGGTAGGAACGTGCTGCTGACTTGCAATATTGAGGAGGAGAGCTAGAAGAATGTTTGGTATCTCGACAGCGGGTGCAACAACCATATGACTAGGAACAAGGAGATATTTTCACAATTGGATGAAACAGTCCAATCCTAGGTGAATATGGGGAACAACAGCAAGGTTCTTGTGATGGGGAAAGTAAAAATCCTCATCCACACCAGGCATGATGAGAGGAAGCAAATCTCTGACGTCTACTATGTGCCTGGTCTGAAGCACAACCTATTGAGCGTTGGACAACTCGTGCAGAATGGACACTCTATCCAGTTCAAATATAGGACCTACACAAGCAGAGACAAAGCACATGGGTAGATTGCAACTGTATCCATGATGAAAAATAAAATGTTTTCGCTGTAGATTCAGAATGAGTCTCTGATGTCTCTAAGTGTAGTTGTGAAGGATGCTACCTGGCTATGGCATCTCAGGTTCGGCCACCTAAATTTCAATGGCCTGAACTTGCTACACAAGAAGTAGATGGTGAAGGGTTTACCCCTTATTGAGTAGCCAAATTAGATTTGTGAGGGTTGCTTAGTCGACAAACAAACACAGGAATTTGTTCCCTTTCAAGCAGTCTTTGAGAGTTTCTCAGCCATTGGCATTGGTGCACTTAGACATTTGTGGTCCGATGTAGACTAGTACGATTGTCGACAATAAATACTTCCTGACCTTCATTGATGACTTTAGTCAAAACACATGGGTATATCCCATCAAGCAAAAATTGAAGGCTTTCAGCAAGTTCAGGGAGTTCAAGGCTCGGGTGGAGAAACAGAGTGGCTACTAGGTGAAAACCCTCAGGACGGATGGTGGAGGTGAATACATCTCCAACGAATTCTACATTTTTTGCAAAAAATACGAAATTTGAAGGCAACTCACTGCCGATACACACCGCAATAGAACGATGTAGCTGAGAGAAAGAACAGAACCATCATGGAGATGGCACGTAGCATGATGAAGGCAAAGGGTTTGCCACACAAGTTCTAGGTAGAGGATGTAACCTATGCAGTCTACCTGCTAAACAGATGTTCCACCAAAAGCATGAAGGACAAAATTCCTTAGGTTTCTTGGAGCGGTCAGAAGCCATGTGTGGCTCATTTGTGTGTGTTTGGGTGCATTGCATATGCACATGTTCCAAAAGAGAAGAGGCAAAAGTTGGATGACATGGCAGAGAAGTGTTTTTTCATAGGGTACAGTGAGCAAGAAAAGGCATATTAACTGTATAACCCTGTGACGAAAAAGCTCATCATCAGCTGTGATGTGAAGTTCTTGGAGGATGAAACCTAGAGCTGAAAATTGAAGACTGGCCAGCCTGAGCCATTAGTCATTGAGTTTGTTGACTTGGAGGAGAGTAGTGTACTACCATCTGTAGCCTCAATCAGCAGTAGCAGTGCCAACAACAACACAATCTCACTATCCCAATCGCCTCCACTTGCAAGTAGGATTCCAAATTTGGTGACACCCGCAAAGATGAGGAGCTTGCAAGACATCTACGAGGCAACCTAAAATCATGAAGATGAAGAACATTCTGTCGTTTCCTTCTTTACTAAGTGTGATCTAGTTGAGTTTGAAGAGGCAAATCAAAAAAGTGATGGATGAGGAGATAGACACCATTGAGAAAAATGAGACATGGCAGCTAGCAGATCTTCCAATAGGGAAGAAGACCATTGGGTTCAAGTGGGTGTATAAAACAAATTTTAACGCCCAAGGAGAAGTGGATAGGCATAATGCCAAATTGGTGGTGAAGGGCTACAAGTAGAAGTCAGACATTGATTATCATGAGGTGTATACGCATGTAGCCCGACTTGACACAATTAGGATGATCCTGGCACTAGTAGCTCAGAAGGGTTGGAGTGTTTACCAGATGGACGTCAAGTTAGCCTTCCTCAATGGTGTGTTGGAGGAGGAGATCTACATAGACCAACCACTAGGTTACGAGATTGAAGTACAAGAGGGCAAGGTATTGAAGCTGAAGAAGGCCCTGTATGGGTTGAAGCAGGCGCCCTGGGCATGGTACAGTCAGATTGACAACTACTTTCAGGAGAACAGTTTTGTCAAATGCCCATATGAGCACAACCTATACCTGAAAACAAATGATGTAGGGGAGATGATAATCATCTTTCTGTATGTCGACGATTTGATTTACACTGGCAACAACAATGCTTTGTTCTACTAGTTCTGAACAACCATGAAGAAGGAGTTCGAGATGACAAATTTAGGGCTAATAAAGTACTTTCTCGGCATCGAAGTTGACCAATCAATAGATGGCATCTTCATTTCTCAGGGTAAATATGTGAAATATCTCCTGAAGCGATTCAAGATGGAGGAAAACAAACCTGCCATCACTCATGTTGCCACAGGTTTGAAGTTGAGCAAGTTGGACTCTGGCAAAAATACTGATCCAATTCTACAAGCGGCTAGTTGGCAGTTTGATGTATTTGACTGCAACTCGACCAGATCTTATGTTTGGAGTCAGTTTGATCAGCTGATTTATGGAGACTTCGAAGGACACGCATTGGCAAGCAGGCAAGCGGATCTTATGCTATGTCAATGGAACGTGGAACCATGGCATATTCTACACAAGATGAGACCAGTTGGAACTGGTGGGCTACATAGATAGCAACTAGGCTGGCAGCACTGATGATCGAAAGAGGACTTTTGGATATGCGTTCCATCTCGAATCAGGAGCAGTGTCATGGTCGTCTAAGAAGCAATTGATCGTTGCATTGTCCACTACTAAAGCAGAGTACGTCGTTGCCACATCAGCTACATACCAGGTAGTATGGCTATGAAGGATTTTGGGTGAACTAAACCATCTACCGAAAGGGGCGACAACTGTATTTTGTGATAACAATTTTTCCATAGCACTATTGAAGGATCCAATGTTCCATGGCCGGACGAAGCACATCGACATTCAATTTCACTTCATCATAGAGCTGGTGAAGTCGGGTGAAATTCAGCTACAGTTTTGCAGATCCAATATTTTCACGAAGCCTTTGAAGGAGGAAGACTTCAGAAGATTGCGAGAGTAGTTGGGAGTCAAAGTTCTTGTGAAATCAGGTTTAAAGGAGGGTGTTAGAAATATTAAACCTATTTTGCACCCTTAGTCGAAGATCGCTCCGGAGGTGGGCGACTCTGGGAATTGCTCGCCTAGAGAAGCGATGAAGGGCTTCCCGCCAAAACAGTTGATTTGACGTCGCATGTATTATTTGTCACATCCAACATCAATTTCCGCATGCGAGTAGTTGAAGTTTTCCCGCTTTTTGTGTTCCAAGCCCAACTATATAAACCCTTGTTCAACTGCCATTTTGGTAGTTGATGCAGCTAGACGCAAAGCAGCAGTAGAAGAGCAGATTAGTGAGTAGAGAGCAGATCTGCATCAAGTCTGAGCAGCAATCTCGGTGTTTCTTGTTTTATGTGTTTATCCTACAATCGTATTTGTAGATGAATGTAAACCCTCAAGTGAGGTGTTGTGTAATCAGTTTATCCAGATAAATAAAATCTTTAGCAATACTTCTGGTGTTTGGATGGATTTCCTCTTTTTCTCTTTGTTTCTAAATTGTTTATGCTCTTCTGCATTCGTGTTTATCTTTGAAGCTGCATTCTGCATTCAAGTTTCAACTTTGGAGATGCCTAAACCCAAGTTGTGCATTTTTGTGCTAAGTGTCTAAGAGACAGCGACTTCCGACTGCAAGCAAGTTAGCTGAAATTTTTTTTAAGTCTTGGAGGGCGAGCGACGGCCGTCGTCGCCTCAAACAGCACGCGACTCCCGTCGTCGCTGTCTTGGAGAGCGATGCCCGTTGTCGCTGCAACCAGCACGTGAGTTCCGCCATCGCTACCTTAGACGAGCGACGCCCGCGGTCGCTGCCCTTGGCAAGCAACGCCGGAAGTCGCTGCTAATAGTACGCGACTCCCGAAATCGCTGCTATCGACGAGCGACGCCCGACGTCGCCGCAAGTCGTAAGCGAGGCTCGCTGTCGCTGCCCGTGGAGCGCAACGCCCGTTGTCGCTGAAAGTTAGAGCGACGCTCGGCGTCCACTGTTTAAGCCTTGAAATTGGAGGAGCGACGACGGTGTCCAGTATTTAAAAGTCTTCAGTTACACACTAATTAACTCTAATTTTAGACTGCTTAAAATCGATCTACCCTATCCAGACAAAGTTCGAAATATTTTATTTTATTTTTTATTTTTGCTGTTTATGGTGGTCGACAGGTGTTATGTTTTTTTCTTCTTATTACCTATTGCTCGCGAGTCCATGCGACCTCCCATTGTTTGATTGTGCCTCAGACGGAACTTCAACCATCGAAAACGTATGGAAGTCAAAAATACGGAGAAATTTACCAGTTGGAAAGCAATATCTATGCACTCTTTGAATTCAAAGAAAGCCGCTGAGAAAGAAAAAGAGGTATTAACGAAATTCCAACATAGGAAAGCTAGCCGAAATTTACCAGATGGGAAAGCAATATCTATGCACTCTTTGAATTCAGACAAATTTCGGAATATTATTATTTTTGTTACGAAGCATCACATGGAAAAAGGAACCGTCTTCAATATTTTCATAGCCTCTTTTCTACCAGCTGCTATCTATATAAATCTCCTTTTGGATTCTTAATTCCAGCGGGACTGCGGGTTGGCAAAAATAAAAGCATCGACCCTAGGCAGTAGAGATTCTGCACCTAATTAGTAATTAGGTAATGTATCCGCAAATTTATTCCTTGGGATTGGTTTTCATGGTTCCTTGGCCTCATTGCTGTGGGTGTAAGTGTGTCGTTTTTGTTCTTGTTGAAAGGTCGAGATGGTACAACCAACAAAGTAAAACTGCCTCCTGGAGGCACGGGATGGCCTATTATTGGCGAGACCATCACTTTCTTTCGAGATCTCAATTCCCCTCATCGTCAACGGTTCAGCGATGATCATGAATGCAGGTACGGGGCCAATTTTCAGATGTAATTTGTTTGGAAAAGCACAGACAATTCTGCAAAACGAGGGAAGGCTGTTTCAAGCGAAATACCCCGTCTCCACAAGAAACCTTATCGGCAAATACGGTCTGCTGGAGGTCCACGGAGAACTTCAAAGGAAGCTCCATGGAATGACTGCCAATCTGTTGAAGTATGACACCCTCACCACGGATTTCCAGGACGATATAGAACATGTCTTCCTCACCGGCATGAAGAAATGGGAATTGCAAAGAGACATCCCTCTTCAACCAAGCTGCCATCAGGCACGCAAACGCAATTAATTCTCTTTCTAACATTACTTTTGTTTCCTTTTGGTCTCTGACTTGTTTTCGGATTTGGTCCCTGCCATAAGAGGCATTGTCAGTGTTAAGGATAGATATTCAAGCCCTTGATCTCCTCATGGGGAGAGCTTCCACTTTGCATACATCTAGATCTTATAGTCTGCTGCATTCTGCAAGCTTGAATAATATTCAAGTTTTCTTTCAAATTTTACCTAACACGTCTGTAAATAAAACCAATGAAGTAGAGTTTACATCGTCCTTACATATCAAATGTCATAATAATTATTATTATAATCGAAGTGAGATATGATATTTAGAATGCACTTAATAATTATTTTATCACCGTGTTTATATTGACATAGTCCTTACATATCAAATGTCATAATAATTATTATTACAATCGAAGTGAGATATGAGATTTAGAATGCACTTAATAATTATTTTATCACCACGTTTATATTGAAGGAACACAATGAATAATGTCCATTTTGGTTGTATTTCCGTAAGTGTGGTCAATCGTTAAGGATGTGGTCAACTGCTAAGGACGTCACTAATGTGACCCGAGTTCAATTTCCATAGTAAATGTGTATAGGAAATATTACTAAAAAAAATAAATATCAGAATGCTAATAAGATCCTATATTTGGATGAAAATCAACCTACAGACAAAGAAACTCACAAGTTGGTTGTCCATATCACAATATATGAATAAGGGCGATAAGAGTCTTTGCAGAATGTTAATAAGATCCTATATTTGAATGAAAATCAACTCCTAGACAAAGGAACTACAAGCTGGTCGTGGATATCACAATATATAAATAAGGACTATAAGAGTCTTTGCAGTAATTCACTCATGAAACTTATACATTTTTCTGGTGTATTAACACAAAAATAATATTAAAATTATGTTATAAGATACAATTAGAAAAATGGTACAAAGACATTGTGGAAGAGGCAATATTTTAACATAACATTATTTTTTGAATGAAATAAGATATATTATATTAAAAAACAATTTTATCATACAAAAAGTGGGTGGATACGCACACCCCAGTAGGGTCCCAAAAATTACTCTAACCGCATACGTTTAGGAGAAACCAAATAGTAAATATAAAGACTTTAGTTGGCTAACACAAAAAGAGGGAATTAAAATCATCCTCTTAGTCAAAAATCAAAGAAAAGCATGCATCCGTAGAACAAAAATCATTTCTAGACATCGGGGGAACAAAATTGTCCACATTGTCATCATGGCGCCAGGGAGAGGCGGTAATAGGAGCATCCCAACCATTATCATCAGTGTCAGTACCACCCATATCAATGTCATTAATGTCTTGTGCATTTATATCCTAGGGGCGGGGGATTTGGCCATCACCGTGCTAGCCCAGAGCATTAACTGGTGTCGCCAGGAGCTTAATAAGGTTTAGACTGTGATAAGTGCATTTTCTTCTATTTTTGTCTCACTTAAGGATTTATTTAATTTAATTGCAAGCTTGTGATTGCTAAGGTTATGTTAGGTTGTTGAGCTTCATTCTATTTTCTATATGCTTGAGGGAATTATAAGTTTAAGGTTCAGTTTGGTGTTCTAATTACTCTGTTCTCACTGTGCGAGCTAGAATACTGATGAGAAATACCAATTGCCATTAATCTCCCTTACATTTATTGTAGACACCAAAACAGCACCAATCCGATTATGTGACTGCAAACACTGATCGCTTTGACAAACACAGCCCCCAGGGCAGCCCTCAGAGGTCAAACAGTGGTCCTAACCACTTTCATAGCAATTTTGTAAGGTCAAGAAGCAATTTGGCACATTTAGACACTTTGCTCAGTATTCGTCTCACCCAGGGACGAATACTAACTGGAATTCGTCTCACCCAGGGACGAATTCTGAAATCGTCTCTGGTAGGGACGAATTCCGAGTTTAACGGGCAAAAAGAAGAATGGTGCCAAGTGGCAGCCCGGAGACGGTCAGTTGATGACTCCTGCCTCGCACGCGTGTGTGGGTGGACAGATAGGCCGTTAGAGGACTGTCACAAGGGCAGTTATGAAAGCCCAAGTCAATGGAGGACTCCCCTCCCTCATGGGAAGACATGACTGCCACATGGCACCTATGACCAACACATGGCGCTTATGCTTCCCTCTCAAAAGAGACCCCATGGGTCTATAAAAGGTGGGACTTTTCTCACCCAAAAGGACAGATTGAAGGAGATTTCAAGCAACGAAGTCTTGTCCGAGTTGAACACCCACTTGCATCCCCTTTGATTCACCTTCTCACATCCACCAATCTCTTTTGCAAGGGAGGTTGTTGGGTGGCTTTTGGAAGCTTGAATCTGACCCAAATCCAACATATGGACACCTGAATCCACCAATTTGCAGACCTCCCAATCCTAAGAGGTTTTGGGCCCATCCCTAGTGGATTGGCGCCAAGATCAAGTGCCAACGGTGGGAGGCCCACTTGGGCACCCCCGCACTTTCTAAGTTTTATTCCAAAAGCATTCTAGATTATTGTTTCAGGTTGCATCTCATGTTATTCTATTTGGTTAACTCATAGCTTCAATTTCATAACATTCTGATCAGATTTTATCATGCCTTTTGTCGCTTTGTTGTCCTACTAACTTGCAGGTGGCGACATCGAATTCCCGAGGATAGAGGCCAAATTGGGAGAATCCGACCATCTGGGTCATCCCAAAATGGCCCCAATTACATAACCCCTCTATTTGCAGGCATTTTGCAGGTCTCGGGATTCGACATTGGAGCAGCATCAGGTCGGCTTTTCCAACACAGAAGAATTCGTCCCACCCAGGGACGAATTGCGATCGAATTCGTCCTGCCCAGGGACGAATTCCAGTTGAAGGCAGATTGGCTGATTGTCTCAGTGGTAGTGGCCTTCTGGTGATGTTTTCTGTCCTCTGTCGGGTTTTCGGGTCATTTAGAGTCATTTTACTCATTGTTTCAGACAAATGTTTGCATGCATCTTTTGGCGATTTTAGAGAACAAACACTTCTTATGTGCGGCGGGTGCTACGACATCTTCGTTGTTTCTTTGTTCGCAGGAGGAGCAGCAGAGGTCAAAGACTCATCGACATCAGCGGCGGCATCATCTTGGCCCGTCCATTTCAAGTGTGGGCACGCGGAAAGAGGAACCTTAAGTCTCGATTGTAGTCAAATTCTTTTAACGCTCCTAGCCCCTAAAAAGGGAGGAGGCGTATTTGTAACGAGAGATCAAGAAAGTTTAATGAAAGGGCTGTGTTTTCTCCATTTGCTTGTGTCTCTTCCAATGCGTTTCTTTCATTTCATGCAATTTACATTTCTAGGACTTAAGCGTATTTGATTTTGAATGCATCGCAATTAGTGTTTCCTTTGCCCGAAATCTCGTGCTTTCAGTGGCGATCACGGTGGGACCCTGTCCCCTGGTTTTAAAATCATAGAAACTGATTAAATTTTTGTGTTTGTGCTTGACAGGTACATTTTTTTGTTGCAGACTGCTATTCGTCTCTGGCTGTGACGAATTCTTTACTGTAATTCGTCTGACCCTGAGACGAATTCAAATTCATCTCTGGCAGGGACGAATTCTGTTCTGCAATTCGTCTCACAGAGGGACGAATTCCTGCCTGTAGATTTTCAGAGCAAAATTTCAGAAGCAACCGGTCCAGGCAGAGAAGAGGTAGGGATTTTCATGATCTCTGTTAAATTTTCTATTTCTGTTTCTGTTTCTTTAATTGTTTTCATTTAATCCTGCATTGCATTAGGAAAAGTCATTTATGCTTGTTTCATTTTTGCTAAATAAAATGAATCCCACACACTTCACGCAATAACTTTAAACCAAGGAGCTGGTCGTAAGACCCCAGCCCTTGAGCAAGACCAACGGTGGGTTCATCACCACCTTGGCTTAGCTTTGCATCCATTTCCTCGATTGTCACTGTTGTTAGGCGTAAATCCTGACGAAAGCTGACCGAGTGTCGTTGGGGTGATTCCCATGCGCGCGAGGATAAGTCTTCTATGGTAGGTGCCATTAACAGGACAATCCCCCTTCCGTACCACCTACGTACCACGTACCTTCTGCTCTCACGTACCTATAGTCTCCCTCTCGTAAGGGCGGGTATATAGAGAGGTTGGTATATCGGCCTGGTTGGTATATTGAAGGGGCTACCATTTTGGGAGTTATATGAGCCGTCATAATGCATTTAAACGTTCTTCAAAACCTACAAAAACAAAACAAAACATCAAAATGCACTAAACCGGTTTAGGGCACACCAATAATCCTTAAAAGAGATAATCACGGTTTGTGTATGCGTGTGTTTAATTTCGCTTAGTGTAGACAAAAAGAAAAATCATCATAAACGAGATAAAAATCTACTTAGATAGTATAGAAGCAACGCAATGGTGTACACCCGTAGCCAAGCCCAATCAAGGGCAGAAGCTCCGGAAGGTACACAAGAAGCGAGGCACAAGTCGCCTTCGCTTCGAGTCTCGAGGACTTGGTCATACCGCCTTATCGGTCCGGCCTACAAAAGAATCCGATTCGAGAATCCTCGGTGGGGTATGCCCATTCAAAGCGGCCCCTTTCGGGAAGACGCCCTACATGTAGACCTTGATGTAAATAGAGAATCACATTTCGAGGTTAGACATGAGTGGCCACGGCGCGATGGAGCGCTAGAGAGGCACACTATCCATTTGGAGGGACAACGTGGATATGGCGTCCCTTCTTTACCTCCCATCAGGACGGAAAGACAAAATCCGGAGCGCAGGGCTCCTTACATAGGGCGAGCTAACTCCGCCCGCCCCGTCCAAACCCGTGAAAGAGAGTACGAGGAAAGCCATCGCATTCCTCGAGGACAACAAACAGTGCGGGAACCTTGCGTTTCCGCACTTGCTAGGTATCATGATCATACATCAAGGCCAGAGCCTCGAGTACATGTCGCCCACCTCGACAGAGGGAAGCGACCCATTGAAACTTTAGATCAGCAAACTCGAGGCAAACACATAGGAGAAACATTCGAACCTCTTGAGCAAAATAGGGTAGACCAAATTGACCCGATAGTTGCTAGACAGGCCACCCGTCAAGCCCAAATCACGCGGCTTAAACAAAGTCATCAGGAGATAGAGTATCGACACCGCTTGGATAGAGAGCGCATGCAACGCGAAGCGGATGAGTTACGCTATGAACTACCTAAGAGGGAGCCAACCCCTCGCATCCAAAGGGCCGAACAATATGAGAGGCACAATTCGTTGGTGCAGGACAGGTCTCCACGACCTCGTCAAGCTTTGCCTCCGAGATCTTACGGACCCGAGAGGGAGGCCACTCCCCGAAACAATGATGGGTACCTTCGGGCGAGGACTCGATCAAGGTCATAGGTCTCGCCCGAGAGACTCCTCAAGAACTTTATGAGGAGTACGAACGAGAAATAGAATATGCTGAAACTCCCCATCAAGGCGGGAGGATTGCCATTCGGCCACCCCTCCATAGGCCCCCAGTTTACCATAACTTACAACGGGAGCGAACAAGAGAGGAAGAAATAAAATCTTTCGATGCATACCAAGCGCTATTAGAGCGTTTGGAGTCTGTGGAGACAAAAGCTGCTGGGCATCAAAAACCCACATTACGTCAACTCCGTAGTAATCCGGTGCATCCCTCAGTGCCTACACCTCTTTACCCCGAGCACTTCAAGTTGCCTCAATTGGCAATCTTTAAAGGTGAAGAGGACGCACAAGAACACGTTACAAGATTTCTAAGCCAATGCTTCGGCATCCAAGATAATGACGCATTGTTGCTTAGAACGTTCATAACCACATTCGCAGGCCCTACCTCGGATTGGTTCACACAACTACCTAAACACAGCATAAGCAACTTAGATCAATTAGTAGATGCGTTTCTTGAACGCTTTGCCTTCAACACAAGGAAGAAGGCATCACTGAGTGATCTGGCGAGCCTCGAGCAATTTGAGGAAGAAACAATGGCGAGCATATGGGAATCGATGGAGAGCTTTGCTTTCTAAGTTACCCTACTGTCCCCCTATGTCTGATCTCACACAGATGTTCACAAAAAGTTGCTTAAAATCAATCTCTGGTCTATTGTTGCTGCGACAATACGACAACTTAGAAGAAGCTTTGGCGCAAGCCAGAGTTATAGAAGAGATTAAGATAGGCGAAGGCGCAATCGCCAAGCCTAAAAAGAAAGAGTGGAATAAAACCACTAAAATCGGGACAACGCAATCACAACACGCTGCAGTCAACCAAGTTGCGATAAATGTTCCCACGCCTGTGCAAGAAATGCAGCCTCAAAAGGCTAATTACCAGGCAGTGCCTCCTGCTTATGAAAGAGATAATAGAAGACAGGAGCAGAATCAGCGGCGTCGCCCTAGGCGACAATTCACCCCTTACACGGAGTCCGGGGACTCCCTATTTGACCGCTTGTCGGCGGCAAATTTAGTCACTCTGCCAGAAATCCAAAATATAGACCCTAATGCTCCTAAGCCTAGGGGATAGAGAGAGGAATTGTATTGTAGATTCCATAGGCGGAGAGGACACGACTTGAATGGATGCTTTGGAAGTTCAAAGAATTAATCCAAGATTTGATCGACAATAGAACATTGGCCGTGGACAACCCCATAGCGCCAAACAACCAACAAATGGGGGTATTCAAGGACCCTTTGCCTGCCCACGAGGCACAGGCAAAACCACTCCAGATTAACGAGGTGCGACAGAATCTTCCCATGCAAGGATTTGTGGGAATGATTAGCATAGTGACAAGGAACAGAAGGTACCCGGCGAGTTGCCCCCGAGGTAGCTACGAGGGAAGTTCCGACAACATCGCGGCCTCAACAACGCCCAACGCGGTTGCCTCCGCCTAGACCCGAGGTCACGATACGGACCAAACTCACGCGAGTTTGCAGACCACATCGGCTAGGCTGTCCATTTACGAGCTTATTCAATAGTCAGCACCCCATAGGGAAGCTCTTATGGACATTTTAAAAGCCATCGAATTACAACCTCACGAAGCAAATTCTTTCAACAACTTCGTGGGACATGTGAAACAATGTACGGAGCCGGTCATCACATTCAGAGAAGATGAGGTAAAAACGATATCGAATGACATGGCAGATCCACCCCTGCACGTTATCACGCGGGTCAACGGGATTCCGTACAAGAGAGTGTTGGTAGATGCTGGCTCGTCCGAGTAACATCATTACCACTGCGGCCTTAAAACATTTGAAGGCTGCCGACCTCTCACATCACGAGCCTCCACGTACACACTGCGAGCTTTCAACGATGCAATATGCTCGACGGTCGGCACGGTTGTTCTGCCTATCCGGGTAGGACAAAAGTCAATACCTAAACTGTGCCATGTGTTAGAAGGCGAGATGGCTTATAATATCCTGCTAGGGCGGCCTTGGATCAGGGACATGAAGTGTGTCCCTTCGATCGCCCACCAGTGCTTAAAGTATGCTTATGAAGGAGAAATACATGTAGTCCCAATGGACTTAGAGCCCTTCAAGTATTGCAATGCGGTACAATTCATGCCTCAATCGACCCTCCCTTCAACACATTTGGATTTCCAGTTAAATCCATCTAAACAGGGTCCAATACCGTAGGCACCACTGGTGACCAACAAGGCAAAATCCCAGCCAGGTGAGACTTCATCACCTGCTCCTTCATCATCAACGCCACCTATCATGGCCCAACAGAAGGACAAGGGAAAACAGATCATGGAAGAGGTTAAACCCTTAGAAGAAAGGTTGCCCACAATCTCAACGGTATCAACGGAGGAAACACCAAGCACAACAGAAACTAAGACTCCTGAACCACCAAACATGGAATGGACTCAGGAAGGACTACCGTTTCCTCCCACCCAATCATCAACAATCTCTGTTGAAATGGCCAGTACGGGCCTGGGGGAATATTTAGTGCAAAATGTTGTGGCGACGCCGGCATTGGAGTCGGTACAAGACATGGGAAGACCTCGCCTTCCCATAGGGACTAGTTGTTCCTCTAGGCTACCCTCCAAACCAGACGAATTTCGTGTATGGGGGCCTTGATCATGGTCTTGAACCATGCCAACAAAAGGAAGCAGACGAAGAGCCTTTTGTTGAAAACATCAACTATCTGTCAAACCCAGATTTTGCCCTAAAATATCTCGGTCAATGCAATTGGCATGGATACGGGCTAGGCAGATATGAGCAAGGGATGCGGGTCCTTTGCCAACCAAGATATCGGATGCCATATGACAAGTCAGGAGTAGGGTTCAACCACCCCCTGCCCTTAGACATCTTGGTTGAAAATATGCAAAGCCTAGAAATAGGCAACAAGAGGGATTGGCACAAGATTCATATGCCAATCCAAATACAGAATACACATTGGGAGACTACCTCCCATGGTCAACAAACACCCTTGGAAACGAGCAGTAATCCCTCTCCTTTGCTAGAGAGAGGGAAAGTTCGAGAGATTAATCCTCAAAGAGAACATCAACGACTTTCGGACATCTTTCTGAAGTTGTTCCCCTTAGAGGTTCCAGATGAAACAATACAGTGTCAAGGGAATCAGGTCCCTCCACCAAGAGTGGAACAACCACAATGGGACCAGATTAACTTATTGGAACAAGGAGGGTCCTCAACGTCGCAAGCAACAGTTGCTGAAGAGAATGAACATTTTTGGGTCTCCGAAAGTGATTCGGAAGATGAGGCCGAGATGGACTATCTCGGACATGCGCGACGACATCACCGCCCTTTAACTCATGAAGATCTAATGGGACAGATGGGCATACGGTTAGGGCATGAATGGTGGGTAGACCCTGCAAGGTGGGACCAAGTATTGGATCCATGGCTCCAAATTCAAGATGAGCATCGTCCACCTCGAGATCCCATCATGACATCAGTGTCGAGAAAAGACCCTGCCATCCTTTTCGCAAATAGGGACGAATTCGCACCTAGGGAAGATCCATTCGTGCCCGTTCCCGTAGAGCCAGATCCAGAGTATAGGGAGCATCTAAAAGAATCGAGCTATCACACCCGCGGTTATGGAGACCAAATTCATTCCATCCACATGATCTCCATTGATTTGACCGCACCCATCCGCAATCCGGCCGATCCATCACAATCATTGCACCTAGACATAGATGCCATCGACCGGGATCGCGTCAATTCACCTTTATCACCATCAGAGTACTGGCCTTTCGGTGAAATGCTTCATTCCACCCCAAGGACAACTCAGGATATTTTTCAGGCTGAAGAGGGACCCGAGGTTCCAAACGCAGATCTAAACTCAGCTAATGATATCCATTTGATCCCAACTCCACATCAGTTGGAGGACGGATCCCACATGTCAGTCGAGGAAACGATTGACGTAGACATCGGCTTAGACCCAACGAATCCACAGATTATCAAGCTGGGGGTAAGTCTTTCCCCCGAAGAGCAAGCCGAATACATCGCCCTTCTCAAAGCGAAGAAGGAAGTTTTTGCATGGTCATACAGAGACATGCCGGGACTAGACCCGCAGCTAGTCACGCATAATTTAACGCTTGATCCGACAATCAAGCCCGTAAAGCAAAAACTACGAAAGATGCACCCAACAGTGGCCTTGATGGTCAAAGATGAATTACAAAAGCTGTTGGATGCACAGTTTGTCATCTGCGTGGATTATCCGCCATGGCTGTCCAACATGGTTCCCGTCAAGAAGCCCGACGGGAGGATTCGCATATGCACCGATTTTTGAGACCTAAACAAAGCGAGTCCTAAGGATGATTTCCCCTTGCCAAGCATCGACGCGCTAGTAGACGCTACAGCGGGTCATGAAATGCTCTCCCTAATGGATGGCTTCTCGGGATACAACCAAATTCGTATCAATCCTGAAGACCAACTTAAAACGGCGTTCACAACGCCTTGGGGGACATTTTGTTATAAGGTCATGCCTTTTGGCCTTAAAAATGTTGGCGCTACCTACCAACGTGCCATGACATATATCTTCCATGATTACATGCACAAAACTATGGAAGATTACATGGATGATTTGTTAGCCAAGTCTCTTTTGCGCTCAGATCATCTCGGTGACTTAAGCAAGATCCTCGATCGCCTCATAGAGCATAAGGTCAAATTGAATCCCAAGAAGTGCGTATTTGGCGTCACATCTGGAAAACTCTTGGGTTTTATAGTCTCAAAATGAGGCATCGAAGTGGACCCAAAGAAAGTCAAGGCAATCCTTGAAATGGCTCCCCCAACTACCATCAAGCAGCTCAGAAGTCTGCAAGGAAAGGTCGCGTCGATTAAACGCTTCATAGCGCAATTATCTGACAAATGCCGACCCATGAACAAATTATTGCACAAGGGAGTTACATTTCATTGGGATGACGAGTGCCAGTCAGCCTTTGACGAAATCAAACAATACTTGGCTTCGCCGCCGGTATTGGCACCACCTAGACCAGGAGTGCCGTTCTACTTATACATCTCGGCCTGCGAGGTGGCACTGGGCGCCATGCTAGCCCAAAAGAATGAACTTCACAAAGAACGAGGCTACTTACTATCTTAGCCGCACCACGGTCGATTACGAACTTAACTATGCATACGTTGAGAAACTACGCTTGGCGGTGGTGTTTGCTACCAAAAGCTACGCCACTACATGTTGAGCAACACTACGTATGTTGTGTCTAAGGAGAATCCATTGCGATACATGATGAGTCGTACTTATCATAGTAGTCGCACGGCGAAATGGATCATGTTGTTGACGGAATTTGACATTGAGTTCATTGGGCAAAAATCTATCAAAGGACAAGTCATAGCCGATCAACTAGCAGAGGCTCCTCTTGAAGACGATCAGCCTCCGGTCATAGAACTACCCGATGATGGGGTCTTCCATGTCTCGGAATCGCCGGATTCTGATGAGCACGAGTCACGGGCCGACATAACCCTATTCTTCGATGGTTCTAAATGCGAGCAAGGTGGTGGCACGGGAATTGTATTCTTCACACCGCAGGGCGCTCCAATGCCCCTGTCATTTAAATTAAACTTCCGAGTGCACCAACAATAATGCAGAATATGAAGCCTTGCTCCTAGGTCTTCAGACAGCAATCGCCATGAACATCAAACGATTGAATATCTTTGGTGATTCGTTGTTAATAGTCAATCAAGTCAAAGGGGTATATCAATGCAAATGCCCAGTTCTGAAGGCCTATAAAGCCCTCGTGGACAAATTCCTGGCAAAACTTGAGTGGTACGACATCGAGGCACTCCCTCGATCATCGAATCATTTTGCGGACACAATGGCCTCCTTGGGGTCACTAATCCCGCAAGACCTTTCCGGTGATATGACAACTATTCAAGTCAAAACCTTATCGCAATCCGTGATGGAGCGTGCAAGCTCAGACTTGACGCCAGGAATCCACATGATCCAGATTGAACCATCCTCGGATAAGTTCTTTCGAATCCGAGATCGTCTGAAACGTGCCAACTAGGGGTCCTTGTTTTCCCCCACTCCCACTAATAGCAACACAACGCTATTCTTACAAGTTCTATCCCATTCAGCATTTGTTAGGGAAGAACTTCGAAAGGGATTGGCTGTTCATACTGTCGAGGTTTCGATCAACGGGACTGGTATTTACCCATTAGAGACTACCTCAAGTTAGGTAATCTTCCCTTTGGATTGACGCACGCCGCAAAACGAACATTCAAGCAGAAAGCGGCTAAGTATGTCTTGATAGGAGACATTTTGTATCGTCGCAGCCTATGACGGAATTCTTCTTCGTTGTTTGGACCGGCAAGAGTCCACTTGGGCGATCGCCCAAGCGCACGACGGTACATGTGGTGGCCACTTTAGTGGTATGGCCATCGCAAAGCGCATTCTCCGCATGGGCTATTATTGGCCATCTTTAGAGCGAGATTGTTGCGAATATGTCAAGAAGTGCGTGAAATGTCAACATCATGCCAATTTGATGCACGTACCTTCCCAGGCCCTACAGACAGTCCAGTCTGCTTGGCCATTTTGCGTAGTGGGGCCTCGATCTAATCGGAAAGATCTCCCCTGCATCGTCAGGCCGTCACACGTTTATCATAACGGCCACAGAGTATTTTACCAAATGGGTGGAAGCAATTCCGTTAACCTCAACGAAAGGACCCCGCATTGTGGAGTTCATCTTGCATAACATCATATGTCATTTTGGTATTCCATCCAAAATAATATCGGATAATGGGCCATCATTCAAGAACAAAGACGTGCGTGCTTTGACCACAAAGTACAAAATTCAGCACAACTTTTCAACGCCCTATTATCCGCAAGCAAACGGGCAAGCGAGAGGCATCAAACAAAACACTAGTGGCCATCCTTAAAAAGACAGTCAGAGACAGTCATAAGGATTGGCACATACAAATCCCACTTGCCCTTTGGGCTTACCGCACTAGCGTTCGGACGCCAACTGGGGCAACTCCGTTTTCGCTCGTGTATGGCTCAGAGGCAGTAATGCCTCTCGAGTTGGAAATTCCTTCCCTTCGCATATCAATGCAGGAGTTCATCGATGATGACACTACGTGGCAGGCCCGGTTAGACCAACTTACGTTGCTTGACGAACGACGCGTGAATGCTCTCGAGCACTTACGTATCTATCAAGAGCGGCTTAAGAAAGCTTACAACATGAAAGTTCACCTAAGGGACTTTCGGGTTGGTGATTTGGTTTTGAAGGAAAACCAACGGAACTCTAATTTGCCGTCCCACCTAAGGGACAAGTTCGCGGCAAATTGGTTAGGTCCATATGTCATTGATAGCAAAATAGGACCCGGGACGTACCGGCTAGCTTCTCTTGACGGTATCAAGGAAACGAGAACCCTTGAATATCAGTCATTTGCGACCATTTTATATCTAAGAGAGCCATATCCCAAAAATGCTCCAAGGATCCATAAAATCGCTTGGTCAAAAACAAAAAGCTCCAAGGATTATCGCAATCACTTGGTCAAACCAAAAAGCTCCAAGGATTATCGCAATCACTTGGTCAAACCAAAAAGCTCCAAGGATTATCGCAATCACTTGGTCAAACCAAAAAGCTCCAAGGATTATCGCAATCACTTGGTCAAAACCAAAAAGCTCCAAGGATTATCGCAATCACTTGGTCAAACCAAAAAGCTCCAAGGATTATCGCAATCACTTGGTCAACACCAAAAAGCTCCAAGGATTATCGCAATCACTTGGTCACCCAAAAAGCTCCAAGGATTATCGCAATCACTTGGTCACCCAAAAAAGCTCCAAGGATTATCGCAATCACTTGGTCACCCAAAAAGCTCCAAGGATTATCGCAATCACTTGGTCACCCAAAAAGCTCCAAGGATTATCGCAATCACTTGGTCACCCCAAAAGCTCCAAGGATTATCGCAATCACTTGGTCACCCAAAAAAGCTCCAAGGATTATCGCAATCACTTGGTCACCCAAAAAGCTCCAAGGATTATCGCAATCACTTGGTCACCAAAATGCTCCAAGGATGTCCACAATCACTTGGTCAAAAATAAATAAAAATAAAAAATAATCAAAAACAACAAAAATTTGCATCTCATATCTAGGCATACTCAAATTCATCAATCGAGAGCTCTTCTCGCACCTCATATTCATATTCACAAAAATCAATCCATCAAAAATACAAAAATATGTAGCTGCATTAAGCATTGCATCCATACATTGCATATTTGTGGTTGTATAGGTCAAAGGCACCATAGGCTGTAATTGCTCTGATAGACCATCTTATTCCACACTGTTCCATTTTACAAAAACAACAAAAACACCATGCATTGCTTTTACCACACTAGAGTCAGTGGTCTTTTAATGTATCAAGAGTTTTCATGATTCAGTCATCATTTTGCTCTTTAGCTATGTAATGTATCAAGTCAGACAGATTTTACGAAGGTAGAGTTACACTTGAAATACACCTTGTTACGTAACATCCCAACACAAATTAAAACACATAAAACAATTCCTAAGTTGTGTGAACGAAAGATGAAACTCGCATGTAATCCAAGTCACCAAAAGCGAAACGGTTATCTTGCTCATCCCCCTGTGCGAATGACCCCAAGAATGCTGAGAGTTGGCAAAAGGACAAGCATCCTCCCTACCCAATTCCCTAAGAATCCCTAGTTCTCAATAGTTGCAAAACATCAAAAATTTGCAAAACGTCAAAAATCAAATATTTGACATCATACAGTGCACACATCAAACGGCACAAACGATAGTGATTTTCATCACTCCATCTCCCCAATCCCTTGCTCAAAAGAAAAACAAATCAAAATAAACAGTGATCTTATCACTACAAACGAGCAAGTATCCCAATACAATTGAAGAAAAGAAGGGAGTGGAACTTGAATCCCTGGAACTCTCAGCATTCTAAAAGGTCATAAGGCAAGCCTCAGTACCGATTTGGTTGATAGCCTATCGATAACTGGCGGTAAACCTCTCGCATGACGATATATCTGTCACATTAACTTGCGTACAGATCAATGTTTGCATGTGGATGAGCTAGCTTATGGCATCTTGGATAACACCGTAGATTAATCTAACTAAATACAACAAAGGAGTTAGTGGAGCTAATTAGGTGATCCTCAGTACAGGTTCGGTTGAAAGCCCATCGCAGCTTGGCGGTATCCTGATAAATACCACAATAATGAACTCAATTGCACACACGGGGATGTGAAATAGATGGGTCAAAAACAAGTCCGATTCATACTTTGTTCAAAAGTCTTGTAAGACAAAGTACAGTCGTGGCTAGTGAGTTAAAATGTCTGAGTCTCGAGAAAACCTTAGCTACATTTCTAAACCAACTGAGCTACTTTTCATCTTTGCAATACCATCCGAAAATACAAAAAGAGAAAACCACATGTATACATACAAGAGTCATACACCATAGCAATCGCCTAAAAACAAAATAAACAGAATCCTAACAGTCTATGGTGCCATAGCCAAACATCACAAATTTCATTCATCCATTTCACTTTGCATATCAAAAAGAAATCAAAAACATTTGCATTCATCATAACATAAGCATTCATCAAAATAAATAAACATGCATACATCCATAGTCATTAGCCATCATGCATAAAAAAAAATCAAATCATCACATGTAAAAAACCACAAATAAAATCGGTATATATATATATATATATTTTTTTTTCGTCAAAAAAAAATGCCCGAGGCTACAAAACTGGTCCTCAGACCCCGCAATCATATCCAAAAACCCAACCTAAGGCGTCGACCACCATGATCACGTAGGATCGGTGCGACGGGAACTACCCCCCGTGGTGTGGGTCCTATGGGACCCTACAGGGCGGCTACTGCCAGCCCCCGCATCATGCCTGCTACCGCCTCCCTCATCTAATCGTCGACGACGAGATGATGTTGACTGCTCAGTCGCACTATCCCTCGTCCGCCGTGAAGATCCACTGACCGAGGGCTCAGGTAGCCGCCCACCAAGGCGGATGACCTCCCTCTCCAACTCTATCCGGTGCCGACACCACTCTGCCTCTCGTCGATGATAGTATGACACCGCATCGTCGCGCTGTGCCAGAACCCTATCCCGCTCTGCCAGCTGAGCCCGTAGGAGATCCCTCTCCCGTAGCGCGTCCCCCAGCTCCCGCCTCGCATCCCCCAACTCCAGATCCCGTATCCGTAGTAGCTCTGTCAGTCATGCATTTTCAGCGCGTATCTCAGACTCCACCTCCTCTGTATGCCGCTGACGAACAGGACCCTCTGGAACAGCAGCCTGCTCTGGCTCCCACTGCTCCTCCACGTCCTGCATGTCCGACTGATCCGGAGCGCCCAAGACTACATCCTCATCCCCCACATCCAACATGTCCGCATCATCCAACGGACCTCCCCAATCATCCCCTGCTGCCTCAGCACCCTCCACTGCCGCCTCCGTGCCTCCCAGTGGCCCCTCTCCTCTCCATCGCCGTAGTACCCACCACGAGTCATACTCGGTGGTAGTCCCGACGTCATCTACGTCCGGGACGTCAATAACCGCATCTGACTCCTCGCCCAATGGCGCGGTGACCGGTGGATCTAAATCCCTCTCATCTCCCCACCGTCGATAGACCACGGGCTCACCAGGCAACCCCTGCTGCACCCCAAACTGTCGTGTAACCCGGTTGTATGAAAAGAACTCATGCTCCGTCCCGTGCCTCCCAGTCAACCACCGCTCCCTACGTACCCGACGGAGCCACTCTCCAGCCTCTGGCCAGGCTGGACAGTCCCGATAAGGGCACCAAAACACCTCCCCTGGAGTGAGCCGAGAAAAGGCATCGGTATAGTGCTCTACAGCACCTGCCCATCGTCGACTCTGCCCCTGCTCCGTAGACCGCCGCCACAAAACTGCATAGCCTATCTCCGTGTCATCCATCGCCACCCGAGTCATCCACGGTAACCCGGTCGGCCTCTCCACTGCTATGTCTTGCCAACCCTGACATCTGCAGCGAGATAGCTTCTGCTGACCCCCTTCCGCTGCCGACAGCGGACCCCATACAGCTCCCCGTAGAGCTGTGCCAACAATGTCTGTCCCCACCTCAAAATCAGTGGTGCCCCTATCGGGCACTCTACCAACTGCCATACCAAATCCAGTAGGTTCCACGGGAACCTCGCGCTGACGAATCAGGTAGAAGCATGTTAGAAATGAGGCCCATCAAGAATGCGTGCCTCACTCCTAACACCCCCCTCTCCTGCCACCAGCCAACAAAAATCCCGCCAGCCTGGTAGTCCACCTCGGCTGTCTCCATTGGGTTCGTTACACCCAGCCGCCCCCCATGCCCAAAGCATCTCGTAAGTACAGCAGTTCGCTGATCACGCGGCGATGACCTAATGGGCAATCCATCTATCGGAATCCGAAGCAACCGATAGACATCCTCCAAAGTCACAGTCATCTCCCCTGTCGGGAGATGGAACGTGTTGGTCCGCGGATCCCAAAGTTTGATCAGGGCCATCAGATAGGCCTGATCCGGGACCACAGGCTCCAGTCGAGACACCTGCTTGAGCCCAAGGGCATCAAGCCATTCCCAATCACCATCAGTCAGTGCACCCCGCGCCTCAGTAAAGGCGGTAGGTACACGGTACCGGCTCCTAACCTGCAAAAGAAAACAATTCAACAAAAAAAATTAAAAATCATGGAAAAGAACTGTACAGCATAAAAAGAAAATTCAAGTAGTTGTCTTCAATCAGGTTTCAGGATTTAAGTTTTAAAACACATTTTGAAAAACAACATCACAAAAACAATTAAATAAAACAAGTGCAAATTTAAACAAAAATAAACTCTAGAAGACACTTACAGGTTTCGCCTCGGCTCCGCCGCTCGAACCAGTTTGTGCACTCATGATGGCAAAAAGAATTCCAGCAGCGCTTCGCTTCGCAGAATTACCTCCTCCTCCCAGAGCTCCAAAATCGCAAGAAAAAAATGACACAAATGAGCCCAAATTCAAGTTTTGGCCCTTAAATAGGCCTTTTGAGCTGGAATTCGTCCTTGACTGGGACGAGCGCTCTGGTTAGCGCTCGTCCCACCCAGGGACGAATTCTCCAGCTAGAATTCGTCCCACCCAGGGACGAATTCAGGCCAAAACTTCAAAAACATCAAAAAATGATCAAAAATGAACTCAAAACAGACAATAAACTTGCCCGATAGGAGTGCTACTGCACCTGACATCTGGGGCATACAAAAAAGACATTGGGGTCACAAAATTATCACAATCCTACTCCCTAAGAAGGCTACCATAGCCGGACCGCTCCACGGGAAGACAAATTACGACAATTTAATCCCAAAATGTGTCACAAAAAACAACAAAACAACAAAAACAATAAAAAATGCAACATAAAAACAAAGCAATAAGCATTGCTGGACACAAGTGCTCTTGCACTTAACCTCTTGGCATAGAAAATCGATGTCGGGGTTCAAATTGTCACTCTCCTACTTCCCCAAGAAGGCTACCATAGCCGGACCGCTCCACGGGAAGATGGGTTTTTGATGATTTCACCCCATTATGGCATCACCAAAAGGGTTAACACCCACCAAAAATAGGTCCAAATGTTGGAAAAATTGCACATTCTTAAACGATAAACCATCTAAAGGCACCCTTGCACAAGTCATCTTGGGTCAAGCGACTCGTCGCTTTTCTCATGAAGGTCATTCCCTCATCGATTCGTCGCTTGAGGGGGTAGTCACACTTAGTCACCAATCAACAATCACACACCCAATTAAGGAAAACGACATGCATTCAAAGAATCATTGACAAAGACAATCACGCTCCTGCTTGGGGCGGTAAACAAGCAACAATCAAATCAATCAAACACTTGGCATTTCGTGAATCATGAACACAAGGTTCCCCTGAGGATAAAAGGTTGCGCCCTTTGCCTAATCATGGCTGATCAATGTCCAAGCTCAAGTCACACCTCACCAAAATAGGTTAACACTTGAAATCAAACTCCTTAGCTCGTCAGAAGCAAGGATTCAAGAATGCATGCCCTTTCCATGCTTGGGGCATCAAAAGTTGGTTAGGTTACCAAGAAACCCTAATCATTAGTGCTTTGGTTATCTATTTTTGCTCGGTGCTGCGCTATGCACAGCGCATCCCAAAAAGGGGCATCTGTAGACACCAAAACAGCACCAATCCGATTATGTGACTGCAAACACTGATCGCTTTGACAAACACAGCCCCCAGGGCAGCCCTCAGAGGTCAAACGGTGGTCCTAACCACTTTCATAGCAATTTTGTAAGGTCAGGAAGCAATTTGGCACATTTAGACACTTTGCTCGCTATTCGTCTCACCCGGGGACGAATACTAACTGGAATTCGTCTCACCCGGGGACGAATTCTGAAATCGTCTCACGTAGGGACGAATTCCGAGTTTAACGGGCAAAAAGAAGAATGGTGCCAAGTGGCAGCCCGGGACAGATCGGTTGATGACTCTGCCTCGCACGCGTGTGTGGGTGGATAGATAGGCCGTTAGAGGAGCTGTCACAAGGGCGATTATGAGAGCCCAAGTCATGGAGGACTCCCCTCCCTCATGGGAAGACATGACCGCCACATGGCACCTATGACCAACACATGGCACTTATGCTTCCCTCTCAAAAGAGACCCCATGGGTCTATAAAAGGTGGGACTTTTCTCACCCAAAAGGACAGATTGGAGGAGATTTCAAGCAACGAAGTGCTGTCCGAGTTGAACACCCACTTGCATCCCCTTTGATTCACCTTCTCACATCCACCAATCTCTTTTGCAAGGGAGGTTGTTGGGTGGCTTTTGGAAGCTTGAATCTGACCCAAATCCAACATATGGACACCTTAATCAACCAATTTGCAGACATCCCAATCCTAAGAGGTTTTGGGCCCATCCCTAGTGGATTGGCGCCAAGATCAAGTGCCAACGGTGGGAGGCCCACTTGGGCACCCCCGCACTTTCTAAGTTTTATTCCAAAAGCATTCTAGATTATTGTTTCAGGTTGCATCTCATGTTATTCTGTTTGGTTAACTCATAGCTTCAATTTCATAACATTTTGATCAGATTTTATCATGCCTTTTGTCGCTTTGTTGTCCTACTAACTTGCAGGTGGCGACATCGAATTCCCGAGGATAGAGGCCAAATTGGGAGAATCCGACCATCTGGGTCGTCCCAAAATGGCCCCAATTACATAACCCCTCTGTTTGCGGGCGTTTTGCAGGTCTCGGGATTCGACATTGGAGCGGCATCGGGTCGGCTTTTCCAACACGAAGAATTCGTCCCACCCGGGGACGAATTGCGATCGAGATTCGTCCCGCCCGGGGACGAATTCCGGTTGAAGGCAGATTGGCCGACTGTCTCGGTGGCGGTGGCCTTACGGTGATGTTTTCTGTCCTCTGTCGGGTTTTCGGGTCATTTAGAGTCATTTTACTCACTGTTTCGGACAAATGTTTGCATGCATCTTTTGGCGATTTTAGAGAACAAACACTTCTTATGTGCGGTAGGTGCTACCGACATCTTCGTTGTTTCTTTGTTCGTAGGAGGAGCAGCAGAGGTCAAAGACTCATCGACATCAGCGACGGCATCATCTTGGCCCGTCCATTTCAAGTGTGGGCACGCGGAAAGAGGAACCTTAAGTCTCGATTGTAGTCAAATTCTTTTAACGCTCCTAGCCCCTGAAAAGGGAGGAGGCGTATTTGTAACAGAGATCAAGAAAGTTTAATGAAAGGGCTGTGTTTTCTCCATTTGCTTGTGTCTCTTCCAATGCGTTTCTTTCATTTCATGCAATTTACATTTCTAGGACTTAAGCGTATTTGATTTTGAATGCATCGCAATTAGTGTTTCCTTTGCCCGGAATCTCGTGCTTTCATTTATAATTTTCCTTTTACCTCTGTGTTGTTTTGTCCCATGCTCAAGGTTGAAAGTGGTCTTAGAAAGTTGGATACTTTCTTCTTTTGATGTTGTCTTGTTGTGAAGCTAGGTAATTTAATCAATTTTAGTAGTTATAATTTGTAATTGGATTAGACATCCTCTCTTTTCTGCCCTACCTTGCTCTCTCTGTTTTATTTCTAAAAGGTTCTCATTTTTATTTTCTTTAAAATTATTTATTCATTTAATATGCTAAAATATGAAGAGCTAAATCAAACAAAATATAAATTTGATTGATAAACCAAAAAAACAACAGATAAAATTTGAACCCCCTTGTAGGTACATAGGCAGTCCACTTGAAACTATTCCAAAAGTGGAAAAGAGCGAGGACATTCAACCCAACCCTGTAACTCACACCTTGGATAACCAGTAAGATCCTAAAGTGAGAGGGAATTTATTCCTATTAAATATTATTTGTTTTTTCAATTTACTCTCTGTAGGGTGTGCATGAAAGTCGAGCCAACATAAATTGGCGCTAGAAGGAGGGCTTGAACTTGTGTTTGGTATTTTTTTTAGATAATTAGTTAGGCTGGATTCTTCCTTCAGAGTAACTAGGTCCCACCCAAGAGCTAGAGATCTCCTTGTGTCTGAGTTGGAAACCCCAAGGAGAAGTAATCTTAGGAAGGCTAGATCTTTGTCCAGCATAGTTTTATCTCTATTAGTGCTTCCTCCAAATATGACTTAGAATCTTACCATTAATCAAACAATCATGGACAACTGGTTGGGTTCAACTGCTTTGAATATCCTTGGTGCAGCCCATGATTTACCGAGAAACCTTGAGAAGTATCTTTCTACATATAGACATGATGGATTTAGGATAGTAGAAGAGCACTTGGTAACTTTTAAAAATTCTTTGGAATTATTAAATGTGCAGCATGAAGATATGGCTTGCAAATTATTCTTGTTCACTCTCCAAGAAGGAGCATATGATTGGTTCTTGAATCTTACAAATGACTCAATCACCAACTGGAATGATTTTGAAAAGGTTTTTGTGTCCCAATTTGGTCAAGTGATTGATCCCAGCATCCTATATCAGCAATTTTCCAACATTAGAAGATATTCGAGTAAAACTATCATGTCTTTCAATGTGAGATTCTAGAAAGCTTATGGCAGGATGACAGGTCATTACATCCCAAGTACAAATTTAGCCCTAGATATTTATAAGAATGCTTTCGATCAAATAACCTCTATTTTCCTGAAAAGAGACACCAATATCACAAACTTGACAAAGGCTTATAAGGAAGCTCTAACTCTTGAAAGGTAGTTGGGACCTCAGCCTATGAATAGTCCTTTGATACCCTTTGTTACACAAAATACACTAGTGTTGAATCCCATTTCACATTAGATGTTATTTCCAACATGTCAAACTCCACCCAAGAAAAAATCATTTTCCTTGGCACACTGGGCATGTGTAGAATGTGAAGAAAATTTTAAATAAAACTGTGGTTGAGGAAGTTACAAAGATGGTCCAAAATTTGGCAAACGACTTCTTGAATTTCAAGAGGCAAGTGTCTACAGGAGAAAATTCAAACTAGTTTCCTTACCAATAAAATAGATTTTCGAGACCTCTGTATGAACCTAATAAGGATTATAACAAAGGAAAGGGGCCTGAATTGAACATTTGTGACTTGGATTTACCTAATTGGTGTAGGATTCATGAAACATCCCAACATGGGGAACTAGATTACCTAGAATTCTGTAATTCTTTTGAAGCTTTGTCTTGTGAATTCAATTTTCTTAAAAATATTTTTTTTTTGATGTTGCTAGTTCATCCAAACATAGTACTACTATGGTGTTGGATTCATTCACTTTTCTGAATGAGTTTGAAAATATTGTAGAAGTGCCTATGGATGAAGTGCAGGCTTTTCAACAGTACATAAGAGATAATTACAATATTAGAAATAAAATTTTGGAGCCCAACACTACATCTACACCTCCCAAAAATTGTCATAGTATTCCTCCTGATCCTTCTCCAAATAATAATCCACCTCCACCCAAGGGGGGAGATCCAAAAGTGCAGGATGGATTTGTTGCTCCACTCAATAGAGGGTATAATATAGTGGAGGACATGAAGAAAATCAAGGCTAACATCACCCTTCATGAGCTAGCTCAGATCACTGAACAAAGAGATAATTTGATTAAAACTTACTCTGATCCCTTCACTAAACCTCTAGAAAAGAGGAAGAAAATTGCAAATGCCAATATGGCCATCTACAAAAAGATTGAAGTTCCACCTTTCCTATTAACAGTCCATATATTTGAAAAAAACTTGCATAATTGTCTAGTGGGCTCTGGTGCTTTAGCCAATGTCATACCTCTAGCCATTTACCAACAATTGGGATTAACTCCTGTGAAGTCTTAGAGGAGAGTCATTCAATTGGATAAAATTGAGGTCAAGGTAATAGGTGAACTTCAAGGCATACACATCCAATTAGCATCTAGGCTAAGAGCACAACACAAAATTAATATTCAGGTGGTAGATATTCCTGTGGGATTTGGAATATTTCTAAGTAGAGATTGGTCAAAATCTCTAAATGGGTATTTGGCCACAAATTTTTCACACATGTGGTTACCCTAGAAAGGTGTAGCAAATTACTTAAGAATTGATAGGGAACCTCGGTATAAGCTCATGATAATTGAATACAATTTTAAGAATGAGACTGTTAATTTTACTAATACATATGTGGGGGTTTATAATTTGAAAACTACACAAAAGGTAAAACTAGTTAAGGTTCCGACTGATCATGATAATTATATTTGGAATCTTCATGTTTATGGAGCTAAATCCAAGCAAGGATATGGTATGGGGTCTATTCTCAAAGGTGGTCACAATCAAACATATTTTATGTCTTACCGTTTATAGTTTCCCTATACCAATAATTTAACTGAGTATGAGGTACTAATACTAGGGTTGAAATTTTCTTTAGATAAAAATGTGAAAAATATCCAAGTTTTTACGGACTCTAAGTTGTTAGCCAATCAGGTTAAAGGTAAGTTTGAGTGCAAGGCTTCTTACCTAAAAATATACAAACATCGAGTTTGGGATCTCATAGAGGATTTTAATGCTTTCAATCTGATCCATATTCCCAAGGAAGAAAATTCATGTTCATTTGTTTTGGCTTCATCAGATACCAATCTAAAACCCTTGGAAGAATTTAAATGGGAAAATTTTTTAGTGGAATTAATTCCTTGCCCTTTTGTTTCGGATAATGTAGATAGATTTCAAGTATTTTTTGATGACCATCAGATTACAAATTTCTTACATAATACAAATGCATTTGAAAAAAATATAATTGATGATGGCCAAAGGGATACTATGATTGAATATTTTGATGATGACGGGGGAGTATTGAGGCTAAAAAGCAATAGGATTCCTAGGGGAATATGTAGAACTTGAGAGGCTATTTGACAATAATTGTATTAAAAAAGGATAAATTTTGGAAGTTCTATGACCATGACAGGGAATGAGACTAAAAATTTAAATCTAGGAATCGAAGGGGATCCCAAGCATGTTCAATTGGCTAAGTCCTGTGACCTTGTAATTAAAAGAGGTCTCACGGAGTTGCTACATAGGTCCAAGGATGTTATGACCTGGTCTTATAAAGACCTAAATATTTTTTATCCGAAAGTGTACACGCATACACGCATACTATACCATGAAAGAGTTATGTAAACCCTTTTGACAGAAACAGAGGCATGTTAACTCCTTTTTGGAACCTCTCATTTTGAAAGAGGTAGAAAAATTGTTGAGTGCTACCATTATTTTTTCTATCAAGAATTCTCCCTGGGTAGCTAATTTAGTGTTGGTTAGAAAGAAGAATGGGAAAATACACTTGTGCATAAATTTTAGGAATCTGAATAAGGCTTCTGAAAAGGATAATTATCCTTTGCCTTCCATGGATGATGTACTACAAATTGTGAATGGTTCACATACAACTAGATATTGGTGGAAAGAGAAGATCAAATGAAGTCTGCCTTCACAACAAAATGGGGCACCTTCACCTACAAGAGAATGTCGTTTGGATTGATAAATGTTGGAGCCACCTTCCAAAATGTAATGGATCATGCCTTCAAAGGTCTCATGGGCAAGTGTATTGTGGCATACATGGATGACTTGACAATATTTTCTAAATCTCAATTTGGTCATGTCAAACACTTGGAGTCTATTTTTGACAAATGTAGAGAATTTGATATTTCTTTGAATCCAAAGAAACGTGTTTTTTGTGTAATTGAATGAGAACTCCTTGGCCACTTAATCACCAAATATGATATTTTTGTGGACCCTGAGAGAGCCGAGGCCATATCAAATATACCCTTTCCCAAATCTAAGAAAGAGTAAAAATTATTTTTTAGGAAGATTAACTTTGTTAGGAAGTTCATTTATGGCTTTGTTGAAATAGTCAAACCACTCAATGATATGTTAAAGGAGACTGCTCATATTGTTTGGTCAATAGAAGCCAAGGTGGCATTTCAAGAGATTAAATTTGCTATCCAATAAGCCCCATTTCTGGTAAGTCCATATTTTAGTGCAGATTTTTACCTGTGCTCTTTTTCTTTTAAACATACACTTGCTGCAATTTTAACTCAATGAAGGGAAATAGGGGAGCACCCAATTTGCCTTCAAAAGTACCAATATAAAGGATGTTGAGTTGAAGTACTCTCATTTAAATAAAAAACCCTATGCTTTAGTGAAAGAAGTTAAATAGTTCAGGCATTACATTCTGAGGAGCAAAGTTCATGCCATAGTCCTTGATCTAACTGTTAAATATTTGTTAAGTCAAAATTATTGGGTGAACTAAGGGGTAATTGGACCACAAAATTTTAGGAATTTGACTTAGAAATTTGACCTGGTAAATTAATCAAAGGCCTTGGTCTATCCCAAAATATCATTGAAATACCTGTAAAGGAAGAAATTAACCATCTGGACTCTAGATTGGATGATTGGTATGGGGATATTATCCATTTGTTGAAATTCAAGAATTGCCCACCTCACCTGAATAGAACTCAAAGAAGAGCACTGAAGTTGAAATTTGTTCATTTTCTACTCAAAGGGGGTAAACTGTACAAGGAGAATTATGTTGGTGTATTCTTAAGATGTATTTCTCAATATGAGGTGGATGAATTGATGTTCAATTTTTATGAAGAGTTAGAGGTAGGGCACCCTTCAGGTTTAAAAAAACACAAAATATTGAGAGTAGGCTACTACTAGCCTACATTGTTTAAATATGCACATCTACATGTGAGAACTTGTCACCAATGTTAGATATTTGCAGCCAAGGAGACTAAACGAGCTCTACCATTACAACCCATTATAATAGATAGACCTTTCATGAATGGGAACTTGATTTTATAGGAGTGATGAACCCGAATTCATCAGCAGGGCACAAGTATGTATTAATTGCCACTAATTACTCTACGATATGGATTGAAGCTACAACTATAATGAGGAGCACAACTCATGAAGTGATTGAGTTTTTGGAGTCAAATATCATAACCATATTTGAGGTTCCTTTAAATTTAGTTTGTGATAATGGGCCAACCTTTCAATCATTAGAATTTGTAGAGAGGGCATACCAAAATGGGATAGTCATCAAATTTTCATCTAACTATTATCCTAAGAAAATGGACTAGATGAGTCCATGAATAAGAATTTGATAACTACCATTAAGAATTATATTGTAGATAAACCCAAGCAATGACATACATTAATGAAGTATGCACTTTGGGTTGATAGGATAAGACACAAAGAAGCTCATAAAAACTTCACCATTTACTTTATTGTATGGTACTCAACCTATTGTTCCCGTTTCTTTAAAATTACCCACATACCAGTTTGCCTTGGATTATTTTAATGATCATGCAGATGTAGAAGCTCATGTGTTGGACTTAATTAATTTACAAGATGAACGACTTTAGGCTTTGGAGCATTTCAGTTGACATCAAGAGATAATCAAGCGTTGGTTTGACAAAAGAGAAAAAGTAAAAGCCTTCAGACTTGTAGACCTACTGCTTCTGTGGGACAATGCCCTTGAGAAGAAAGGTAAGCACACTAATATATAGCCTATATGGATAGGGCCATACCAAATTGTAAAATTTTTGGGTAATAATGCATTTCATCTATAGGACCTGGAAGGTAATTTTCTAAACTTGCTTGTCAATGGTCAATATCTGAAGTATTACTTCTCGGTTGTTCCATATGCTACATAATTTGAGTAATTGAAGGGACCTTTGTACATATGTATATATTAAAAATAAAATTTTGTGCTTTTATTTAGTTTATTTTTTTAGCTTTAAGTTAGTTTCTCCTGGTTTTCTTTGTTTTCCTTTTCTTTCTTCTAGTGGGTTTTTCTCTCGGTTTCAAGAATCAAAGAAGGGTGATTTGATAAAGGGATGTTCTAAGTAGGGAGAGAGTGGTAATTTTTGTTATCCGGCTTGATAGTAGAGAGATATTTTAAATTCTATACCTTGCTTACCATAATTATTTTAATCATAAAAGAACTATGATGTTGTATAGCTGGAGAACTCCTAGGGGATCCAAGAAAAGTTGGTCATGAGAGGAGAACTCTGATTCACAAAGATCATTTTAATAACTCTTAATAGGCTATTGGTGTCTAAAAGCTAAAATGGTTAGTTGATTGACTATTTTATTAATGAAATATCAAGGCAAATGCAACTTTCGAACCTTCAGTAAGGCTTATCGACTATCTAGTCTTTATCAAAAAAAAAAAGAGAAAGAGAGTTCCACGAAAAAAATAGTTCCATAATAAAAGGGAGATAGCCGAGATTCCTGAAAGAGAAATCTTAGACATGTTCACCAGAGCTATAGATGCTCCATGGTTGTGAACCAAGGTCTTAAAAATAAAGTTAAGAGTAACTTTTTCGGGGCTATAAAAGGCTAAACTAGCAATAGAGCTCTACTCAAATTAACTTTTGCAACCCAAGTAGTATGGTTAATCCTAAGTAGGAATTCTAAGCCATGGTCATATTAAGAGGAAGAATTTATACACTACAATCACACACCAGAGTTTTCCTTGAGTGATTCAACCTAGTATGTCTCTAGAAAATTTCAATGGATTGGTAGATAATAATTAAAATATTTTGAAAATTTTTGCAGTAAGGTAATATAAATGGTTTAAATTGTTTTGAAACTAGAGTTCTCGGTTCTAAATAGTGCTACTATTTCCCCGCAGACGTCACCATTTATTGAGAAGCAACACACCCCCACTAAAAATAAAATTTTGATTCCTTTGAAATGTTTAATTTTTGTTTTCGAGGGGACCCTCTTGAAGTTTCCAGTTTTTTTATCCAAGTTTCATTTGCATCAAGTCCTTAAGTTTTGCTTGCATCAAGGTGTCAAAAGTGATTGTCTAGCGCATTGTTTTTAATTAATTTCTTCTAGGTATTTATGCTTCAATGGTATTATTTATGGTTAATTGTATCAAAATTTTTGATTTTAATAGTTTTCCTAAGGTTTGAAATATTTAAAATTAATTTCTAATGTTTTTTGAAATTTTTTATTTTTCCCTAATGTTTATCTTGGAAATGTTATATTTTTCTACCACAGAAATCCATTTTGAGTGATTCAAATTCTAGGTGAAATATCTCAAGCTCACCTTGCCAATGGTACCAATTTTTTGAAGAACACGAGCTTAGACTGGGGGGGTGAACAGTATAAGACCAATTTTTAACTTAAGAAAGCAATGCAATGAACCAATAACAAAATAAAAGCAATAACAAAACCAGTGTATAAGTCATCACACAATTGAGATGCCAATATAACGTGTTTCACCCAAGGTGGGCTACTCCATAGAGAAAATATTTCACTAAATTTTATCAATAAAATCCTTTGGGAATCCTTCCCAATTACAATGTCACTTCCTATCCAAAGGAGAATCCTTACCCTAATCAAATATTTATGAGCCTCCTGCCCAAAGGAGATGTCCTATCTCCCAAAGCTCTGGAAATGATACTTTAGAAGATCACTGCCTCTTCTGTCGCTAGCAGGTGGAACTCCTTTCCACAAAAGATGGCATGTCCTACTTGCTTTGGTTCTAGAGACTTATATCCTCACTGATCACCTCTATATCTGCTCATCAACACCTATACTAAACATAGATTCAGTCGGTCCAACACAAGTCCTCTCAAAATCTGTCACAAATCTACATCAAACTCAGTCCTCTAGTCCAACACAAATCTACTCTCAAATATATGTCATATTTATCCTAATATTAATCCAAAATCTTGAAAAAATCAATCACAACTACTCATAAGTCTCAGACTCTCCCACAAGTCTCAAAGAACCTCCCCCCGTCTCCACCCTCCCAGATCACCCCCCCCCCTCCCCCCCTCCTCAAATCAATCTCATAGAAGCATAAAAATAATTGTTAGAGACTCAATATGTTCTATCCTTCAACTCAAAAACAAACTCTTTCTCAAATCAAAATAAAGATAGAAGTAGTATACTTTCACAAGATCTTGAACCACAACCCAACAATTATCAATAATGCAATATCAAGGAATCAATTCCTCCAACATAGAACCATAACTTTCTATCAAACCCTAGCCAAGTTAGTTTTCAAGAACTCAAAGCAATCTCTCTCTAAGCATAAAAAATGGGTTCAAGATATTTCCAACTTCTCTCAAATGGGAATGCTCAACTTAACCACACAACCAAGTTTATCAAGCAAAGTACAACTTGATAAAATCAAATCTCAAAGGAGCAAGCCCAACTCATGTATCAAGTAAAGCATAACTTGATCAACTCAATCTCAATGGAAGCAATCTCAAAACAAAACTCTCAACAACCAAACAACTCAATTAGGGTTTCAACAACTTATAGCAATGGCATAAGCTTCTCACTCAAAAATCCTAAAGAAAACTTCAAATGCTTCCACTCTCATAAACCAGAATTATCCAATAACTCATAAACTCATCATGATCTCATAATGCATAATCAATACTTCCACTTTCATAAAATAAGATCCACTCAGAATAAGGAAACTTAATTTAATACTTTTCACTCCAAACTTATTTTTAGAAAACCATCAATCAATAATAACCATGGAAGAGTGTGCCCATATCTTTACTTTGATGAAGAAGGAGAACTCAAAATCTGTCACAACACTAACTCTCAATTTGCCACAAATTAGAGTTAGCAACAATGGAATAATGCATAATGATGAGAGTCCTAATAACACCTTATCACTCCAACTCATCAATAATCAAAACTCACAAATATACATATCAACAATATTCCTTTACAACTTATAACTCCTACATAATATATCACAAAATAACTTCAACCTAAAAAATAATTACAAGAGAATATCCCCTCAATAACTCCAAAGGCTTTCTAACCCCAATATGGAATTGAGCACAATTATTCCTTAAACCCTTATAACTCATAAAATACATTCCCTTCTAAATGCATTTACCATATAAACATTTAGCATCAATAATAACAATGTCAAAGCAATATTTCTATTTAACCTTATACCTCCATCCAATTACCAACAATAATTGCCAAGTAAAATCAAATATTTCACATTATCAACAAAATATTTACCTTGGCCAAAAATCAATTCTCCAACCCTAGGAGAAGTGTGGAGACACCAACATAAGCGCGAAAGCGCTTCCTCCTCCAAAATCATGGCCCAAAGCAACTGTTGTACCATGTGCACAATAATTTGTGACCAAAAAGGAAACATGCCCAACATGAATCGATCTTGACACCTCTGCCTAGCGAGTGCCTTTGCTCCACTGCCTCCGTTGTTTGAGCACAAGTGCCCAAAAAAACTCTCAAGCACCACTTGTCATTTTACCTTCCCTTTGCTCACAGAGATTAAAGACAAACATATTTTTCTTCCTCACAAATGTACAAAATCGGAACCTAAAAATAGAGTAATATGAAACTCAAAAATCATAGAGCAATCCAAAATCGAAGGTCATAGAGCAATACAAATTTAAAGGTAATCATGCAAATCGGAGGTGCATTGAACCTTAGGAATTAATTCTCTTTAATAGTCTTTTGCATCCCATGCAAGTTGACATCGACACTGTAAGTCTTTTACATGAGCACCGCTAAGGGTTTAGAAACATTTTCAATAATGATTATTAAATTAATAATAATTATTTTATTAATAATAAACTTAACTTAAAACCTTTTCAAAGGTTTGAGTTAATTAATTTATTAATAATCAAAATGGACTTTTAAGGTTTTTTCAAGGAGTAAAACCTTTTCTTTAAGGCAAGATGGTTTTAATAAAAACCCTCAATGAGTCCAGATGGTTTTAAGTAAAACCTTTAACCTTGTCACCATGGTTTTAATGAAAATCCTTAAACAAACATCATGGAACTTTCAAGATCTTTTTGGCACCAAACTCTTTTTGACATCAGCACAAATTCCTTTTGATATCAAAACAAACTCCTTTTGACATCAATGACAACTCACAAACATGAATCTAGGCAACATACCCAAAATTACCAACAATTTTTAGGGTTTGAAACGTGATTCACCTTCTAGAAATATAAGGGAATTTTTAAGATTTTTCTATAGATTCAGATACCCATTTGGCTTATTTGAATTCCTGAAAATTTTCATTCAATTTTGAGCACTTGCAAATTTTGCCCTAAATTTCACACCAAGTGCCAAAACCCAAAGTGCGGGGTCATTGGAATCCATGTTTGATTTTTTTGGAAATTTTACAAAGTGCCGAGTAAATTAGTCAATATACAAATTCTATAAAATTTGCTAAGTATTGGAAGAAAATGGGCTTAAATGAAAAATGTCATGATTTATGACATTTCTAAGGAAGAGAAGAAAATGAAAATGTAGTCGCGACATTCTCAGGAAGAAAGGAAGAGAAAATTAAAAATATCAAGATTTTGCGATATTTCAAGGTTGGAAGATAAGAAAATGAAAAATGTAGCAATATCATGAGATTTCCACGGAAGAAATAAGAGAAAATGAAAAATGTAGCGATATTATGATATTTCCAAGGAAGAAAGAAGAGAAAATGAAAAATGTAGTGATATCATGACATTTCCAAGGGAGAAAGAAGAGAAAATGAAAAATATAGTGATATCGTGATATTTCCAAGGAAGAAAGAAGAGAAAATGAAAAATGTAGCAATATTGCAATATTTCCAAGGAAGAAAGAAGAGAAAATAAAAAATATAGCGATATCGCAACATTTCCAAGGAAGAAAGAAGAGAGAATGAAAAATATAGCGATATTGCGACATTTCCAAGGAAGGAAGAGAATAAAATAAAATGTAGCGATATCGCGACATTTCTAAGGAAGAGAAAAATGAAAAATGTCATGATTTCGTGACTTGCCATGATTTTGCTACTTGCCATGATTTCATGACTTTCTCAAGGAGATAGAAAAATAGATGATATTAAAATTTCAAACCCTAGGGATTAAAATAATAATAAAAAATTAATTAAAATCTCGGCCCTACAAGGTATTTTATGACAAACTTTGGAAAAATAATAAAAATTTAAAAATAGCCTAAAATTTAAATCTTGAACCTTAGAAAAATTTAAATTAATTAAATTTAGTTTTAAAGATAATATTCTAACATTTGCCCTTTTTAAATTTTTGCATTTGCTAGTGGATGCATTTAATGGTAAAATTAATGGTGAAAGTGATGGTGGGTAGAGAATTTCAACGTGAATCAAGCAAAAGGGATCGTGCGAGGATAGAAATCCTAGGAATTCAATGATTCATCTGGATTTTGCATATGAGGAATTATTGAGATGCTCTTACAACTCGCTAAAAGGTGAAGATACACTTGCACACAATATCCATTTGATGAAAATAAAATCAGATCTTATCTTCTCCTTTTATGGTAAGATACTCAGGCATATTTTCGAAATGATTGGGGTTGATCAGAACTCTATTTAAAAATGCCTTATATTGTAAAGCTTCGATGGTGGTTTTTTTAAATTGTTTTTAATTCCTTGGAAGAAGATATTTTATGAAAAATAAAGGCATATCCTAAGTCTATAAATACTCCCATAAAATGTAAACAAATGATGCGAAAACTTGGAATTGAAGATTTTTTGCATTATTTTACAAATTTTGTTGGTTTTCCTTCACTCTAGACCTAAGGCTAGTGTGATATATTTTTCTGAAACAATGTGGCCAAGAGCTTAATCTGGTTCAGACTATGATAAATGCATTTTATTTTGTTTTCATCTTGCTTAAGGATTTATTTAGTTTAATTGCAAGCTTGTGATTGCTAAGGTTATATTAGGTTGTTGAGCTTCATTTTATTTTCTATATGCTTGAGTGAATTATAAGTTTAAGGTTCAGGATGGTGTTCTAATTGTTTTTTTCTCACTATGTGATCTAGAATACTGGTGAGAAACACCAATTGCCATTAACCTCTCTTTTGTTTATAGTTTTCCTTTTACCTCTATGTTGTTTTGTCCCATGCTCAAGGTTGAAAGTGGTCTTAGAAAGTTGGATACTTTCTTCTTTTGATGTTGTCTTGTTGTGAAGCTAGGCAATTTAATCAATTTTAGTAGTTATAATTTGTAATTGGATTAGATATCCTCTATTTTTTGCCCTACCCTCCTCTCTCTGTTTTATTTTTGAAAGGTCCTCATTTTTATTTTCTTTAAAAAAAATTATTCATTTAATATGCTAAAATTTGAAGAGCTAGATAAAACAAAATATAAATATGATTGATAAACCAAAAAATCAATAAATTAAAATTGAACCCCCTTGCAAGGACATAGGTAGTCCACTTGAAACTATTCCAGAAGTGGAAAAGAGCGAGGACGTTCGATCCATATATGATATGATATGATATTTAGAATGCACTTAATAATTATTTTATCACCACATTTATATTGAAGCAACGCAATGAATAATGACCATGTTGTCACCACTCATTTATCTTGAAGGCTGTCTCAACAATCAATATCGGAATGCTAATAAGATCCTATATTTGGATGAAAATCAACTCATAGACAAATAAACTACAAGTTGGTTGTAGATATCACAATATATGAATAAGGATGATAAGAGTCTTTGTAGTAATTAACTCTTGTATCCTATACATGTTGATATGTATTAACACAAAAATAATATTTAAAATTTAAAAGTATGTTATAAGAGATAATTAATGGTACAAAGACATCATGGAAGAGGTGATATTTATACATGTGAGGACTTTGAAGCTTACATAATATGTTAAAAAGATATAGATAGACTACTAATTATGTTAGACACAAAAAACAAAATAACATTAAATCCACATCATTTTTTTTTCAAATTTATAATTCCTAGATTTTAGAAGTTCTCTTTTGTTTAAAAGAAATACTATACATTTAAGTTTTGATTCCTCCTATAGCTTGAAAAAATGAAGATTTTATCTAATAGTTTACCCCTTGAAACTTCAAGATAAAGTTTTTCACATTTTTTATTAAAACAAAAACTAATACATCCAATGACAAATGTTGTATTCCATAACCATCTTCATTGATTTCCATATGCTTACTAACTTGTTAAAATTATTCCTCAAATATTTTTCATATTCAAAGACAATGAAGATCTGACTAAATATAAAGAGAGAAAATATTGAATTTACTTAACCCAATTAAATATAATAAATAACAAAATTGCATTCAAGGGTCCAATGCTATTTCAATGTAACTTAATGAAGAGGTCACTTTATATATTTTAAAAACATTATTACAAGTGACAATATAAATTTTGGCTACTTTATCTCCATTTTAACATCTAATACTATGATATGGTGGGGTCATTTTTCCTATATTTCATAAGATTTTTATTTTTATTTAAAGTATTTGATAAGATTTTGTATGTAACATACTATAAGTGTAGAAGCACCCCAAAAATTTAGAGAAATACATATAAAATAAGGTAGAGAGACTATTGTAGTAACAACCATTGTGAAAAATAACATGCTCAAAATATAACAAAGAAAAGAAGAAATAATTGAAAAATAAGCAAATTTAGAAAAGGTTTATGCCTTACATTACAAGGTAGATATCTAAAATAAAGATAAATCTGATTTTTTTATTTTAAAATATATATATTAAAATTGAAATCAAAGATATTACTATACCATACCATGGTAGTAGGTGACACACATCTAGAGATGAATATTATTTTAAATTTTAACATATACAAATCAATCAATAGGATCGATGCTCAAAACTAAAATATTAATAGCCAGTTATTACATATGAATTTTGAATTAAAAAGGAAAAGAAATAAAACACTTACAAGAGAATATGATCCTCATTCCTTGTGTTATACTTGGAAGAGAGTGACAGATGATGGGGGAAAGGAGAGAACAATACAATCAAGAGAATACCTTTAATAGGAATATATCTTTAAGATTAAAGAAAGAGTGAGCATTTTAGGGAAATAGTGGCACATAGTAGCTATAATATAATTTGGGGCACCCTAAATTTTATGTGATGGTGTAGGTGCATGACATAAGGTTATCCATCATGATGCACATTATTAACCGAACCTTCTAAAAATTTATATAATGACCACTAGTGCAAAGGATATGTTCTAAAACTAGGCTCAATTTTTACAACAAGAGGAATCCTCTTCTTTGGAAAGTAACCCATGCTATGGTGATTGTCCATATAGTAATAAAAAATAATTTTTTTGATGATGGACATCTTGAGAAGATTTCCATAGGCATTCCTTGATCCATTTTATGTTCATGATAGTAATAAAAATTTCTTTCTCAAAGAGTAGTTGGGCCAAGTTCAAGAGAGATTTAACATGGATTTATTAAAAAAAAGATAGGCATATAATGTGTAGAAGTACGTAGGAGTTATAATTTTGTTCTTCATCACATCTAGATTACATCACCAATGCAACAATAAAGACACATGATGAAATAGGTGATAAGGATAGGAAGATTGATAATCTATTCCTCTACAATAGTAAAATCAATAATATACAAAAATACCTAAACAAAGAATGAACAACAATATAAATATGAAATATAATGGAATCTTCATGGTTTTACCTTTCATTATAAATCTAAATTCCATGGAAGTAATGAAATATTATATGGTGGAGGAAGATGATAGCCACCAATGCATGTTTTGGGTAATATTTTATCCTATCGATGATTAGGACTTTAATATTTCCTACACTAAAAATATGTGAGTGTAGTAGGGCATCTACCTTGTGGTGCTCCAACAAATTTACATGTCCAATTATATCATATGATACCCATATTTTGAATTAGATATAATTGTCTATGTGCTTAAAGTTGGATAATATTTTAGACATATTTAACATGATTAGTATAACCAATGTTTGAATTTATAAATAATTATTTTAAATGATATTCATTGATAATTATTTATGACAAATAAAATTTTCATATATATTTGATTATTACTAAAAAACCCTTGCTATAAAATGTAGAATTATACATGATTAAGTTCATGAAAATTTCTAGCATCTTGGACAAGGTTCAATTATTTTGATGTTACAAGTATAAAGGAGATCAACTAGAGAAGAACAAGAATATAACATTAGTCTAAGTATTCAAGTCAACTATGATTCAAGTGTAATAGTTATATTACCTTGTATCATATGAGTTATTCTCTTATGACATATGTTATTAAAACAAAAACGGATACATCCAATGATAAATTTTCTATTCCATAACCATCTTCATTGATTTCCATAAGGTTACTAACTTGTTAAAATTATTCCTCAAATATTTTTTATATTCAAAGATAATGAAGATCTGACTAAATATAAAGAGATAAAATATTGAATTTACTTAACCCAATTAAATATAATAAATAACAAAATTGCATTCAAGGGTCCAATGCTATTTCAATGTAACTTAATAAAGAGGTCACTTTACATATTTTAAAAACATTATTACAAGTGACAGTATAAATGTTGGCCACTTTATCTCCATTTTAACATCTAATACTATGATATGGTGGGGTCATTTTTCCTACATTTCATAAGATTTTTATTTTTATTTAAAGTATTTGATAAGATTTTGTATGTAACATACTATAAGTGTAGAAGCACCCAAAAAATTAGAAAAATACATAGAAAATGAGGTAGGAAGACTATTGTAGCAACAACCATTGTGAACAACAACAACATGCTCAAAATATAACAAAGAAAAAGAAGAAGAAATAATTGAAAAATAAGCAAAATTTGAAAAGGTTTATGCCTTACATTACAAGGTAGATATCTAAAATAAAGATAAAACTACTCTTTTATTTTAAAATATATATATTAAAAGTAAAATCAAAGATATTACTATCCCATACCATGGTAGTAGGTGAGACACATCTAGAGATGAATATTATTCTAAATTTTAATATATACAAATCAATCAATAGGATCGATGCTCAAAACTAAAATATCAATTATTACATATGAATTTTGAATTAAAATGAAAAGAAATAAAACACTTACAAGAGAATATGATCCTCATTCCTGTGTTATACTTGGAAGAGAGTGACAAATGATGGTAAAAAGGAGAGAACAATGCAATCAGGAGAATACCTTTAATAAGAATATATCTTTAAGATTAAAGAAAGAGTGAGCATTTTAGGGAAATAGTGGCACATAGTAGCTAGAATATAATGTGGAGCACCCTAAATTTATGTGATGGTGTAGGTGCATGACATAAGGTTATCTATATTGATGCATTCTATTAACCAAACCTTTTTAGATAAGCTCAATGTTTAAGCTTCCCATATTTTCTTTTTAAGTACCAATAATGTGGACCCACTCTCTTCTTCTTTATGCTTGTTGGTGATGTGTGTAGAGTAATAAATCCATTTGAGATTTTTAGCGATGTATGTAGTGTAAGAAATCCATTTAAGCTTGTTGCCGATGTGTGTAGAGTAAGAAGCCATATAGGCTTGGTGATGATGTGTGCAGAGTAAAAAACATGAATATAAAAAAAACTTACTTTTACCTCATACTATCTATTTAGTCCAACATGGTACATAGATTAAATTTAGAGTATGGATAAGTCATCCTCACCATTCGCTTTAAGGATAATTTAGTAAGATTTATTAACATCAATTTATTCTAAATTATGTTTAAGGTCATGGGTCAAATGGTCAAAACTATCCTTTCTATCCTTGATAGAGCCAAAATCTATATGTGATTTATATTATAGATAATGCATCATGCATACAAAGGCATGTGTAGTATGTGTGATTATTTTTATGTTTAGATTAATTCAATGGGTTAGGGTGAAAATTATATTTGGATAGATATTAAATGATTTATATATATTTTTTAATGAGTTATATGGGATTAAAATAGGCCCCACCCATATTACATCATGTCCACATAGTTGTAGTACAACAAGCTAGCAATTATGCATACATTCCTTGGCAATATTTAGACCACAATATCCTTGTTTAAAGTCATTAAACTTAAAAGGTTGAGCTTATACTATTTGATTAAATATTAAGGTTCAACCATGGGATTTGAACCTTAGCATATAGTGTTAGTATATTCACTCCCCACCTCCTGGTCTAAACCCCATGGGCTATTAGTTGATTTATACTATTATGGGTAGTAATTTAATTTTTAGAGTAAGCTAGGTAAGTTGTAACTAAAATTATATAAAAGTGAATTTATATAATTTTTCTATACAAATTTTAATTCTAATCAATATCTTAGTCAAGGGTGATGATTTGATGATCATGAAATAAATTTACATCATACATATTATAATTTGGTGGATAAATAGTGGGTTTTTAATAAATTGATATGAAAATATTACCAAGGTTGTAGTCAAAACTATATGATTAGTATTGTAATATTAAATAAAAGGGAAAACAAATTGTGATTTGATCTTACATTAATTAGTTATAAATTTTATTTAAAATATTTTTTAAGAGAAATTATGTCATAATATAATAGACTTATCTCCTATAAAATAAAATATAGTGGTTCTTAAAAAGGATAAATATAAGGATTAGAAATAATGAAATAAATTGTATGTTTATATCTATGTCTATGTGTGTGTGTGTGTGTTTAATTTTTTGATTAAAACATTAAGAAGGGGATTGGAAGGGCCCCATCCCTTTTACAAAGACATCCTTACATAAAAAATTATGAGTCAAAAAAGGAACTCCAAGTCTAGCATGACTAAAAACATCCAAAAATTATTAACCATAAGTAATCGACTACCAACCAAATAGGCCATACAACAAACAACAATAGAGAGCACAAAAACAAAATCTAATGCCTCAAAATAGAAACCAATAGAAATTGCATAAAAAATTACATTTGGGGCTCTTTCCTCACTTTGCAATTTAGCCATAATGGAAGCCACCTTAGGTGACCCTCATTGAACCTTTGAAAACTAGTGATCCATTGTTGATTCCAAGTTGGAATCTAAATCATGAGCCAACACCATCAATGTAGTACAAGTATGAGTTAAAGTACCCAGTAAATATTTTATTAGGAGGAGGTCCACTTGGAGCCTAGATGGAAGGTTGCACTAGAGGCCCAAATCAACAACTTTATCTCTAGCAAGGTTCAACCTCATAGGACTACAATTTTCCACCTCCACCACTGCTTTACTCAAAATCTTCTTCACCTTAGTTTATTCCTCATGTGGGCTCCATGAATCAACATCCAACGAGAGCTTACCAACCACACCCTCAATTGATTGAGCTAATAAATCTTCTTCTTTACCACCATTACCCTGCTCCAAATCCACAACTAGCTTCGAATTCAGATCCTTAACTTTAGGGTTTCATCTACGAGACCTATGAATCTCCCCTTGCATGTTAACCTTTGCCTATAAATTTTCAAATTTGACCTCCTTCAATAAAGAACTTGGAAAGGACTTTATATATTCCTTACTAAATTTAAGAGTGCCTTTAGGATTGAAATTAGAGTCACTCCCTTCCAAATCAACACTAGACACCAACCCTTTCTTTATTTTTCCATCTAAACATGGAGATGTCTCCCCCAAAATATTACTCAGTCCTACACAAGAAGAACCCAAGGAAGGATTGGGGAAAGAATGCTTAACCAACCCACTTAAAATAATTATGGTTAACACTTTTTCAATAACATGCTTAAAGATAAGAAATAGGAGGTCTTGGTGGAGGGGCATCACTACTTTCTTGTCTTTTACATATTCAATCAATTTCTCCAAGGAATGATATAAGAATGTAGGGATAATAACAATATTTTTGTGGTGAATATGATTAAGAATCACCATATGGTAACCATAGACCAGCTTGAAGTGGCCCTCCAAAATAATATATTTCATAACCTATTTTACTACATCTGCCAAAGGCTTTGGCAAATATTCTCTTTCAATTTTGGAAAAGTAATTGACCACTTTTTCACCAGGTACTAGGAAATTTGAGAGCTCTCTTGTTTGGTTTTGCTTCGCATAAGAGAGAAAATCCTCTCTTATTGGAAATATTATAGCATATGCAATAAGAGGTAGATTAATACAAAACCAAATACCATTCATGCTTACTGCTCCATCAAACCAAAACTCTACAATCTATTGAGAAAGGTCCTCACTTAAGCCCTCAAATTTTTGGAAGAATTGTAACATACGACCCTCTTCCAAAATCAACTTCACCTCCTTCTCAAAATTTAAGTACAAAGTCTTTATCCTCATACGAACACCCATTATGTCCTCCTCATAAGTTTTTCCACTAGTTGTAGGTTCTATGCATGCAAAAATATACAACGAACTTACAACTTGGAAGATGATCCTCTCTTTGGAATGTTTACCCATTTTGAAGCTCCAAACAACTATCAAATGAATTATTTCCCATATCCTTATCTCATGTTGATCATAGAAAATCAAATCTTTGACATGTGGAGAGGGAGATCTATCTTTAGTATTAGGACTTGTCAAATTAGACTCTAGATCCTTTTGTTTGATCATGTCTCACCAAAAAAATGTGAGTGAGCCAAGAAAAGGCCTCACGACACAAAAAATCATCCATACCCCTAAGCTTGTTGTCATTTCTATCATAAAAAATCCATCAATCCTCATTGTACCCGATGTTGAGCTAACTGACAAAAGTGGAATGCTTCATACCTCCCACTCTCCTCCTTTTCATCCCAAATTGAGTTACCCCATGATCTGCTTTGATATATTTTACTTTATTTAGCTAGAATTTAAACTTCATTAGTTATCATTGGCTTCTCCTTTTCCATGGCTTCAGTAAGTTTGAGATAGAAAAATATCTTTCCATATGATAATATCATTAGCCTCTACCCCCTTGTTTGCTAGTAAATTTACAACTCCATTCCCTTCCTAGAACATGTGCTTTAGCTGAAGGTTATGGCAAGATTGCAAGATCTCTTTCATTTCCAAAATCATGTCTTCTATGTTCCATCCAACTATCTATCTACCTTTCAAAATATTTATCAAATTTAAAAATACCCCTCCATAATAATGTTATATCGATCTTCTTTGATTAACTTAGCCCCAATGAATAAGGCTTGAGCTTCCGCAAAATGGTTGGATTGGATAGACAATGGTTTGGAAAAATCTTACAAGATAAAATTATTTCTAAAGCTTTTACCTCTAGATCCTCTCAAAGGATAATATCCTTCAACCATCAATCTTTCCAAAAATTCACCCATGTGTGTGTGTTTATTACAAGACTAAATTTGTGTAATTATATTTAAGTTAGTATCAATTGTGATGCTATGAAAATTTAACTTGTATTGTATCCTAGAATGTATTATTGACTTATCTTAAAGAAATAAAATCTCACTTAAGACACTTTTAATCCAAAGACACTATGATAATAAAATTAAACCCTTTTAGAGCATATACAATATTTTTGGTGCTCAGATTAGTGTGGAATCAAGCAATTGATAATACATTGAGGTGGAGATTGAACCTAATTAATGTTAAATCTATTATGATCAAAAGAAATAATTTTTTATTCAAAGGCAATATTAGACTTCCAAATTAGAATCCAATTTATATAATCACTAATTTATTAATATCTAGGCCAATCAGAGCATGAGATTAGTATGTAATCGAATTTAAGGATATTAGAATTTTGTATTGAAGTATATTACATTATTTGGTATATGCTAATGTACCCCCATGGTACCTTCATGGTACATATTGTAAATATTATATTAGGTTGAGTCTTAGATTAGAGTGTGAGTAATATTTTATGTAATATAATAATGTGCAAAAAATGCACAAGTTTCATGTGAGTAAGTGTGCAAGTGTAATGAGTTTATGTGCACAAGTAACTTTAGATTAGAGTGTTCTAAGTGAAGAGTCATGTCTAAGTGTACATACAAGATATATTCATGTGTGTGCAAGTGTCAAGTAGAAAATCCAAGAGTCATGAGACTTGGCATAAAGAAAGGAATAGTCAAGAGTCTGTTGAGAAGCAATACACCTCCATTAAAAATAAAATTTTGATTCCTTTGAAATGTTTAATTTTTTTTTTCAATGGGACCCTCTTGAAGTTTCTGGTTTTTTTAATCCAAGTTTCACTTGCATCAAGTCCTTAAGTTTTGCCTGCATCAAGGTGTCAAAAGTGCTTGTCTAGCGCATTGTTTTTAATTAATTTCTTCTGGGCATTTATGCTTCAATGGTATTATTTCTGGTTAAGTGTTTCAAAAATTTTGATTTTCAATAGTTTTCCTAAGGTTTGAAATATTTAAAATTAATTTCTAATGTTCTTTGAATTTTTTGATTTTGCCCTAATGTTTACTTCAATATTGGGATGTTATATTCTCTGCCACAGAAATCTGTTTTGAGTGATTGAAATTCTGGGTGTAACATATTGAGCTCACCTTTCCAATGGTACCAAATTTTCAGGGTTTCAGGTGTGATTCACCTTCCAAAAATAGCAGTTTCTATTTCCAGCCAACGAACTTATTAATGTGATATATTCTAATCTGAAGTAAATTTTTAAGATTTATCTACATATTTGGATACCCATTTGGCTCATTTGGATGCCTAATTTTTTTTTTCAATTCTGAGGACCTTCAAATTTTATCCTAATTAAAATTCATTTTTCAGTATTTGAAAGTCATTTCTGAGAATGGAGGATCCTTCACAAACCTTTAAAGTGCCAAAATACAAAGTGCGGGGTCATTGGAATCTATGTTTGATTTTTTTGGAAATTTTACAAAGTGCCCAGTAAATTAGTCAATGTACAAATTCTAGAAAATTTGCTAAGTGTTGGAAGAAAAGGGGCTTAAATGAAAAATGTCATGATATCGCGACATTCTCATGAAGGAAGGAAGCGAAGAAAATAAAAAATATATTGCGACATTGTCAGGAAGAAAGGAAGAGAAAATGAAAAATGTCAAGATTTTGCAACATTTCAAGGTTGGAAGATAAGAAAATAAAAAATGTAGTGCGACATTTCCAAGGAAGAAAGAAGCAAAAATAAGAAATGTAGCGATATTGCCATATTTCTAAGGAAGAAAGAAGAGAAAATGAAAAATAATGTAGCGATATCATGACATTTCCAAGTAAGGAAGAGAAAATGAAAAATCTAACGATATCGCAACATTTTTGAGGAAGAAAGAAAAGAAAATGAAAAATGTAGCGATATCGTGACATTTCCAAGGAAGAAAGAAGAGAAAATGAAAAATGTAGCACAACATTTCTAAGGAAGGAAGAGAAGAAAATGAAAAATGTAGCGATATCTCGATATTTATAAGGAAGAAAGAGAAATGATTTCCCCACTTGCCATGATTTTGCGACTTGCCATGATTTCACAACTTCTCTTAGGGAGAGAAAAATAAATGATATTAAAATTTCAAACCCTAGGGATTAAATAATAAAAAAAATTAATTAAAATCTCGACCCTAAAAGGTATTTTATTGCAATATTTGGAAAAATAATAAAAATTAAAAAAAACCAAAAATTTAAAGCTTGAACCTTAGAAAAAATTAAATTAATTTAATTTAATTTTAAAGTTAATGTTCTAACATTGGTCCTTTTACAATTTTTGTAAGAATTTGCCGATGGATCCATTTAATGGTAAAATTAATGACAAAAGCGATGGTGGGCAAAGAATTTCAACGCGAATCAAGAAAAAGGGATTGAGCGAGGATAGAAATCCCAGGAAGTCAGTGATTCATCTAGATTTTGTAGATGAGGAATTAATGAGATGCTCTTACAAATTGTCGAAATGTGAAGATACACTAGCATGCAATATCCATTTGATGAAGGTAAAATCAAATATTATCTTCTCCATTTATGGCAAGATACCCAGGTAGATTTCCAGAATGATTGGGGTTGATCAGAACTCTATTTGAAAATGCATTATATTTATAAAGCTTCGGTGGTGGTTTTTTTAAATTGTTTTTAATTCCTTGGGAGAAGATATTTTATGAAAAATTGGTGCATGTCTTGAGTCTATAAATACTCCCATAAAATGTAATCAAAGGATGTGAAAACTTGGAATTGAAGACTTCTTGCAATTTTTTAACAAATCTTGTTGGTTTTCCTTCATTCTGGACCTAAGGTTGGTGTGATATATTTTTCTAAAACAACGTGGCCAAGATCTTAATCTGGTTCAAACTGTGATAAGTGCATTTTATTGTATTTTTATCTCGCTTAAGGATTTATTTAATTTAATTGCAATCTTGTGATTGCTAAGGTTATGTTAGGTTGTTGAGATTCATTATATTTTCTATATGCTTGAGGGAATTATAAGTTTAAGGTTTAGGCTGGTGTTCTAATTGCTCTATTCTCACTGCATGAGCTAGACTGCTGGTAAGAAACACCAATTGCTATTAACCTCCCTTCTATTTATAATTTTCCTTTTACCTCTATGTTGTTTTGTCCCATGCTCAAGGTTGAAAGTGGTCTTAGAAAGTTGGATACTTTCTTTTTTTTATGTTATTCTATTGTGATTTAATCAATCTTAATAGTTATAATTTATAATTGGATTAGACATCCTCTCTTTTTTGCCCTACCCTGCTCTCTCTATTTTATTTTTGAATGGTCCTCATTTTTATTTTCTTTAAAATTCTTTATTCATTTAATATGCTAAAATATGAAGAGCTATATCAAATGAAATATAAATTTGATTGATAAACAAAAAAAAAACAAAAGACGAAAGTTGAAACCCTCTTTTAGGTACATAAGAAGTCCATTTAAAATTATTCTAGAAGTGGAAAAGAGCAAGGACGTTCGACCCAACCCTGTAACTTAAACCTTGTATAACCAATAAGATCCTAAAGTGAGAGGGAATTTATTCCTATTAAATTTTATTAGTGTTTTCAGTTTACTCTTCGTAGGGTGTGCATTAAAGTTTAGCCAACATAAATTGGCACTAGAAGGAGGGCCTAAACTTGCATTTGGCATTTTTTTAGATAATTAGTTAGGTTGGACTCTTCCTTCAGAGTATCTAGGTCCCACAAAAGAGCTAGAGAGTTCCTTGTGTCTGAGTTGGAAATCACAAGGAGAAGTAATCTTAGGAAGGCTACATCTTTGTCCAGCATAGTTTTGTCTCTATTAGTGCTTCCTCCAACTGTGACTCAAATTCTTACCATTAATAAAATAGTCATGGCCAACTAGTTGGGTTCCACTGCTTTGAATATCCTTGGTGCATCCCATGATTTAATGAGAATCCTTGAGAAGTATCTTTCTACATACAAACATGATGGAGCAGAAGAGCACTTGGTAACTTTTAAAAATACTCTAAAATTATTAAATATGCAGCATGAAGATTTGGCTTGTAGATTATTCATGTTCACACTCCAAGAAGGATAATATGACTAATATTGAATCTTA